>CM046450.1:65954180-66341680 GCA_025506515.1 Flaveria trinervia | reverse complement strand
TTAGTAACCTATGAACAATGCATCAAAATCCCAACTTTCTTGCATAATCAATGTATTCTAACATTCATACAACCTATTAATCATCAAACCTTCATCAAACAATCATCCATCATGCATAATCACAACAATTTCGAATTAGGGTTTGCTTCATAACCAAAGTTCATGATCAATCCACTAAAAACATAGAATTCTTGCATAATCGACGTTAACTAACATGTATACAATCTAACTTACATGTTAACATCATCAAACAACATCCAATTCGACCTAATAAGGATCAATTTCGAATCTAAGGTTCGGCCATAATGAAGAACATCACAAAACATGAAAAATCTAACCTTTAAACTTGTAATTGCTTGAAATCGATGCTTCCTAAGTGTTATATATCTTGTAATCGAACCAAAATCACACGAAAATGCTTGTTCATGGCTGATTTTCGAAGATGGGAGGGGTTAGAACCTTGATCGCGGCCGAAAGTGGGGTTTTGGAGGCTAGGGTTTGTTTTATTAATATTTATTTACATATTTACCCTTTTAACCCTTGTAATTTGTATTTTATAAAAACTAAGCTTTAAACTCTTTTTAAAGTGTTTTTAACTTCATAATATAAAGATATAAACTTATAAAATTCATTATATATCTTATCTTTATAAAAACACAAGACATACGAATAAATAGACACGTTTCCACGTTACGCGATAAATTCTTTAAGTAACCGTTTATAAATGTGTAAACACATAAACATAACCCAATATTCACATAATCACTTAGATTCACAACAAATTAACATTATTCATTATTATTAGGTCACCAACGTTAAACGACAACTAGTGTGTGCTCACGACACGTGTATACAAGACTTAACGGAACTAACGGAGCTTGGTTACGGAAATTTACCGGATGTCACATTATCCCCATGTTGAAAGAATTTTCGTCCCGAAAATTGCGTTACATGGTGAGAGTGTTCCATCACTGGTTTCCATCACTGGTCTACTGCATTGGCACACTGAAATCGAAATCGAGTGAGTTTTGGAGGAGTTGTCACATCATCCCCATGTTGAAAGAAATTTCGTCCCGAAATTTTAAATCAATGCCTTCGTCTGCTGGCATCGTTCCTTCGAATAGTTGAGGGTACTTAAGCTTCATTTGATCTTCCCGTTCCCATGTGAATTCCGGTCCACGTCGTGAATTCCAACGGATTTTAACAATAGGTATCTTGCTTTGCTTAAGTGTTTTCACCTCACGGTCCATCACCTCCACTGGTTCGTCAATAAAACGCAATTGTTCATCCACCTGAATTTTTTCTAGTGGTACGACCGTCGTTTCATCAGTTATGCACTTCTTCAAGTTTGACACGTGAAATACATCATGTATTCCACATAGCGAATCAGGTAAGGCTAATCGATAGGATACGGGACCTATTCTTTCCACTATTTCAAATGGTCCAACGTGCCTCGGATTTAGTTTCCCTCGTTTACCAAACCGAACTACGCCTTTCCATGGTGAGACTTTCAACAAAACCTTGTCACCAACCTGAAACTCTAAAGGTTTCCGTCTCTTGTCAGCATAACTCTTTTGCCTGTCTCGCGCTGCAGCCATACGGTTCCGTATCTGTATGATTTTCTCAGTCGTCTCATGAATTAACTCGGGACCTGTTATCTGACTATCACCAATTTCTGCCCAGCAAACCGGTGATCGACATTTTCTCTCGTACAACGCCTCGAAAGGTGCTGCCTGTATACTAGTGTGATAACTGTTGTTATAAGAAAACTCCACCAATGGCAGGTGAATTTCCCAGTTATTCCCAAAGTCAATCACACAAGCACGTAGCATATCCTCCAACGTCTATATAGTACGCTCACTCTGACCATCCGTCTGTGGATGATATGCAGTACTCATATCCAAACGTGTACCCAAGGATTTCTGCAATGATTGCCAGAAATGTGACGTGAAACGAGCGTCACGGTCGGAGATAATTGAGATCGGTACCCCATGTCTCGAAACGATCTCCTTGAGGTACACGCAGTTAACTTCTCCATCTTGTCGGTTTCCTTTATTGCAAGGAAATGAGCAGACTTTGTCAATCGATCCACAATAACCCATATCGTGTCACAACCAGTACTAGTCGGGGTAGCTTAGTAATAAAATCCATGGAGATTTGTTCCCATTTCCACATTGGAATCTCGGGTTGTTGTAATAGTCCAGATGGTTTTTGATATTCCACTTTTACTTTCGAGCAGGTCAAACACTTGCTCACATACGTAGCTACATCCGCTTTCATGTTAGGCCACCAATAGTGAGCCTTTAGGTCATGATACATCTTGTTGGATCCAGGATGTATTGAATACTTAGATTTGTGTGCCTCGCTCATAACTAAATCTCTCAGATTTCCATGAACAGGCACCCAAAGTCTATCCATGAAATACCAAATTCCATCCTCTTTCATCACTAGCTGCTTATCCATTCCCCTTAACAATTCAAAACCAATATTTTCCACTTTTAAAGCTTCCATTTGTGCCTCCTTAACTTGTTCGGGCAGTTGGGTACTGATAGTAAGCTGTAAAGCTCGCACCCGTCGGGGTTTAGCTGTTTCCTTCCTGCTTAAAGCATCGGCAACTACGTTCGCCTTTCCCGGATGATACTTAATTGCGCAATCATAATCATTTAGTAGTTCCACCCAACGTCGCTGCCTCATATTCAACTCTTTTTGCTCAAAGATATGTTGAAGACTCTTGTGATCGGTGTAGATAGTGCACTTGGTACCGTACAAATAATGTCTCCAGATCTTTAAGGCAAAAACTACTGCACCCAATTCTAAGTCATGGGTAGTATAGTTCTTCTCGTGAACCTTTAGTTGTCTCAAAGCGTAGGCTATCACCTTGTCTCGTTGCATCAAGACACAACCCAATCCTTGAATGGATGCATCGCAATACACCACAAAGTCATCTGTTCCCTCGGGTAATGCTAATATTGGGGAAGTACAGAGTTTTTGTTTTAATAATTGGAAAGCTGATTCTTGACTCTCAGCCCATTTGTATGTCGTTCCTTTATGAGTCAAGGCTGTGAGAGGTTGTGCGATCTTAGAAAATCCTTCTATGAATCGGCGGTAATATCCTGCTAATCCTAGAAATTGTCTTATCTCGCTTGGTGTTTTGGGTGTAGTCCAATTCTTTATCGCCTCAATTTTGGCAGGATCAACGTGTATTCCTTTCTCATTAACAATATGACCTAGGAATTGTACCTCTCTTATCCAAAAATCACACTTTGAGAATTTAGCATACAGTTGCTCATTTTTCAACAGTTCCAAGATCATTCGTAAGTGCTCTTCATGCTCCTCCTTGGTCCTAGAGTATATCAGTATATCATCGATGAATACAATGACAAACTGATCCAGATAAGGTTTGCACACGCGGTTCATGAGGTCCATGAACACAGCAGGTGCATTAGTCAACCCAAAAGGCATGACCAAGAACTCTGAGTTGATGACCATAACGAGTACGAAATGCAGTCTTGGGAATGTCTTATTCTCGAACTCTGAGTTGATGATAACCAGATCTCAAGTCAATCTTCGAGTAATAGCTTGATCCTTGAAGTTGATCGAACAAGTCGTCGATACGAGGTAAAGGGTATCGGTTCTTGACTGTTACTTTGTTTAACTCTCGATAATCGATGCACATCCGGAATGTGCCATCCTTCTTCTTAACAAAGAGTACAGGAGCTCCCCAAGGTGATGTACTAGGTCGAATAAAACCCTTATCCAGAAGCTCCTGAAGTTGTGACGACAACTCCTGTAGTTCGTTTTGTGCTACTCGATAAGGTGCCCTAGCAATCGGAGCTGCGCCGGGAGTCAACTCAATCTGCAATTCCACCTGACAGTGCGGTGGTAATCCAGGAAGATCTTCTGGGAACACCTCCGGAAAGTCGCGTACTACGGGAATATCCTCCATTCTCTTTTCTTCCTTTTGCTTATCGGTTACAAGTGCTAGGATAGCCACGCGGCCCTTCCATAACAACTTTTGAGCTTTCATATACGAGATGATGCCTATCACAGCACCACTCCTATCACCTTTGAAGGTAAGAACTTGACCACCAACCGGGATCCGTATAATCTTCTCGTGACATATGACTTCCGCTTGCTAGAGAGCCAATCCATGCCTATCACACATCAAAACTCCCCAGCGTAACAGGCATGAGATCTATAGCGAAAATATGACCAGCAAGTTCTATCCTACAGTCTTTAAGGATATGCGTTACATGGATTTGTTTACCGTCGGCTAATTCCACAGTGTACTTAGATTCTAAAGCAAAGGGTATATCACTTAAAAGACTACAGAATTTTATGGACACAAAACTCCTATCAGCTCCAGTATCAAATAGTACCGTAGCAAAACAACCATTAACAGGGAATCTACCAGTAACAGTTATGGGATCATTTAGAGCCTCACCTGAGCCAATGACGAAGGCTCTCCCTTTGGCTCCATCTCTATTGCCGCCATTTCCAGTGCCATTTCCACCATTGTTGTTATTATTGCCATTGTTGTTGTTGTTCCCATGATTTTTGGTGTTGTTGTTGTTGTTGTTGCCATTTCCGTTCCTTCTTAGTTGTGGTCAGTTTCGTTTGTAATGCCCTTCTTTCCCACACTCAAAACAACCCTTGGGGTTTCTTGAGATTGTTGTGGCCTCTTCATTAGTTCACCACGGCAATCCTTCGCAGCGTGTCCAATCTTTCCACAACGTTGACACTTGAAGCTATCACACCGTCCCACATGGTGGTAGTTACACCGTGGGCATTTGGGATGTCTGCCGCCGTAACCGCTGGGTCCTTGGTTATTTGGGGCAGTTTGGTTGAAATTGCGGTTATTATCGAACCGCCGCTGCTGCTGCTGAACTGGCTGTTGCTGCTGTTGGGATTGTTGTTGACCGCCAGACGATGATGATGATGATTTGTTATTGCTGTTGCCGGGAGCATCCCACTTCCTTTTGTTTTTGGGCACGCTCACCACAGCGCCCCGTTTGGGTAACCGCCCTTGCTCTACCGCCTGATCAGTAAGTCTATGGGCAATTTGGATGGCCTGCTGAATCGTAGTCGGGTTAGAAGCTGTTACCATACTTTGGATTTCAGGCACCAATCCCGTTTGGGTAACCGCGCTTGCTCTACCGCCTTAGGTACGGTGACAGAGGTGCTGGGCACCATGAATGAAGGTCTATGATAGGCTTATGTCCAGTACCATGAGCATGAAGGGCAGAGCACATGACAATGGTATACCTGAACTTTATCTTAGGTACTATGGCCAGAGGTGATGGGGATTGTGAATGAAGGTCTATGATAGGCTTAGGTCCAGTACCATGACCATGAAGGGTAAAGTTCATGGTGTTGATGAAAAGAAAAGATGTAATGATGAACCAATGAATGAAAGTAAGAATGTATGAACGAATGGAAGTTAAAGGATGAACGATGAAGATATTAATGGTATTACCTATGTGTACGTATGATGTGTGATCACATGCAAAGTAAAGGACGGTTTTAATGAATGTAAAGTATGTTTTATGTTAAAACTAGAACTCACTCAGCAACGCTCGCCTTTTATGCATTTTCCCAGTTAGCAGGTGAGCATTGCTGAGGATGGCACGAGATAGCTTCTTGGCATTTTTGGATGGCATCCATTTGATGGAAATATGATGTTTTTGTAATGTAATGCAACTAATGATGTTTTGGTAACCAGTCAACAATGTATTATTTTACAAAAGTTATCATAATAAATAGGATGTCTTATATGTTTCCGCTGGAATGATTTCTTTAAGTTAATGAAAATATATGTTTTATGTGCGATGATTGACCAGCTGTGGGCATCCCGGGAACATGGCCTTACAAGTTGGTATCAGAGCCAAAGTTTAAGTGAAACGGGTAAAATTTTAAAATAAACCTTAACTTAAACTAAGAATTGGATGGAAAAGGAAGGGATGCCAATGTGAGTAGCTGCGTGCCATCAGGTATTTTTGTAAAGTGAACCAGTATTATGTGCGCATGTGATGTGTTATGTGTTGTTTGTGGATTTAAATACTGATGTAGTCAGGATAGGTATTGCTTGGGCTGTGAAGAGTAAAGTAAGTGGCTAATCACAACTGGCCACTATAATTAGGGACTTACTATACTTGACATAAACTAAGTTGTTCCCTTGAATGACCATGTTAGTGTTTGAATCTTATTGTGTGCGTGGAGGATGGTCGGTGGTAGAAGATAGAAAGCTTAACGTGGTGGACGTGGTGGTGGACATGGTGTTGAACCACGAGTCATGAGAGGAAGGCCTAGAGCCGAGAGCGTGGTTCAAGAAGAACCTGAGACCCCTCATCTTGAGGGCGGAGACGAGAGTGCTAACTTAAGGGTCTCAGTGAAGGAGGCTGTTGTAAGGGAGGTGCATCAGGTCATGCAAACGATCTTACTGTCGGTGGTGACTGAAGTTATAAAAGCTATTCGGGAGGGGGATAGGAAGGAAAGGAGTTGGCCTACGGGCAAAAGAAGACAGCCCGACACTGAGACGGTCCTCTCCGATGATGAAGAAGAAGAGGAGGAAGAGAGCCTGTACAGGAAATTGAATGAGGCTGCAACTATGGGGCATTTCAAAGGTGCAAGCCCCTACCTATGATGGTAATGGCACCGCTGCTGCTGCTCACTGATGGGTGAGGGAAATGGAAGCGGTCTTGAATATCAACGAGTGCCGCAAGGACCAAAAGGTGAAGTTTGCTACCCATTCTTTTGTGTACTCGGCTTTGTGCTGGTGGACAATATCATCCAAGCCGAGGGTAGTCGGGCAATAGGAAGGATGAGGTGGGCAGAACTGAAGAGGTTGGTGATTGAGGAGAATTGTCCTCACCGTGAGATGGACAAGGTTGAAAGGGAGTTCCTGTAGCTGGAGGCGGGAACAATGACTCATTAGCAATACACCACAAAGTTTAATGAGATGGCATGTCTGGTGCCAAACCAAGTGACCCCCTTGTCACGAAAGATCAAGAGATATATCCAGGGTTTGCCGGCAGATATCCGAACGCACATGATCGCCGCCCGGCCGAGCACGTTTAGGTCGGCTGTAGATTTGGCAGGGATTGTATGATCAAAGAACGGTGGTGGTGGCTGAAGGTAAAAAGAAAAGGGAGTGGTGACCGGAATTGGAGTGGGAAAAGGTTTGGTCAAAGTGGTGCCCCAACGAGAAACAAGAAGGCACGGGTAGATGACCGCCGTGTAGTCACATCGAGTGAGGGGTCGAAGAAGTGTGGTAGATGTGGAAAGGAGCATGTTGGAGAATGTAGGCTGGGATCAAACTTATGCTTCAAATGTGGGAAGGTGGGGCAAATAGCCAAGGACTATAGTATGGTCCGGTGCTTTACCTGTGGTGTGGAGGGCTACGTAAGTAGGGATTGTAAGAAGCCGAGGGTTGAGGGTTCCGGGGTGAAGAAGATGAGGAGTGAAGGACCGAGGGCGAGCGCCAGAGCGTTCATGATGACACAGGAAGAGGCTAGGATAGACCCCGATGTTGTGTTAGGTACGTTTCTAGTAAACCAAACTTTAGCCGCGGTGTTATTTGATTCTGGTGCTAGTAAAAGTTTTATCTCTGCTGCTTTATGTGCTAAGTTGCCTCTTAGTTGTAAGAATATAGATATGCCCTTCGATGTAGAAACTGCCATAGGAAAGTCTACCAGGATTTCTAAAATGATAGAAGGTTATGACTTAAAACTAGAAGGTCACAAGTTTCCTGTTAGACCATTTGTAATGACCTTAGGTGGGTTTGATGTAGTTCTTGGGATGGATTGGTTGGCGGACTACGAGGCGAATATTGTGTGTCATAAGAAGATGATTCGGTTGATAGCACCTGGCAGGAATACAGTGATGGATGATTGAGTCACAATGATCCCGAATGTAATTTCGATGGGAGTGGCGGGAAAGTGTATGAGGCGTGGATGTAGTGCCTACTTGGCCTATATAAAGGACGTGGATACGCCAACACTACAACTATCCGATGTTTCGCTTGTCTGTCACTTTTCAGACGTGTTCCCAGAAGACTTACTAGGAGTGCCACCTAACAGAGAGATTGAGTTTCAGATTGATCTGATATCGGGTGCCCAACCTCTTGCCAAGGAACCGTATCGGTTGGCTCCGATGGAGATGAAAGAATTGATGAAGCAGTTGCAAGAGTTTCTTGACAAAGGGTTCATTCGACCGAGTATCTCTCCTTGGGGTGCTCTTGTCTTATCTGTAAAGAAGAAAGATGGTTGCATGAGGATGTGTATAGACTACCATGAGTTAAATAAGTTGACAGTGAAGAATCGGTACCCCTTACCGAGAATTGACGACCTGTTTGATCAGCTCTAGGGCGCTAGTTGGTTCTCGAGGATAGATCTTCGATCTGGTTACCATTAGCTAGAAGTGAAGGAACAGGATATCCCTAAAATAGCTTTTCACACGCGTTATGGTCACTACGAGTTCCTCGTTATGTAATTTGGTTTGACAAATGCGCCAGCTGCTTTCATGGATTTGATGAACCGAGTGTGTTGGCTGATGTTGGATAAATCAGTGATTGTGATTATTGATGATATCCTGATTTATTTGAAGGGCGAGAATGAACATGCCGGTCACATTCGGGAGGTGTTGTAGACGTTGAGGAGGGAGAAGTTGTATGCTAAATTCTCCAAGTGCGCGTTCTAGTTGCGGGAAGTTCAGTTCTTGGGTCATGTAGTGAATCCTGACGGGATTATGGTGGACCCGGCAAAGGTGAAGGCAGTGATGCAATGGAAGTCTCCTAAGACGCCATCCGAGATTTTGTAGCTTCTTGGTTTTGGCGGGCTACTACAGAAGATTCATTCAAGACTTCTCTAAGATTGCTTCTCCATTAACAAAGTTAACCCAAAAAGATGTGAAGTTCGTATTGGGTCAAGCTCAAGAGAAGGCGTTCGGGGAATTGAAGGTGAGGTTGACTCAAGCTCTTATTTTGTCATTATCCGATGGATGTGAAGATCTAGTGGTTTATTTTGATGCTTCCTACTCACGGTTGGGATGTGTGTTAATGCAGAGGGGAAAAGTTATCGCCTATGCATCCCAACAGTTAAAGGTTCATGAGGTCAGTTTTTGGAGTTAGCAGCCGTGGTCTTTGCATTAAAGATTTGGAGGCACTACCTATACGGTACAAACTGCACCATATTCACCGACCACAAGAGGTTGAAGTACTTCTTCGACTAGAAGGACTTAAACATGACGCAGAGGAGATGGTTGGAGCTTTATGATTGCAAGATCCACTACCATCCGGACAAAGCCAACGTGGTGGCGGATGCCCTTAGCCGAAAGGAGAGACCCGAGCGGATTCGGGTGAAAGCTTACCAGTTGGTCAAACAGTTTCAAGATGAAGCATTGAAAGAAGATCATCTTAACTCTGAAAGAATGAGAGGTCTGGTTGCGGAATTGGGTGAAAACACACTCGGTGTTAGGATCTGGTTCGGAATGATGTGGATTCCTTATTTTGGGGATCTACATGGGAAGATTATGGATGAGGCTCATAAGACTCGACACTCCATTCATCCTGGTGCCACAAAGACGTATCAGGACATGAAGAAAGATTTTTGTAACACCCGAATCTTTCATTTATTTAAATAAAGAGAGAATAAAGTGAAGAAAAAGGGGGAAACGATATTTTACCCAAGTTGAAGGGTAAAAAGTGCCAAAAGGACAAAAAGGGTTGAAAAGTTAGTGTAAAGTGGGCATGGCCGCCCACTACTTTCCCACAACTCTCAATTCAGCAGAATTCTAGAGAGAGAAAGTGCAGAATTCGGATTTTGGAAGAAACAAGGCTGAAGAAGTGAATTCAAGGTAAGAAACCCGAAATTTTAAGTGTTTGAAGCTGGCCTTATCTCTTTTATGTGCTTATATGTCTTTGCCTGTGTTCGGGTGTGTGTTTTAGTGAGGTTTTAGGCGGTTGAACTCAAATTCAGTCGAGTTGGAAGAAGCCCTGCTCAAGAGTTGTTAAGGTGAGTTCTAGAAACCCTCATTTACATGTTTTCAAACGATTTTGGGGCTGGAAATACAAATCTATATGTTTTACTGATCTGGGTCTCGGACCCGTATGTTTTTCATGCGTGTTTGACGATGTTATGATGTTGTGTGTGTTCATGTTCTTGTTATATGTTGAATCCGAGGGCTTAGAAGGTAAGATCTAAGCTTAGAGCATGAAAATAGTGGTTATAGTATGATTCTGCAGTTTCAGTTCCGATTGGGTTAAGTTCAAAATTGGCCTAAGTGTTAGAAACCAATGCGGATGAGTAATAGTCAATGCGGGTGAGCATTTGACCAAGTCCGGACCAATGCGGATGGGAAGAGTCAATGCGGATGAGCATTTGGCTAAGTATAGCCAATGTGGATGAACAAAGTAAGTCAATGCGGACGACTGTAACCAATGCGGATGAGTACAACCAATGCGGATGAGCATTTTGCCTAAGTGTTGGCAAATGCGGATGAGTATTAGACAAATGCAGATGAACAGTAACCAATGCGGATGAACAACAGCAAATGCGGATGAGCGTTTTGCCTAAGTGTTGGCAAATGCGGATGAGTATTAGACAAATGCGGATGAACAGTAACCAATGCAGATGAACACTTAGAATAATTTCAGGTTTTGAAGGAAAGGTGGAGATGTAAGCCTTGACTTGGGTGGTTCCCGAGGGTAGGAATATGGACTTTTAAGGTCCTAGATGTTATGTTGGGCATGTATGATGTTGATGATGTTGCATGATTATGCATGATGTATGTTATAAATGTATGATGCAATGTATGATGATGCATGAGTGTATGTTTATGTTCCTTATTGTGATGTATGCATGTCTTCCCATGGCTTTACGTGTTATGATAATGAATGAACGAAGTATTATGTAACGTAAAGTGAAAGATAAATGAATGAAACGTCTTACACGATGATGAATGCATGTATTAATGAATGAATGAAACGTCTTACACGCATCGGATAACGGGTCCTTCTTTGTGATTGACCTTAATGTAGAACCTCTACCGCTCACCCCTAGTACTGTGGCATACGTTTAGCTGTTCATTTATTGACTTCGGCCCAGTAGCTAAGACTGATGGTTACTCCTAGTACCGTGGCATACGTTAGCTGTTCATTTATTGACTTCGGCCTGGTAGCTATGACTAACCGGGGTGTAGCACATGGTATTGGTACAGATGATGTTCGATGCGCAAGTAAAGTCATAAAGAACGAATGAACGAATGAATGAATGAAGAAGATAATAATGATATTATCTATGTGTATATACGATGTGTGTCATGTAAAGGTAACGAATGGTTTTATATGAAAGTAAAGTATGTTTTGCAATAAAACTAGAACTCACTCAGCAACGCTGACTTTTATATGTTTTCCAGTTGGCAGGTAATGTTTGCTGAGGATGGCACACCGTGAAGCTACTCAGCCCTTTTGGGATGGCATACTTTTGATTAATGTTTTTGCATTGTAATGCGAACAAGCTATTTTGTAATGAATGTTGTATTAACTTGCAAAAGCATTTATATGGAAATGAAAGTTTGTTTAGTTTTCCGCTGCGATTTATTAATACAGATGTAATTATACGTTTTATGTGCGATGAGAACCCAGCTGTAAGCGTCCCGGGAACGGGGCCTTACAAGTTGGTATCAGAGCCAAAGTTTAAGTGAAATGGGTAAATTTCAAAATAAACCTAATCTTAAACTGAGAATGGGACGGAAAGGGAATGGAATGCCAATCTGAGTAGCTGCGTGCCATCAGGTATTTTCGTAAAGTTAACCGGTTTTATGTGCGCATGGTATGTGGTTATGTGTTGTATGTAGATTTAAATACTGATGTAGTCAGGACAGGTAATACTTGGGTATGAAGAGTAAAGTAAGTGGCTAATCACAACTGGCCACTGTAATTAGGGACTTACTATACTTGACATAAACTGAGTTGTTTCCTTGAATGACCGTGTTGGTGTTTGAATCTTTCAGTGTGCGTGTGATGGCCGGAGGTAGATCTTCGAAAGCTTCTAGGGGTGGAGGTCACGGTGCTGAACCGCGACCCAAGAGAGGGAGACCCAGAGTTGAGAGGGTGCTTCATGAAGAACCAGAGACCCCTCATCCGGAGGGTGGCGATGAAAGCGCCAATCTGAGAGCCTCTGTAAAAGAGGCTGTTGTAGAAGAAGTCCATCAGGTCATGCAGACAATCTTACCGTCTGTGGTGACTGAAGTTATTAAGGTTGTACGAGAAGGGGAAAGAAAAGAAAGAAATAGATCCTCTGGAGAACGGGAACACCCAAAGCCTGAAACGGTCCTGTCCGATGATGAAGAGGAAGAAGAAGAGCCTATGCCAGAGGCAGTGCGAGGATGTAACTATGGGGCATTTATGAGATGCAATCCCCCTACTTTTGACGGTAATGGCAATGTTACCCCCTCACCGATGAGTGAGAGAGATGGAGGCCGTTCTCGACATCAGCGAGTGTCGGGAAGATCAGAAGGTGAAGTTTGCCACTCATTCATTTGTGGACTCGGCACTATGTTGGTGGGACAACATGGTCCAATCAGAGGGTAATCTGGCAATCGGGAGAGAATGAAATGGCCTGAGTTGAAGAAGATGTGATTGAGGAGTTCTGTCCTCACAGGGAAATGGATAAGTTGGAAAGGGAGTTTCTGCAGTTGGAGGCTGGAACCATGACACACCAGCAGTATACGCCAAGTTTATGAAATGGCACGACTCGTGCCTGATCAGGTGATGCCTCTGTCTCGGAAAATCAAGAGGTACATTCAGGGTTTACCGGTGGATGTTTGTCGGCATATGATCGCTGCCCGACCAAGCACGTTTAGGTCGGCGGTTGATTTGGCAGGGAGACTGTATGACGAGTGGGAGGTAGTGGTGACTGAAGCGAGTAAGAAGGGTGGTGGTGATCGGAACTAGAATGGGAGGAGGTTTGGTCGGGGTGATGCCTCGACGGGTAACAAAAAGGCACGGGTGGATGACCGCCACGTGGCCACATCGGGAGTGGGATCAAGGAGGTGTGGTAAGTGTGGAAAGGAGCATGCGGGAGAATGTAGGCTGGGTTTGAATGTGTGCTTCAAGTGTGGGAAGACAGGGCATATGGCGAAGGATTGCCTGTCGGGCAAATGTTTTAACTGTGGGGAAACTAGTCATATGAGCAGAGATTGTAAGAAGTCGAGGACTGAGGGTTCAGGGGTGAGAAGACGGGAAGTGAAGGACCGAGGGCGAGCGACAGGGCATTCACTATGACACAGGAGGAAGCTAGGACAGACCCTGATGTCGTGTCCGGTACGTTTCTGGTGAACCAAACCTTAGCTTCTATGCTATTTGATTCTGGTGCTAGTAGAAGTTTTATTTCTGCTACTTTCTGTGCTAAGCTGCCTACTAGTAGTAGACGTGTTGATGTGCCCTTTGAGGTAGAAGCTGCCATAGGTAAGTCTACCAGGATTTCTGAGATGATGGAGAATTATGATGTGGAACTTGAGGGTCATAAGTTTCCTGTTAGACCGTTTGTGATGACCTTGGGTGGTTTCGATTTGGTTCTTGGGATGGATTGGTTGGCGGACTTCGAGGCGAACATTGTGTGTCGCAAGAAGATGATTCGGTTGACAGCGGCTGACGGAAGTTTGGTAACGGTTTATGGTGATCGGGTTACTACGATCCCGAAGGTGATCTCAATGGCGGTGGCGGGGAAAGTGTATGAGGCGTGGATGTAGCGCTACTTGGCTTATGTAAAGGATGTGGATGCACCAACACCACAACTGCCTGATGTACCGGTTATGTGTGACTTTCCAGACATGTTCCCAGAAGATTTACCAGGGGGTACCACCTGATAGAGAAATTGAATTTCAGATTGATCTGATACCGGGTGCCCAACCTGTTGCCAAGGCACCGTATCGGTTGGCTCCGACAGAGATGAAAGAGTTGATGGAGCAATTACAAGAGCTGCTGGATAAGGGGTTCATTCGATCGAGTATCTCTCCTTGGGGTGCTCCGGTCCTGTTTGTAAAGAAGAAGGATGGTAGTATGAGGATGTGCGTGACTACCACGAGCTGAACAAGTTGACAGTGAAGAACCGATACCCCTTACTGAGAATAGATTATTTGTTCGATCAGCTTCAGGGTGCCAGTTGGTTTTCAAGAATAGATCTTCGGTCTGGCTATCATCAGTTGAAGGTGAAGGAACAAGATATCCCTAAAACAGCTTTCCGCACGCGCTATGGTCATTACGAGTTCCTTGTCATGTCCTTTGGTTTGACCAACGCGCCAGCTGCTTCATAGATCTGATGAACCGTGTGTGTCGGCCTATGTTGGATAAATCAGTGATTGTGTTATTCATGATATCCTGATTTATTCGAAGAGCGAGATTGAGCATGCCGGTCACATTCGAGAGGTTCTAGAGACGTTGAGAGGGAGAAATTGTATGCTAAATTCTCCAAGTGCGCGTTTTGGTTGCGCGAAGTTCAGTTTTTGGGTCATGTGGTGAATCCTGACGGGTAATGGTGGACCGGCGAAAGTGGAGGCGGTTATGCAATGGAAGTCACCAAGGACGCCAACCGAGATCCGTAGTTTCTTGAGCTTGGCGGGCTACTATAGAAGATTCATCCAAGACTTCTCTAAGATTGCTTCTCCACTAACTAAGTTGACCCGAAAGGATGTGAAGTTTGTATGGGGATCAAGCTCAAGAGAAGGCGTTCGAAGATTAAAGGCGAGATTGACCCAAGCTCCTATTTTGTTACTACCAAGGAAGTGAAGACTTAATGGTTTATTCTGATGCTTCCTACTCGGGGTTGGGGTGTGTTAATACAAAGGGGGAAAGTTATAGCTATGCATCCCGACAGCTGAAGGTTCATGAGGCCAATTATCCTACTCATGATTTGGAGCTAGCAGCCGTGGTCTTTGCATTAAAAATCTGGAGGCACTATCTTTGGGAACCAAGTGTACCATTACACCGACCACAAGAGCTTGAAGTACTTCTTCGAGCAAAAAGATCTGAATATGAAGGCACCGACGGTGGTTGGAGCTTATAAAGGATTATGACTGCGAGATCCACTATCATCCGGGCAAGGCCAATGTGGTGGCTGACGCCCTTAGTCGAAAGGAGAGACCCGAGCCGATTCGGGTGAAAGCCTATCAACTAATCATGACCTCCGATGTAATGAAGCAAGTCAAAGAGTTTCAAGATGAGGCACTGAAAGAAGATCGTCTTAACTCCAAAAGAATGAGAGGTCTGGTTGAGGAATTGGGTGAGAATACGCTGGGTGTTAAAACCCGATTTGCGCGAGTGTGAATTCCTCGTTTCAGGGATCTATGGGTAAAGATCATGGATGAGGCCCATAATACTCGATACTCCATTCATCCAGGTGCCACAAAAATGTATCAAGACATGAAGAAAGATTATGGTGGCCGGGTATGAAGCGTGACGTGGTGGGGTATGTAAGTAGATTTCTCACTTGCTTACAGGTGAAGAAAGCTGAGCATCAAAAGCCGTATGGGAAGATCCAACCTCTAGACATACCGGAGTGGAAGTGGGAGCATATCACCATGGATTTCATTACAAAGCTGCCGCGTACTCCAAAAGGGTATGATGCCATATGGGTGATTGTTGATGTCTGACAAAGAGTGCTCACTTCCAGCCGATCCGCGAGACATATTCGTCTGAAAGGTTGGCTGACCTATTCGTCAAGGAAATTGTAACTCGTGATGGTGTGCCGGTGTCTATTATATCTGATCGTGACACTCGGTTCACATCCAAATTTTGGAAGAAATTTCATGATGCCATGGGGACGAGGTTACATATCAGCACGGCTTATCATCCCCAAACTGATGGTCAGTTTGAGAGGACCATTCAGAAATTAGAAGACATGTTGCGGGGGTGTGTGATTGATTTTGGAGGAAGTTGGGATGATCAACTACCGTTAGTCGAATTCTCATACAACAATAGCTATCATGCTAGCATTGGCATGCCACCATATGAGATGCTATACGGGAGGAGATGCAGAACACCCGTTTGTTGGGGTGATATTGGTCAAAAAGAATTAGGGAGCGTCGAGGTGATTGAAGCTACGACGAAAAGCTCGAAAAGATCAAGGCCTTCATGAAGGCAACCAAAGATAGACAGAAGTCGTATGCGATAAACGACGCATACCGATTGAGTTACAGGTGGGTGACCGGGTTATGTTGAAGGTCTCGCCGTGAAAAGTATTATAAGGTTCAGAAAGAGGGGCAAGTTGAGCCCCAGGTATATAGGCCCTTTCGAATCACTGCTCGAGTAGGAGAGAGAGGTGCCTATAAATTGGAACTGCCAGATGAGTTAAGTGGAATTCACCCAACATTTCATGTATCTCACTTAAGAAAGTGTTTGGCGGATGAAGATATGATTGTTCCACTGGAAGACATCGAGGTAGACGAACGGCTCAACTATGTAGAGCAACCAGTGGCGATCATTGACCGTAAGAAAAGAGATTGAGAAATAAGGTGGTTCCTCTTGTGTGTGTACAGTGGAAGCACAGGAAGGGATCCGAGTCAACGTGGGAGACTGAAGATGGGATGAGACAGCATTATCCACGTTTGTTTGAGGAATAACAGGTTTCGGGGACGAAACCTATTTAAGGGGGGTGGACTTGTAACACCCGGATCTTTCATTTATTTAAATAAAGAGAGAATAAAGTGAAGAAAAAGGGGAAAAAGATTTACCCAAGTTGAAGGGTAAAAGTGCCAAAAGGACAAAAAGGGTTGAAAAGTTGGTGTAAAGTGGGCATGGCCGCCCACTACTTTCCCACAACTCTCAATTCAACAGAATTCTAGAGAGAGAAAGTGCAGAATTTGGATTTTGGAAGAAACAGGGCTGAAGAATGTGAATTCAAGGTAAGAAACCAAAAATTTTAAGTGTTGAAGCTGGCCTTATCTCGTTTGTGTGCTTATATGTGTTTGCCTGTGTTCGGGTGTGTGTTTTAGTGAGTTTTAGGCTTGAAGTTGAATCAAATTCAGAAGAGTTGGAAGAAGTCCTGCTCAGAGCTGTTAAGGTGAGTTCTAGAACCCCTCATTTACATGTTTTCAAACGATTTTAGGGCTGGAAATACAAATCTATATGTTTTACTGATCTGGGTCTCGGACCCGTATGTTTTTCATGCGTGTTTGACGATGTTATGATGTTGTGTGTGTTCATGTTCTTGTTATATGTTGAATCCGAGGGCTTAGAAGGTAAGATCTAAGCTTAGAGCATGAAAATAGTGGTTATAGTATGATTCTGCAGTTTCAGTTCCGATTGGGTTAAGTTCAAAATTGGCCTAAGTGTTAGAAACCAATGCGGATGAGTAATAGACAATGCGGGGTGAGCATTTGACCAAGTCCGGACCAATGCGGATGGGAAGAGTCAATGCGGATGAGCATTTGGCTAAGTATAGCCAATGCGGATGAACAAAGTAAGTCAATGCGGACGACTGTAACCAATGCGGATGAGTACAACCCTTGTGGATGAGCATTTTGCCTAAGTGTTGGCAAATGCGGATGAGTATTAGACAAATGCGGATGAACAGTAACCAATGCGGATGAACAGTAACCAATGCGGATGAACAACAGCAAATGCGGATGAGCATTTTGCCTAAGTGTTGGCAAATGCGGATGAGTATTAGACAAATGCGGATGAACAGTAACCAATGCGGATGAGCATTTTGCCTAAGTGTTGGCAAATGCGGATGAGTATTAGACAAATGCGGATGAACAGTAACCAATGCGGATGAACACTTAGAATAATTTCAGGTTTTGAAGGAAAGGTGGAGATGTAAGCCTTGACTTGGGTGGTTCTTGATGGTTAGGAATATGGACTTTTAAGGTCCTAGATGTTATGTTAGGCATGTATGATGTTGATGATGTTGCATGATTATGCATGATGTATGTTTAAATGTATGATGCAATGTATGATGATGCATGAGTGTATGTTTATGTTCCTTATTGTGATGTATGCATGTCTTCCCATGGCTTTACGTGTATGATAATGAATGAACAAAGTATTATGTAACGTAAAGTGAAAGATAAAGAAAGAGGAACACGATGATGAATGCATGTATTAATGAACGAATGAAACGTCTTGCACGCATCGGATAACGGGTCCTTCTTTGTGATTGACCCTTAATGTAGAACCTCTACCGCTCACCCCTAGTACTGTGGCATACGTTTAGCTGTTAATTTATTGACTTCGGCCAAGTAGCTAAGACTGATGGTTACTCCTAGTACCGTGGCATACGTTTAGTTGTTCATTTATTGACTTCGGCCCGGTAGCTATGACTAACCGGGGTGTAGCACATGGTATTGGTATGGATGATGTCCGATGCGCAAGTAAAGTCATAAAGTACGAATGAACGAATGAATGAATGAAGAAGATAATAATGATATTATCTATGTGTATGTACGATGTGTGGTCATGTAAAGGTAACGAATGGTTTTATATGAAAGTAAAGTATGTTTTGCAATAAAACTAGAACTCACTCAGCAACGCTGACTTTTTATATGTTTTCCGGTTGGCAGGTAATGTTTGCTGAGGATGGCACACCGTGAAGCTACTCAGCCCTTTTGGGATGGCATTCTTTTGATTAATGTTTTTGCATTGTAATGTGAACAAGCTATTTTGTAATGAATGTTGTATTAACTTGCAAAAGCATTTATATGGAAATGAAAGTTTGTTTTAGTTTTCCGCTGCGATTTATTAATACAGATGTAATTATACGTTTTATGTGCGATGAGAACCCAGCTGTAGGCGTCCCGGGAACGGGGCCATACATTATTGGTGGCCGGGTATGAAGCATGATGTGGTGGAGTATGTGAGCAAGTGCCTTACTTGTTTACAAGTGAAGGCGAGCACCAAAAGCCTTATGGAAAGATCTTATGGGTGATTATGGACTGTCTGACGAAGAGTACTCACTTCCTACCGATCCGCGAGACATATTCATCTCAGAGGTTGGTTGACCTGTTCATCAAGGAGATTGTAACTCGTCACGGTGTACGGGTGTCTATTGTATCTGATCGTGACACCTGGTTTACATCCAAATTCTGGAAGAAATTCCACAATGCCATAGGGACGAGGTTACATATTAGCATAACTTATCATCCCCAAACTGTTGAGAAAGGACCATTCAGACACTAGAAGACATGCTTCGGGCATGTGTGATTGATATTGGGGGAAGTTGGGATGACCTGTTAGCTAAATTCTCATACAACAACAATTATCATGCCAGCATTGGTATGCCACCTTATGAGATTCTATACGGTAGGAGATGCAGAACACCCGTCTGTTGGGGTGATATTGGTCAGAACGATTTAGGGAGCATCGAGGAGATCGAGGCTACGACTATGAAGCTTGAAAGGATCAAAGCCTTCATGAAGGAAGCAAAAGAGACAGAAGTCGTATGCCAATAAACGACGCAGACCGATTGAGTTCCAGGTGGGTGACCGGGTCATGTTGAAGGTCTTACCTTGGAAGGGTATTATTCGTTTTTAAAAGCGGGGCAAGTTGAGCCCGAGATACATAGGCCCTTTCCGAATCGTTGCTCGAGTAGGAGAGGTGGCTTATAGACTGAATTACCAGATGAGTTAAGTGGAATTCACCAAACATTCCATGTATCTCATCTAAGGAAGTGCTTGGCAGACGAAGATATGATTGTTCCATTGGAAGATATCGAAGTAGATGAATGGCTGAACTATGTGGAGCAACCAGTGGCAATCATCGATCGAAAAGATAAGAGGCTGAGAAATAAAGTGGTTCCTCTCGTGTGTGTACAGTGGAAGCATAGGAAGGGATCCGAGTCAACATGGGAAACGGAGGAAGAAATGAGACAGCATTACCCACATTTGTTCGAGGAATAATAGGTTTCGAGGACGAAACCTATTTAAGGGGGGTGGCCTTGTAACGCCCCGAATAATGTCTAAGCGAGCCAAATAATAATAATCGGCTTAGATGAGATCATTTAATGAAAATAAGATGGATATGGGTTTATAGACCAAGTTAACTCTTCGGGTTTTGTGTTTGGCGAGTTTAAGGTCTCGGGAATGCCCGGTATATATAAACGGATCAGCTTGAGCAACTCTCATTTGCAACTCAACACTCTAGTTCTAGAAAGCGAAAGTAGAGAGAGAAAGTAGAGAAAATTGAAGATTTAAGGCTCGGTTGATCTCAGGATTGAAGATCGGTGTTCGTGGACATCCAAACAACAAGAAAACACCAAGAATCCATGTAAGAAACATCATTTAATCGTTCTTTTGATGTAAACCCGGATTCTAGATTTGGGGTTTATGAAAGTGGCAAAGATTCGCCTAAAACTCATGTTTTTGTGTAAGAAAATATTTAGAAGCTTAGATATAGCTTATTGGGTGATAAATCAAGGTTTTGGATGTAAAAGATTGAAGTTTTGGGTCAAAATGGGTTGGTTCGTATTTTTCAGCCCGTTCAGCGAAACTGGGTGTTCATCTAGCGAAATTAGTTATTCGTCCGGCGAAACTGTGGATCTTCCTGCAAAACTATAGTTTCGCAGGTAGTTTCACAGACATGGTTTTCCAACAAAAGTTGGGCGAACCTAGCAGCAAAACTCGCAGCGAAGATGCAAGCGAAACTGCCAGCGAAGATGCCAGTGAAACTAGTAGCAAAACTGCTGGCGAAACTAATAGCGAACTGCTAATCTGGCAGCGAAATTAGCAACGAAATTAGGCATAAATTAACTTCTTTGAGTGTTAACTTATCTGCAGTTAGGGGCGTTGCCCCTTGGACCCTACTAGGGGCTGGTGCCCCTAGGACCCCACTGTTAGGGGCTGCCGCCCCCAACCCCCGCTGTCCCACTGGGTCAGCTACGTTTTATGATTACTTATGCTTGTGTGCATTTGTTTGTGTATGTGAGTGTATGATGCATGATGATGATGTGTGATGGTTCATGTGATGCATGAATGGTGATGATGGGATGGGCATGATGGGCATGATTAATATTATGTATGCATGGTGGTACTTATGATGATTGGTATGATCTATTGGTGTTCCTGTTTATGTATGCATTTTTCCGTGGCTTTGCGTTGATGGTTAATGAATGAAATGAAAAGTATTATATAACGTAAAGTGGAAAGTAATGAAAAGAGGAACATAGCGATAGTATGCATGTATTAATGAACGATGAAACGTAACGAAAGTCTTGCAGGCCTTGTATGTCGGGACACGCCCCTTTGTAAGGTATTAGCCCAACTGTGTGTGGGTTCGCTACCCCGGGAGGATGCATATCAGGGTCTTTCTTTATGATTGACCATTTGTATGGAACCATTGTTGCTTGCCTAAGGTACTGTGACCATAGGTGCTGGGCACTGTGAATGAAGGTCTATGATAGGCTTAGGTCCAGTACCATGAGCATGAATGGCATAGCACATGACAATGGTATACCTAAACTCTATCTTAGGTACTGTGGCCAGAGGTGCTGGGCACTGTGAATGAAGGTCTATGGTAGGCTTAGGCCCAGTACCATTAGCATGAAGGGTAAAGTTCATGGTGTTGATGAAAAGAAAAGATATAATGATGAACGAACGAATGAAAGTAAGAATGTATGAACGAATGGAAGTTAAAGGATGAACGTTGAAGATAATAATAGTATTACATATGTGTACGTATGATGTGTGATCACATGCAAAGTAAAGGACGGTTTTAATGAATGTAAAGTATGTTTTATGTTAAAACTAGAACTCACCCAGCAACATTAACTTCTTATGCATTTTCCCGGTTGGCAGGTAAGCATTGCTGAGGATGGCACGGGATAGCTACTTGTCATTTTTGGATGGCATCCGTTTGAAGGAAATAAAACGTTTTTGTAATGTAATGCAACTAATGATGTTTTCGTAACCAGTCAAGAATGTATTATTTTACAAAAGTGATCATAATGAATTGGATGTTTTATATGTTTCCGCTACAATGATTCGTTTATGTTAATGAAAATATATGTTTTATGTGTGATGATTGACCAACTGTGAGCGTCCCAGGAACGGAGCCTTACAATCGGAGTCAGTTTTTGGTGTGATTTGCATATACTGAAGAAAGTTAATGGATAATTATTACCACAAATTACCATTTTGATTGTTATTGCGTTTTTAACAACTGATAAAGGAAAGGGGAAGAGGGATTAGTGCTCAATCACAATATATAAACGACATTGTAAGTAAATGGCGATTTTGTTTGACCACGTGTATATGTTTTAACATTTGTATTATAATAATCATATATTATACTTTATTGTAATGGCATAAATAAAATAAAATGATTAGTTTTTTTTAATTTAAGCATTACTTTTTATCCCTATGTAAAATTATCATTCTATCATTCTTTCACTTTTATTATAAAAGATATAGAAAAATATTAAAATTATTAAACTTATAATAATATGCCTCTAGAAAAATATTAGTATTATAGTTCTTATCATATGAAGATTTATATAAGTTATATACTTAAATATTTAAATAAAATAATATACTTGATTAAAATATTATTTAGTTATAAAAATATTATTAGAAAATATAAATTTAAATGTCAATTTGTACTATCATATTATTAAAATATATATAATAATGTTATTAAATAGATGAAAGAGATAAGGGCAAAATTGTCAAGTTTTATAAAATTTAATGAATAAATTTACCATATTACCCCTAAGGTGTCTTAAAATTTTAATCAAATTACTATTCTACGCATCTTATAAATGACCCATAGTTATAGCCTCGTGCCACCTCCTGCACAAGCTCTTCTTCCTCCTCTTCCTCTTCGTCATCAGAGAAAACCGTTTTAGTCTCGGGCTGTCTCCTTTTGCCCGTAGGTCTATTCCTTTCCTTCCTCTCTCTCTCCTGTACAACATTAATCACTTCAGTCATTACAGACGGTAAGATCGTCTGCATGACTTTAAGTTAGCACTCTCATCACCGACCTCCGGATGAGGGGTGTTTGGTTCTTCATGAACAACCTTTTCGGCTCTAGGCCTTCCTCTCGTAACCCGTGGTTCAACACCACAACCTCTACCACATGAAGCTTTAAATGATCTACCACCGGCGATCATCAAACACACACTAAAAGATTCAAACACCAACATGGTCATTCAAGGGATCAACTTAGTTTATGTCAAGTATAGTAAGCCCTAATTATAGTGGCCAGCTGTGATTAGCCACTTACTTTACTCTTCATAACCAAGCATTACCTATCCTGACTACATCAGCATCTAAATCTACCAGTAACACACAAACCACATAACATGCGCACATAATACTGGTTAACATTAAAAAAATACCCGATGGCATGTAGCTACTCGGACTGGCATCCCTTCCTTTTCCGTCCCATTTTCAGTTTAAGTTTAGGTTTATTTTGAAAATTTGCCCGTTTCACTTAAACTTTGGCTCTGATACCAACTTGTAAGGCCCCGTTCCCGAGATGCTTACACCTAGCCAATCATCGCTCATAAAACATATAATTACATTTAACTTTCATAAAACATCGTAGAAGAACATCAAAATAACTTTTCATTTTATTAAAAATGCTTTCGCAAGTTAATACAATCATTCATTAGAAACATCATTCATTCGCATTACAATGCAAAAACATTAACAGAATATGCCATCCAAAATGCCAAGTAGCTGCCCCGCGCCATCCTCAGCAATGCTCACCTGCCAACTGGAAAATGCATAAAAAGTCAGCGTTGCTGAGTGAGTTCTAGTTTTATAAAAACATTGCATTACCTTCCATTCATTAAAAACATATTCATTACTATCGCCCGTGATCACACATCATACATACATCAAGGTAATCATTATTATCTTCATCATAATTTGTTAGTACATTTCGCACATCTTGCACATATCGCACATACGCACATATCGCACATATCACACATATCGCACATATCGCACGTATGGGGTGGTCACTAGGACAGGCTCCCCCTGTGTGTGTGTGAACTCTTATGGGTTAGTCAAGATCACACGCTGTAAATAGATATACACACAATATTAGGAATTGCACGTTATTGGAGCAGTCACCAAGACTGAACTATTACTATGTGTATGAACCCTTATGAGTTAGTCAAAATCACACGCTGTATACTCATACAATGTAACAACTCTTAATGAGTTATGAACTTCCCTTCATATGCTTGCAATGCTTTTCATCACTTTCATTCATTAATGCATGCATTCATTATTTCACTCCTCTTTCATTATCTTCCACTTTAAGTTACATAATACTTTCATTTCATTCATTAACATTCAACGTAAAGCCATGGGAAGACAAACATACATAAACAAGAACATCAGCAAGATCATGTAAATCTTTATACATATCAGCATGCATACATAACATACATCACACATACCATCATGCATAACCTCATCAATCGCAAATCATCAATCACACATCATCATACAGGGCATCATACATACATATCATACATTATCAAATCATATCATACATCATCATACCATGCCCATCATAACAACTATGACCTCAAAAAGTCAACTTACATAGCCCTCGGGAACATCCCAAGTCAAAGCCTAAATTTCACATCATCATCATCCTATATCATTCATGCCCATTACATCATCTTTGACCTCAAAAAGCCAACTTACATAGCCCCCAGGAACATCCTAAGTCAAAGCCTAAATTCACTGTTTCCCCAAAAAGTCAGAACACTTTCTAAGTGTTCATCCGCATTTGCCTTTTTGTTCATCCGCATTTCTTTTTACTCATCCTGTAACACTCGAATATTTTCTTTGATGCCGACGCAAGAAGAAAAAGAAATAAAGTCCAAAGTCGGGGGACCAAACTTGCCAAAACGGGAGGAAGTTCAGAAGAGTAAGGGAATAAGAGGGGAGGGCAGCCCACACCCTCCCCACACCTGAAACAAAATTCAGCTAAAGAGAGGAGAGGAAAAGAAAAGGGAGAAAAAGCTTGGTTCGAGTGGATTCGAGCTTGAAAATCAAAGTGTAGCGGGTCTAATCGAAGCTCTACTTGACGGTGTTGTTTGTGTGAGTTCTAGGACCCCTCTTTTACCCGTTTTCAACTTATTTGGGGCTGGAACATATAGTGAAAACCTGTTCTTGAAATGTGTGTGTTTGATCCGTGTTTATGTGTTTGTGTGTGATGCGAGTGATGTATGATTTCGGGCTTGTGTGTGCTTGAATGCTCTTGTGTGTAACACCTGATTATCTATGATTTTGAAGCCAACGAAAGAAGAAAAAGAAATAAAATCCAAAATCTAGGGACCAAACTCGCCAACGAGAGAAGTTGGGTGAGTGGGGGTACATAAAGGGAGAGGGCAGCCCGTACCCTCTCCCCGCACCCACAAACCAGCCAAAAAGAGAGAAAGAAGAGAGAAAAAAGGAGAAAAGTTGGTTCGAGTTGGTTCAAGAGAGCAAAATCATCGAGTAGCGGGTCAAATCGAAGCTCTTCTCGTTGTTGTCATTTGTGTGAGTTCTAGGACCCCTCTTTTACATGTTTTTGAATGATTTGGGGCTGGAACACATCTGAAAATCAGGTTTTGGTGTGTGTGTGTGTTTGACCTGTTGATGTATGTGAGGGTATGTGTATGATTCGTTTGGGTCTTGCTTTTGAGCTTATGTGTGCTTGAATGGTGTTGTGGTATGCATTCATAAGGTTTAGGATTGTTGATTTGGGCTTAGAATGGGTTTAGATGAGTTTGGAGGTCGAAAATGGCAGATTGGGTTCGGGATGAACTGCATTCTGCACCAGCTAGGGCTAGGCGACCAAATGGAGGCCATACGGCCGATTGAGGTGCGATTGAGGTTTATTCATATGACTGAGGGTTCATTCGCACGACTGAGGGTTCCTTCTCACGATTGAAGGTCCATTCGCATGAATGAATGCCATACGACCGATCGGGTGCGGGTATGAAGAAGTGTGGTAGGTGTAGGAGGGAGCATAGTGGGGAATGTTGGTTTGGGTCGAACTTGTGCTTTAAATGTGGGACTGTCGTACGGTCCGGTGCTTTAACTGTGGTGAAGAGGGTCACATGAGTAAGGATTGTAGAAGCCGAGGGCGGAGGGCTCTGGGGCGAAGAAGACGGGGAGTGAGGACCGAGGACGAGTGCCAGGGCATTCACTATGACACAAGAGGAGGCTAGGACAGACCTTGACGTTGTGTCCAGTACGTTTCTAGTGAACCAAACTTTAGCTTCAGTGTTATTTGATTCGGGTGCAAGTAAAAGTTTTATTTCTACTGCTTTTTGTGCTAAGCTGACTGTTAGTAGTAGATGTGTTGATGCGCCCTTTGATGTTGAAACTGCCATAGGTAAGTCTACTAGTTTTTGAGATGATAGAGAACTATGATAGGGAGCTAGAAGTTCATAATATTCCTATTAGACCGTTTGTCATGACCTTAGGTGGTTTCGATTTGGTTCTTGGGATGGATTGGTTGGTGGACTTTGAGGCGAACATTATGTGTCGCAAGAAGATGATTGTCTGATAGCGCCTGACGGTGGTTTGGTGACGGTTTATGGTGATCGGGTCACGACGATCTCGAAAGTAATCTCAATGGCGGTGGCGGGAAGTGTATGAGGCATGGATCTAGCACCTACTTGGCTTATGTAAAGGATGTGGATGCGCCAACACCACAACTATCTGATGTACCGGTTGTGTGTGACTTTCCAGACGTGTTCCCAGACCTACTAGGAGGGCCAGCTGATAGAGTGATCGAGTTCCAGATTGATCTGATACTGGGTGCCCAACCTATTGCCAAGGCACCGTATCGGTTGGCTCCGATGGAGATGAAAGAGTTGATGGAGCAGTTACGAGAGCTGCTTGATAAGAGGTTCATCAGATCGAGTGTCTCTCCTTGGGGTGCTCTAGTCCTGTTTGTGAAGAAGAGACGGTATATGAGGATGTGCATTGAATACCGCGAGCTGAACAAGTTGATGGTGAAAAACCGATACCCCTTACCAAGAATAGATGATTTGTTTGATTAGCTTCAAAGTGCTAGTTGGTTCTTGAGGATAGACCTTCGATCCAACTACTATCGGTTGAAGTGAAGGAGCAGGACATCCCTAAAACAGCTTTTCGCACACGTTACAGTCACTACGAGTTTCTTGTCATGTCTTTTGGTTTGACCAACGCGCTAGTTGCTTTTATGGATTTGATGAAAGGTGTGTCGGCTAATGTTGGATAAATCAATGATTGTGTTTATTGATGATATCCTGATTTATTTGAAGAGCGAGATTGAGCCTGCCGATCACATTCGGGAGGTTTTGGAGACATTGAGAAAGGAGAATTTGTACGCTAAGTTCTCCAAGTGCGCATTCTGGTACGTGATGTTCAATTCTTGGGTCATGTGGTGAATCCTGACGGGATTATGGTGGACCCGGAAAAGGTGGAGGCAGTAATGCAATGGAAGTCTTCGAAGATGCCATCCGAGATTCGTAGTTTCTTGGGCTTGGCAGGTTACTACAGAAGATTCATTCAAGACTTTTCCAAGATTGCTTATCCACTAACCAAGTTGACCCGGAAAGATGTAATGTTTGTATGGGGTCAAGCTCAAGAAAAGGCGTTCGAGGAATTAAAGGCGAGGTTGACTCAAGCTTCTGTTCTGTCATTACCCGAGGGAAGTGAAGACTTGGTGGTTTATTATGATGCTTCCTATTCGGGGTTGGGATGTGTGTTAATGCAAAGAGGGAAGGTTATAGCTTATGCATCCCGACAGTTGAAGGTTCATGAGTTCAATTACCCTACTCAGACTTGGAGCTAGCAGTCGTGGTCTTTGCACTAAAAATTTGGATGCACTATCTTTAGGGCCGAAGTGCACCATTTACACTGACCCAAGAGCTTGAAGTACTTCTTCGAGCAGAAGGATCTGAACATGAGGCAGAGACGGTGGTTGGAACTTATAAACGATTATGATTGTGAGATCCACTACCATCCAGGCAAAGCCAACGTGATGGCTGATGCCCTTAGCCGAAAAGAGAGGCCCGAGCCGATTCGGTGAAAGCATATCAGTTGATCATGACCTCTGATGTGATGAAGCAAGTCAAGGTGTTTCAAGATGAGGCATTGAAAGAAGATAATATTAACTCTGAAAGAGTGATAGGTCTGGTTGGGGAATTGGGTGCAAACACACTTGGTGTTAAAACCCGATTTGGACAGGTGTGGATTCCTTGTTCTGGGGATCTACGAGTGAAGATTATGGATGAAGCCCATAAGACTCGATACTCCATTTATCCAGGTGCCACAAAGATGTATCAAGACATGAAGAAGGATTATTGGTGGCCGGGTATGAAACGGGACATAGTGGAGTATGTGAGTAAGTGCCTTACTTGTCTATAGGTGAAGGCCGAGCATCAGAAGCCTATGGAAAGATCCAACATTTGGATATACCGGAATGGAAGTGGGAGCACATCACCATGGATTTCATTATGAAGCTGCCGTGTACTCTGAAAGGGTATGATGCTATATCAGTGATTGTTGACCGCTTGACAAAGAGTGCTCACTTCCTACCGATCCGCAAGACATATTCATCTGAGAGGTTAGCTGATCGGTTTATCAAGGAAATGTAACTCGTCATGGTGTGTCAGTGTAATTGTGTCTGATCGTGACACCCAGTTTACATCCAAATTCTGGAAGAAATTCCACGACGCTATATGAATGAGGTTACACATGAACACGACTTATCATCCCCAGACTGATGGTCGTGAGAGAGGACCATTCAGACATTGGAAGACATGCTTTGGGCATGTGTTATCGATTTTGGGGGAACTTGGGATGACCACTTATAGTTAGTTGAATTCTCATACAACAACACTATCATGCCAGTATAGGTATGCCACCCTATGAGATGCTATACGGTAGGAGATGCAGAACACCCGTCTGTTGGGGTGATATTGGTCAAAAAGAACAAGGGAGCATCAAGGTGATCGAGGCTACGACTAAGAAGCTTAAAAAGATCAAGGCCTTCATAAAGGCAGCCAAAAATAGACAGAAGTCGTATACCGATAAATGACGCAGACCGATTGAGTTCCAGGTGGGTGACCGGGTTAGTTGAAGGTTTCACCTTGGAAGGGTATTATTCGATTTAGAAAAAGGGGCAAGTTGAGCCCGAGGTATATAGGCCCTTTCCGAATCATTGCTCGAGTAGGAGAGGTGGCCTATAGATTAGAGTTACCAGATGATTTAAGTGGAATTCACCCGACATTCCACGTATCTCATCTAAGGAAGTGCTTGGCGGATGAAGACATGATTGTTCCGCCGGAGGATATCGAAGTAGACGAACGGATCAATTATGTGGAGCAACTAGTGGCAATCATTGATAGAAAAGAGAAGAGGCTCAGAAATAAAGTGGTTCCTCTTGTGCATGTACAGTGGAAGCATAAGAAGGGATCCGAGTCAACGTGGGAGACTGGGGAGGAAATGAGACAGCATTACCCATGTTTGTTCGAGGAATAACAGTTTCTGGGACGAAACCTTTTTAAGGGGGGTAGACTTGTAACACCCAGTTATTTATTATTTTGAAGCCAACGAAAGAAGAAAAAGAAATAAAGTCCAAAGTCGGGGGACCAAACTCACCAATGAGAGAATTTGGTTGAGTGGGGGTATTTATTGGGAGAGGGCAGCCCTTAACCTCTCCCCACACCCACAAACCAACCAAAAAGAGAGAAAGAAGAGAGAAAAAGGGAGAAAAGTTGGTTCTAGTTGGTTCAAGAGAGCAAAATCTTCGCGGGTCAAACCAAAGCTCTTCTCGTTGTGGTCGTTTGTGTGAGTTCTAGGACCCTTTTGAATGGTTTAACCCATTTATGTATGTGTGGGTATGTGTATGATTCGTTTGGGTCTTGCTTTTGAGCATCTGTGTGCTTAATGGTGTTGTGGTATGCATTCCTAAGGTTTAGGATGGTTGATTTGGGCTTAGAATGGGTTTAGATGAGCTTGGAGGTTGAAAATGGTAGATTGGGTTCGGGATGAACTGTATTCTGCACTAGCTAGGGCTAAGTGACCGAATGGAGGCTATACGGTTGATTGAGGTGCAATTGAGGTTCATTCGCACGACTGAGGTTCCTTCGTATGGTGAGAGCCCAGTCACATAAATGCCCATTCGCATTAGTTTCATCCACATTAGGTCCATTCGCATGGGACTCATCCATATGGAGTCCATTCGCATTAGTTTCATTCGCACTATTGGGTGTTCATTCGCATAGGTGTTCATCAACATTGGTTCAATCGCAAGATGTTCAATCGTCTAGAGGCCATGCGACTGAAGGGTGCCCATACGCCCAAGTAGGGTTGGTGTACCCGAGGGAAGTGTAGTTTAACTACTGACTTCCAGGGGAAAGTGCAGATGTAAGTTTTGACGTGAAAGTTCCCGTAAGTTCATGTAAGATGACTCTTGAGGCCTTAGAGAGTATGTTGGGCATGATGATGATGATGATGTTGCATGATTATGCATGTTATGTATGTATGATGTTGCCCTGTATGATGATGATGACTGTGTATGTTATGTTCCTTATTATGATGTATGTTTATCTTTCTGTAGCTTTACATGTTATGTTAATGAATGAAATGAAAGTAGTATGTAACGTCAAGCGAAAGATAATGAAAGACGAACATGAAGTAAGAATGCATGCATTAAAGAATGATGAAAGTAAAGAAAGTCTTGCAAGCCTTGTATGTCGGGACACGCCATTAAAAGGTGTTAGCCCAACGATGTGCGGGTTCGCTACCCTGGGAGGATGCACATTGGGGTCTTTCTTTGTGATTGACCATTTGAATGGACCATTGTTTCTTGCCTTAGGTACTGTGGCCAGAGGTGCTGGGTACCGTGAATGAAGGTCTATGATAGGCTTAGGTCTAGTATCATGAGCATGAAGGGCATAGCACATGACAATGGTATACCTGAACTTTATCTTAGGTACTATGGCCAGAGGTGCTGGGCACCGTGAATGAAGGTCTATGATAGGCTTAGACCCAGTACCATAAGCATGAAGGATAAAGTTCATGGTTTTGATGAAAGGAAAAGATGTAATGACGAAAGAACGAATAATGAAGATAATAATGTTATTATCTATGTGTACGTATGATGTATGATCGCATGAATATAAAGAATGGTTTTAACAAAAGAAAAGTATGTTTTATTATAAAACTAGAATTCACTCAGCAACGCTGACTTTTATGTGTTTCCAGTTGGCAGGTAATGATTGCTAAGGATGGCACGAGGTGGCTACTCAGCTCTTATGGGATGGCATCCATTTATATAATGCTTTTGTGATGTAATGCAACAATTTATTTTGTAACTAATTAACGATGTATTATTTTGCAAAGGTTTTTTATAATGAAATGAGATGTTATTTTTGAATGTTTCCGCTGCCATATTTATGTGACATAACTGAAAATGTGTGTTTTATGTGTAATGATTTACCAGCTGTAAGCGTCCCGGGAATGGGGCCTTACATTATGGTATGCATTCCTAAGGTTTAGGATAGTTGATTTTGGCTTAGAATGGGTTTGGGAGGGTTTAGAGGCCAAAATTCAGAGATTGGGTTTGGGATGAACTGCATTCTGCATCACAGATTGGTTCTTTGTGATTGATCATTCGTATGGAACCATTGTTGCTTGCCTTTGGTACTGTGGCCAGAGGTGCTGTGCACCGTGATGGAAGGTATATGATAGGCTTTGGCCCAGTACCATATGACGGAAGGGCATAACACATCTCAATGGTACACCTGAAATTTATCTTTGGTACTGTGGCGAGAGTTGCTATGCACCGTGATGGAAGGTCTATGATAGGCTTCGGCCCAGTACCATGTGACGGAAGGGTAAAATTCATGGTTTTGACGGAAAGAAAAGATGTAATGATGAACGAATGAATGAAAGTAAGAATCTATGAATGAATGGAAGTTAATGAATGGTGAAGATAATAATGACATTATCTATGTGTACGTATGATGTACAATCGCATGAAAGTAAAGAATGGTTTTAAACGAAAGATAAAGTATGTTTACCTAAAAACTAGATCTCACTCAGCAACGCTGACTTTTATGTGTTTCCAGTTGGCAATTAGTGATTGCTGAGGATAGCGCGGGGCGGCTACTTAGCTTTTTTGGATGGCATCCATTTTTATAACGCTTTTGTGATGTAATGCAACCTGTATTTTGTAACTTGATAACGATGTATTATTTTGCAAAAGCTTTTATAATGAAACGAGATGTCTATTTTGATGATTCCGTTGCGATGCTTTATGAAAGTTAAATGTAAATATATGTTTTTTGTGCAATGATTGACCGGCTGTAAGCGTCCGGGAATGGGCCCTTACAAGTTGGTATCAAAGTCAATGTTTAAGTGAATTGTGTAAATTTTCAAAATAAAACTTATCTTAAACTGAGAATGGGACAGAAAGGGAAGGGATACCAATCTAAGTAGTTGTGTGCCACCATGTATTTTCGTAATGATAACCGGTATTATGTGCGCATGTTATGTGGTTATGTGTTGTTTGTAGATTAAAATACTAATGTAGTCAGGGCAGGTAATGCTTGAGGTATGAAGAGTAAAGTAAGTGGGTAATCACAACTGGACACTTTAATTAGGGACTTACTATACTTGACATAAACTAAGTTGTTCCCTTGAATGATCGTGTTGGTGTTTGAATCTTTCATTGTGCGTGTGAATGGCTGGTGGTAGATCTTCGATAGCCTCTCATGGTGGTGATCGTGATGGGCTTGGTGCTAAGCCACGACCCAAAAGGGGAAGATCCAGAGTCGAAAAGGTGATTCATGAAGAACCCGAGACCCCTCATCCGGAGGGTAGTGATGAAAGTGCAAACTTAAGGGCCTCGATGAAAGAGGTGGTGGTTGAAGAGGTGCATCAGGTCATGCAGACAATCTTACTATCTGTAGTGATTGAAGTGATTAAGGCGGTACGAGAAGGGAAGAGACAAGAGAGGAATAGGTCCTCCGGAGGACAGGAGCAACCGGAGATTGAAACGGTTCTCTTTGATGATGAGGAGGACGAAGATGAGCCCGTGCAGGAGGTGACATGAGGCTATAATTATAGGGCGTTTCAATGATGCAAGCCCGCTACTTTTGATGGTAACAGCACTGCTGCTGCTGCTCACTGGTGGGTGAGAGAAACGGAAGCTGTATTGAACATCAGCGAGTTCCAGAAGGATCAGATGGTAATGTTTGCTACCCACTCTTTTGTGGACTTGGCTATGTGCTGGTTGGATAATATAGTCCAAGCTGAGGGTAGTCAGGCTATTGGGAGGATGACATGGTCCGAACTGAAGAAATTGGTGATTGAGGAGTTCTGTCCTCATAGAGAAATGGATAAAGTTGAGAGAGAATTCCTGCAACTGGAGGCGGGAACCATGACACATCAGCAGTATACTACCAAGTTCAACGACATGGCACGTCTGGTGCCAGATTAGGTGATGCCTCTATCCCGGAACATTAAGAGGTACATTCAGGGCTTGCCAGCAGATATTCGCAGGCACATGATCGCTGCCCGACCGAGCACATTTAGGTCGGTAGTAGATTTGGCAGGAAGATTGTATGATGAGAGAGCCATGGTGGTAGCAGCTGAAGGTAGCAAGAAGGGTGGTGGTGATAAGAACTAGAACGGGAAGAGGTTTGGTCGGGGTGATACCTGGATGGGTAACAAGAAGGCACGGGTGGACGACTGTCGTGTGGTCCCATCGGTGTGGGTTTGAAGAAGTGTGGTAGGTGTGGAAAAGAGCATAGCGGGGAATGCAGGCTGGGGTCAAACTGTGCTTCAAATGTGGGAAGATAGGGCATATGGCAAGGGACTATTGTACGGTCCAGTGCTTTAACTGTGGCGTGGGGGGCCACATAAGTAGGGATTGTAAGAAGCCGAGGGCTGAGGGTTCTGGGGTGAAGAAGACGGGGAGTAAAGGACCGAGGGTGAGCGCCAGGGCATTCACTATGACACAGGAGGAAGCTAGGACGGACCATGATGTTTTGTCCGGTACGTTTCTAGTGAACCAAACTATAGCTTCTGTGTTATTTGATTCGGGTGCCGGTAAAAGTTTTATTTCTGCTGCTTTCTATGCTAAGCTGCCTGTTAGTAGTAGACGTATTGATGTGCCCTTTGATGTAGAAACTGCCATAGGTAAGTCTACCAGGATTTTTGAGATGATAGAGGGTTGTGACGTGGAACTAGAGGGTCATAAATTTCCTGTTAGACCGTTCGTGATGACCTTAGGTGGTTTTGATTTGGTTCTTATGAAAGATTGGTTAGCGGACTTCGAGGCGAACATTGTGTGTTGCAAGAAGATGATTTGTCTGATAGCGCCTGAAGGAAGTTCGGTAACGATTTATGGGGATCGGGTCACGACGATCCCAAAAGTAATCATAATGGTGGTGGCGGGAAAGTGTATGAGGCGTGGATGTAGCGCCTACTTAGCTTATGTAAAGGATGTTGTTGGACCAAAAGAACCAATGAGCCGGATCAGAAAAACCTTTAAGTCCCACAGACGTCACAACGATTACTGAAGACCACAACAGCTGAAGACAACAGCTGATTATAAAGTCTGAACACAAGTGCTGAAGACAAAGTCTGAAGACAAAGTCTGAAGACAAGTGCTGAAGACAAAGTCTGAAGACAAGTGCTGAAGACAAAGTCTGAAGACACAAGTGCTGAAGACCAAAATATCAGACGTTGTCACAACAGCTGAAGAGGTCTTCTTCAGTAGTTGTGACGGTTTACCTTTCAGTAGTTTTATGTTTTATCTGTTCAGTAGTTTGACACAACAGCTGAAGAATACTTCTTCAGTTGTTGTGCTCAGCAGTAGTTTTATGTTTTTCAGTATTTTGTAAAACGACTGAAGAGCTTGTTCTTCAGTCGTTGTAGTTTCAGTAGTTCTTATCAGTAGTTTCATATTTTGTACTTAACACTCTGATATGTTCTCAGTAGTTGTGAACATTTCAGTAGTTTGTTAAGAGTTAGTTATTTTTGTAATAGATCTGCAGTTGTCACTTTCCCGTGATAACAGCAGCGATTGCACTCTATATAAGGAGTGTCAACCTATTGTAATAAGTAGAATGATTTGATCAGAAATATTCGATATTATAGAAACATTCCTTGTTACAGAAACATATTCTCTCGTTATAACCGTATTTGTTCTTAATGCTTACGAGTATCAAATTCTTGCTACAATTTGTCTAATTCTTGTTCTTATTCCGCTGCGTTACGCTCTAATACATCAAACTTGTGATCACTGATCCTGACAGATGTGGATACAACAACACCATAACTATCTGAAGTACCAGTTGTGTGTGACTTTCCAGACGTGTTCCCAGAAGACTTACCAGGAGTGCCACCTGACAGAGAGATCGAGTTTCAGATTGATCCGATATCGGGTGCCCAACCTGTTGCCAAGGCACCATATCGGTTGGCTCCGACGGAGATGAAAGAGTTTATGGAGCAGTTGCAAGAGCTTCTTGATAAGGGATTCATTAGACCGAGTATCTCTCCTTGGGGTGCTTTGGTCCTATTTATGAAGAAGAAAGACGGTAGTATGAGGATGTGTATTGACTACCGTGAGCTGAACAAGTTGACGGTGAAGTATCGATACCCCTTACCCAGAATAGATGATTTGTTTGATCAGCTTTAAGGTGCCAGTTGGTTTTCAAAGATAAACCTTTGATCGGGCTACCATCAGTTGAAGGTGAAGGAGCATGACATCCCTAAAACAGCTTTTCGCACGCGTTATGGTCACTACAAGTTTCTTGTCATGTCTTTTGGTTTGACCAATGCGCCAGCTGCTTTTATGCATCTAATGAATCGGTGTGTCAGTCGACGTTGGATAACTCAGTGATTGTGTTTATTGATGATATTTTGATTTATTCGAAGAGCAAGATAGAGCATGCCAGTCATATTCGGGAGGTTCTGGAGATGTTGAGAAATGAGAAGTTGTATGCCAAGTTCTCCAAGTGTGTGTTCTAGTTGCATGAGGTTCAGTTCTTGGGTCATGTGGTGAATCTGATGGGATTATGGTGGACCCGAAAAAGGTGGATGCGGTGATGAAATGGAAGTCTCCAAAGACGCCATCTGAGATTCGTAGTTTCTTGTGTTTGGCGGGCTACTACAGAAGATTCATCCAAGATTTTTCCAAGATCGCTTCTCCACTAACCAAGTTGACCCGGAAAGATGTGAAATTTGTATGGGATCAAGCTCAAGATAAGGTGTTCGAAGAATTGAAGGCGAGGTTGACTCAAGCTCCTGTTTTGTCATTACCTGATGGAAGTGAAGAACTGGTGGTTTATTATGATGCTTCCTACTAGGGGTTGGGGTGTGTGCTAATGCAGAGAGGAAAGGTTATAGCCTATGCATCCCGGCAGTTGAAGGTTCATGAGGTCAATTATCCTACTCATGACTTTGAGCTAGCAGTCGTGGTCTTTGCGTTAGAGATTTGGAGGCACTATCTATATGGGACGAAGTGCACTATATTCACCGACCACAAGAGCTTGAAGTACTTCTTTGGGCAGAAAGATCTGAACTGAGGCAGAGATGATGGTTGGAGCTTATAAATGATTATGACTACGATATCCAATACCATCCGGGCAAAGCCAACGTGGTGGCGGATGCCCTTAGTCAGAAAGAGAGGCTTGAGCTGATTCGGGTGAAAGCATATCAGTTGATCATGACCCGGATGTGATGAAGCAATTCATAGAGTTTCAAGATGAGGCATTGCAAGAAAATCATCTTAACTCTGAAAGAATGAGAGGTCTGGTCGCAGAGTTGAGTGAAAACACTTTTGGTGTTAGAAGCTGGTTTGGAGAATGTGGATTCCTCGTTTTGGGGATCTACGGGTGAAGATTTTGGATGAAGCTCCCAAAACTGGATACTCTATTCATCCCGGTGCTACAAAGATGTACCAAAACATGAAGAAAGATTACCGGTGGCCGGGTATGAAGCGTGATGTGGTGGAGTATGTGAGTAAGTGCCTTACTTGCTTACAAGTGAAGGCCGAGCATCAAAGTCCGTATGGGAAGATCCAACCTTTGGATATACCGGAATGGAAGTACGAGCACATCACCATGGATTTCATTATGAAGCAGCCACGTACCCCGAAAGGGTATGATGCTATATGGGTGGTTCTTGACCGCTTGACAAAGAGTGCTCACTTCCTACTGATCCGCAAGACATATTCATCTAAGAGGTTAGCAGATCTTTTCATCAAGGAGATTGTAACTCCTCATGATGTACCGGTGTCTATTGTGTCTAATCATGACACCCGGTTTACATCTAAATTCTGGAAGAAATTCCACGACGCAATGGGGATGAGGTTACACATTAGCACGGCTTATCATCCTTAGACTAATGGTCAGTCTGAGAGGACCATTCAGACATTGGAGGACATGCTTTGGGCATGTGTTATTGATTTTGGGGGAAGTTGGGATGACTACTTACCGTTAGCTGATTTCTCATACAACAACAGTTATCATGCCAGCATTGGTATGCCACCTTATGAGATGCTATATAGTAAGAGATGCAGAACATCCGTCTGTTGGGGTGACACTGGTCAGAAGGAGTTAGGGAGCGTCGAGGTGATCGAGGCTACGATTGAGAAGCGTGAAAGAATCAAAGCCTTCATGAAGGCAGCCAAAGATAGACAAAAGTTGTATGCTGATAAACGACACAGACCGATTGAGTTCCAGGTGGGTGACCGAGTTATGTTGAAGGTCTCACCTTGGAAGGGTATCATTCATTTCTGAAAGCGGGACAAGTTGAGCCCGAGGTACATAGGCTCTTTCTGAATCATGCTTGAGTAGGAGAGGTGGCCTATAGATTGGAGTTACCAGATGAGTTTACTGGAATTCACCCGACATTCCACGTATCTCATCTAAAGAAATGTTTGGCGGACGAGAATATAATTGTTCCACTGGAAGATATCGAATTAGACGAACGACTCAATTATGTGGAACAACCAGTGGCAATCATCGATCGAAAAGAGAAAAGGCTGTGGAATAAAGTGGTTCCTCTTGCGCGTGTACATTGGAAGCACAAGAAAGGATCCAAGTCAACGTGGGAGACTGAAGAAGAAATGAGACATCATTACCCATGCCCGTTTGAGGAATAACAGGTTTGAAGGACAAAACCTATGTAAGGGGGTGGACTTGTAACAACCGGATATTTTCTTTGAAGCTGACGAAAGAAGAAAAAGAAATAAAGTCCAAAGTTGGGGGACCAAACTTGCCAAAACAGGAGAAACTTCGGAAGAGTAGGCGAATAAGAGGGGAGGGCAGCCCACACCCTCCCCACACCCACAAAAAAATTCAGCTAAAGAGAGGAGAGGAAAAGAAAAGGGAGAAAAAGCTTGGTTCGAGTAGATTCGAGCTTGAAAATCGAAGTGTAGCGGGTCTAATCGAAGCTCTACTCGATGGTGTTGTTTGTGTGAGTTCTAGGACCCCTTGTAAGGCCCTGTTTCCAGGACGCTTACAGCTGGATCCTCATCGCTCATAAAATATAATATTACATTTCACTTTCATAAAACGTTGCAGCGAAAACATTAAAAACAATATCTTCATTTCATCAAAATGCTTTTGCAAAACATTACAACCATCTATTTCACAATTTCTTTTACAAAAGCATTATAATATTTTATGCCCTCCATAATAAGCTAAGTAGCCACCCCGTGCCATCCTCAGCAACATACCTGCCAACTGGAAACACATCAAAGTCAGCGCTGCTCAGTGAGTTCTAGTTTTATAAAATAAAGCATACTTTTCTTTCGTTAAACCCGTTCTTTTCTTTCATGCGATCATACATCATACATACACATAGATAATATCATTATTATCTTCATCATTACGTTCGTTAACTCTCGTTCATTCAACGTACAACGTACGTCATTATCTTTCACTTTTCTCGAGATCCGATCAGACTTTACCCTCTTCGTGACACTCAGCCACAATTACTGAGGTTGAATGACAAGGATCTGTATCGCACATTATTATGATAATTCATTAACATTCGTTACATACATAGCGCACGTTCGCACATTTAATACTTTTATTATCATTCATTTCTCATTTAGATCATGTCAAGCTTTACCCTTCTCATGGCACTCAGCCATGATTACTGAGGTCGAATGATAGGAATCCCATTCGTTCATTATCGCACTTTTGCTCAAATCGCACCTCGCATCATCGTACCCGAAGTACATATCACACGGATCGCACACATAAGGAAGCTAGAATCGCACGCTATCTCATGGTTAGCCAAGATCGCACGCTATATAAACCATATGAGGCAGCCAAAATTGCACGCTACCCTTATGTTGTCCATCGCACATATCACACCAATCGCACCATCAGAGTGGTCATGAAGACCGACTCCCCCTGTGTGTGAGAGAACTCTCTGGGTTTAGCCAGAATCACACGCTATCTCATCGGTTAGCCAAGATCACACGCTATATAAACCACATGTTGCAGCCAAAATTGCATGCTACATAGCACACGGTAATACCACATCGCACGTATCGGATGAGTTACTAAAACTAAACTCCCACTGTGTCTATGTCCCCTTGTGAGTAAGCCAAGATCACACGCTATGATACACACATAGTTGAGCTAACAACTCTCAATGAGTCGTGAACATCCTTTCTTTCTTTTGCAAGCCATCCTTACTCTCATTCATTCGTTTATGCTCGCATTCATTCATTACGTTCCTCTTTTCATTATCTTCCACTTTACGTTACTTAACACTTTCATTACATTCATTAACGTTCAACGCAAAGCCAAGGGAAGACATACATACATAATAAGGAACATACACATAATCATAAACATACATTGTCACCATACAGGCATCATCATACATACATAGCACACATCTGACATAGAATGCATCACACGCACCGCGAGGCATACATCACACATAACATCATACACATCATTGTCGTCAACTCATCATCATACATCGTCTTGCATCATCCATGCCCATCTCATCATCTACAACCCCGAGGCTCCGAGTCTAAGTTCGCACTTTCCGAAAGTCAGACAATACTATGGTCATTCGGGCGTAGGACACCCTTCAATCGCCTGGCTCCATGTGGCTGGCCTTTCATCCGGCGACTGGCCCTACGTTCGGCGACTGGCCCTACGTTCGGGCGACTGGACCTTCGTTCACTCCGGCGACTGGCCCTCCGTTCGGGTGACCGGACCTTCATTCGGGTGACCGGACCTTCATTCGGGTGACCGGACCTTCATTCGGGTGACCGGACCTTCATTCGGGTGACCGGACCTTCATTCGGGTGACCGGACCATTATTCGGGTGACCGGACCTTCATTCGGTGACCGGACCTTCATTCGGGTGACCGGACCTTCATTCGGGTGACCGGACCTTCATTCGGGTGACCGGACCTTCATTCGGTGACCGAACCTTCATTCGGGTGACTAGATCTTCATTCAGGTGACTAGACCTTCATTCTGGTGACTTGACCTTCATCTGAGTGACTGGACCTTTATTCGAGTGACTGGACCTTCATTTGGGTGACTGGACCTTAATTCGGGTGACAGGACCTTCATTCGGGTGACTGGACCTTCATTCTCCCTCCAGTCAGGTGACTGGCTTTCAGTCTCCCTCCAGTTGGCCGAATGGCCTTCAATCTCCCTCTAGTTGGCCGAACGGCCTTTAGTCTCCCTCCAGTCGGCTGAACGGCCTTCAGTCTCCCTCCAGTCGGCCGAATGGCCTTCAGTCTCCCTCCAGTCGGTCACGTAACCCTAGCTGATTTAGAATGCAGTTCATCCCGACTGCAGCCGAGGGTTTTCGGCCTCCAAAATGAGCTAAACCCATTTTAAGCCCAAATCAACCATCCTAAGCCTTAGGGAAACATACTACGACATCATTCAAACATACCCATGCCCGAAATCAAGCCCCAAATGAACCATACACATACACAAATGCATAAAAACGGGTTTACACCCAAAAACTCGAAAAAAGGTTTTCAGATGCGTTCCAGCCACAAAATCATTCAAAATCGCGTTAGAGAGGGGTCCTAGAACTCACCTTACCGATCCCGTCGAGTAGAGCTTCGATTTGACATGCTACACGTCGATTTTGGTCGTTCGAACCAACCCGAACCAACACTTCTTCTCTTTTTCTCCTTCTCTTCTCCTCTCCTCTCTTCTTGGCTGAAAACGGTAAGAATGGGGTGTCTCCCCCTTTTTATACTCCCATTCATCGAAGTTTCTCTCGTTGATGAGTTTGTTCCCTTGACTTTGGACTTTATTTCTTTTTCTTCTTTCGTCGGCTTCAAAGAAAATTTCCTGGCGTTATACCCCTCTTTTACCCATTTTCAACTGATTTGGGGCTGGAACATATAGTGAAAACCCATTTTTGAAATGTGCGTGTTTGACCCGTGTGTATGTGCTTGTGATGCGAGTGATGTATGATTTCGGGCTTGTGTGTGCTTGAATGGTGTTGTGGTATGCATTCCTAATATTTAGGATGGTTGATTTGGGCTTATAATGGGTTTGGAAGGGTTTAAAGGCCGAAAATCGCGGATTGGGTTCGGGATGAACTGCATTCTTCATGAGCTAGGGCTAGGCGACCGAATGGAGGCCATACGGCCGAAACGAGTGTGAATGAGGTTCATTTGCATGTGAGTCGTGCGACTAGAGTCCATATGCTTGTGTGTCGCACGACTGAAGGCCATACGCATGGGGAGTCATGCGACTGGGGGTCCATTCGCCTAGGTGTCCATCTGTATAGTTTCATTCGTACAGGGTGTTCATCCGCATTTGTGCTCAATCGCACAAGTGTCCATCCACATTTGTTCCATTCGCATTGGATTCATCTGCATTGTGTTCATCCGCATTGGGTCCATTTGCATGGGCCCATTTGCCTGGTGTCCATCCGCATGGGTTCAGTTATCTGGAAAGCCATGCGACTGAAGGGTGTGCATACGCCCAAGTAGGGCTTGTGTACCCGAGGGAACATAGTTTATTTACTGACTTTCGGGGGAAAGTGAAGATGTAAGTTTTGAAGTGGAAAGGTTCCTGAGGATTCATGTAGGATGACTTTTGTGGCCATAGATGATATGTTGGGCATGGATGATGTATGATGTTGTATGTTTTATGCATGATGGTATGTATGATATGTGTTATGTATGATAATGTTCTTGGAGCTGTACAAGATAGTCTACATTATCAACATAGTCAAAGTCAACACAAGTCAACATCACGGTCAAAGTCAACAAAATTCAAACTGACACGTTCGAGACGAGGAACTGAGACGAGACGTGGAAGATTTAGATGACTAGGAGTTATATTGTAATAAATATACTTAGATGACTAGTTATATTGCAATCATATATATTATCCTACTTTTAGTCATTTTTATGCTAAATATGTAATTATGCATTAATTAGCCTAAGTCTAGGGAGTTAAGTTCAATTAGTGAATATTAGTATAGACTATAAATAGGTTAATTGTCATTAGTGTTGTTAATGGTTGAATGACCATTTGATTGGGGTTTTCACATTATACAAATCATATGCAATCATATTAGATCAATTCGGGGTTTTATGGTGTTTATCATTATTTTGATCTAATTCTTCATGATTTGATTCAACTTTGATTATCCTGGAGTTACAACTTGGTATCAGAGCCATTTTGATCAAATTCACTGAAGATTTGAAGATTTTTAGAGAGAGAAGTTGAGGTTTTGGGTGTTTTTGTTCAATATCAAGTTTTCATCAATTTTAGATCAAATTCGAGTGTATTTGATAAGGAATTTGCTTGAATTTTGTTTGTTTTTAGTTGGGGAAGCTCTGTTAATCATCAGATCTCAAATCCATTAACTTTTTAATGATTTCAGATTGATTTTGTGTTGAAAAAGCTTTTCATCTTCGTCCAACGAAATTAAAGATTCATCGCGTGAAACTGTCTGTTCTTTGAGTGAAACTACAAGTGTTTTACATTTTGTAGTTAATTTCAGCATCTCTGCGAAACTAGTTTCTTTAAACGAAAGTTCAGCAGTGCTTGTGGGTGATTTACAAGTGAAATTGCTGCCGAAAGTATCATTGAACCAAAGTTCAAGCTTGTTTCGTGCAAACTTGTCGGCGAAACTAAGCTGTTTTAGGCATTTGGCTAGGGAAACTGCTGCCGAAATTTCCAGCGAAACTACTGTTGGCTCAGCGAAACTAGAGTTCACAGCGAAAATAATTTCGGCAAAAATGTCATTTCTTCAGCGAAATTCGAATGTTAAAGATGACTTTTTTCCCTAGTTGGGATTAATTGAGTTGATCCCGATAAAAAAATTTTCATTGATTTTGCAAGATTTATAAAAAAATAGTTTTAAGATTGTCTAGCGTGACATTTAAGAACATATTTAATTGATCCCAGTTGCTAAGATTGTCTAGCGTGACATTTAAAAATATATTTTTCCCAGGGGAGAATTATTTTACAATTTTTGGGAAAAAATTTTGGGGCGTTTAATTGTTCAAAATTTTTACAATCATGTCATCTTCAAAAGACTTTAAATCAGATAATCTCACAATGCCACAAAGCCGATTTGACTCTTTTACGGGTACAAGAAAGAAAAATTGTCAAATTTAATTATCGATTTTTGAAAGTAGCAAATAATCTAAAGAAGCATGTGCCTGATCTCAGTAATCATGAACAAATTCAAAAGCTTCTCGACTCTCTTCCATCTGCACAGAATCATCAAGTTAAAATGTTAAAGCAAGAAAGAGGTTATGTCGACACAAAACTTATGGATATGATCAACAGACTAAAATCTCTCGAGCTGGATATCCAAAGAAAAGAAACTCAGCAAGCCGTGTTCCCACATCATACTAACACGCTTAATACTGAACTTGTTTCTTCTGTAACAAGCATACTTGATTACAAAGCCGAGCTGATTGACAAGATGAAATTATTGAGAACTGATTTGGATTCCACTGTTAAAATCAAAGAAAATTGTGAAGCTCTGAGAGTTGACAATGATAGTAAACCAGAGTCTGTGACAACCGATGATAATAAGGCTGGAAAATCAGATAAAAGAGAGAAAGAATCTGAGGCTGACGAGACGCTTAAGGTCAAAGAAGAGGAACAACAAAATTCACAAGGGTTTGCAACTGTGAGAAGAGCTTAGCTGCAAATCAAACTATCATAGATCTTCCTTATGAGACTGTTCAGGATATGTGTTCTTCATCTTGCAAATCCGTTTATTGGGGATTTATAAGGCAAACCGATTGTTATTGGAAAATGAAAAAGAATTAAAAATAATCAATCGGGAATTAAAGAAACATGAAATGGCTTTTTCAAGGAAACTTAATGAAGCATTGGCCGAAAATGATCTTTTAAGAAGAACTATTTTAGAGCGTAATGTTGAAATTAATATTTTAAGAGAATGTTTTAGCTCAATTTGAAACAACTCAACTTCAAATGAAGCTAGATAAATGGACCCTTTCACTAAAGGATTTGATCTGCCCAAGATACATATTAGATTGATGTGGCTAGTGTGATATGATCCAAGTCGGGTCATACCCAATAACGAGCCAAACAAACACCGTTAAATATTTGTTTGTTGATGAGATCAAACAAATAAATATAAGCACCAACCTTGAAACTGGGTTTCCTAAAACTTTGCTTTTAAAAATGAACAACATTATGTGGATAATTTGTTCCTGAGAAATTGTTTGTTTTATTATTTAAATTAGTTAAATAATATCAAACAAAAGAATGTTAGGTTTTATAAAATTACAAGGGTTTTAATTTTATAAAATGGAATGGAGGGTATAAGTTATAAAACATTTCAAAAAGAGGGAAACCCACCTTGTGGGTCCTCTACTTCGGCCGCCCCTTTGGGGTTTAAGGCTTTTGATTTGTGGAAGTTGCATGCAACATTGATAACCCAAAAAAGCTCTCTTCCAAGACTTCTTTAATTCTCACACTCAAGAGCAAGTTTTCTGACTACTCTCTCTCTCTAATTTCGAATTCTAGAGTTTCAAATACACTAGATTTCCAGCTCTCAAAGAAGGGGTTCTTGGCTGAAAATCAAGCTGGAAGAGGGTTATACAAGTTGGTGTTCCTTGTCCTAGCAAAAGGGTGTTTGCACAAGCTTAGGGTATCATCTCTTGAGGACTTCTACATTGAAGTCTTGACCATCTAACATTATCATTTTGTGCTTCACATCCACGGCTCCAAGGGTGTTATTGAAGGTTTCGGGTGCAGCCTCTTGAGGTTTTCTTGGTTGAAGATTCAGCCATAAAGTTCATCTTTTACTCCCTCTCACCCGTTTTTCTAGCACCTTCAAAGGTTGTCTTCTTTACCTCTTTTGGTTATATATATTGTATGCATTTCGTATTTGGATCCATGGTTTGGGTTTAGCTTAACAATGGGTTTGATAATCTACATGTTAACAAGTTTTAAACTATTTATCCGCTGTGTTTTCATATATATTGGCTTATATGGACTTTGATAAACTTGTTAAATCCCTTCAAATGGCATCAAGAGCCACTTATACGAATGCATACATGTATATGACACTCTAGTTCACGGTTTTGTGGTGTGTGACACCACATGGCCGAGAGATTAGAAGGCTGGATTGGTCCCCTTTTCTGATTTTAAAGATGCTATTTATATGCATGATTAGGATCTTTAAAATTTAGGTAATGGTTGCTTGTTTGTTTGGACCAAACCATTTATTCTTGGTTTATGTTGGCCAAGAATATGGGTTGAAAAGGGGCTGCTAAATCGTTTATTATGTGCATATTTGGATGTGTATATGGATGTTCATAACCTAGCCAAAACCTTGTATTTGAATGTGTTTTGTGTTGTGATGTTGTATGATTATTTATTTGGGTTTGTAATCTATTTATTATTTATGTTGGTTTGTAATAATAAGTAGATTAATTGTATTTCTTTTACTAGTAGAAAATGTATTAGGATATATTTTGTAAAAGAAGTTCAAGATGACTTTGGTTTTGGTTTGGGCCATTTTAAGCCCAAATGGGCCTCATAGCCCAAGATTGGTTTTAAGCCCAATAACCAAAGCCCAAAGCATGAAGGCCCAAGATAGCTAGGAGCTGAAGTTGGAGCCAAAAGAAAGCCCAAATAAAGCCAATCGGTGACAACACAAAATGGTCACTTGATGCATTAGGATGCGGGATCAAGTGGGAGCACACTATCTCAATGCCTTGTGTCATGTTTATGCTTTATTATTGACCCTCTTGGCACACTTGTTTTGGCCAACAAGTGTTGCCAAATCCATTGGCTATGGTTATGGACTTGTGGTTGTTTCTTTGTGCATGTATGGTTGATTTATGTTCTTCTTATCTTATTATGGAATTGGGTAGTTAACAACTCAAAATCAACCACTCGCATAAAATTGGTTCCTTAGAAATCAATAAGTAGTAAAATGGGTTTTACCAAAGGTTGTTGATTTCATAATCAAATGGGCTATTAAAAGGATTTTGAAATGAGTTTCAAATAAACTACCATGTATTTGAATGCATACAAATGCAAGGTATGAGAATTGTTTTCCAAACTAAAATTTTGTGAATCGAAAATCCCTTTTAATCAAGTCAAACACCATCCTATTATACAACGCTCGAATCATTTGAGATTTTAATGTGGGATAAAGGTCACCTAACCACATTAAAGGGAACTTGTGGTTTTGAGGTGGATTTGCCATATTTATGGAATAAAGATCACCTAACCACTAATATTAGCAAATCCACACATGTGTCTAAGTAGGACGACTTAATTTGGAAATCATGCATTAGGATCACCGAAACATGACGTACAAAGGGTGTTGATGGGATAAACATGCCTAACAACCATAAGATGTTTAAACGATCCCATACACTAGAAATTGTAATAGGTTACAATTGTCAAACGTTGACTACCTTGTTAATTTAAATAAAGGGATAAAGGTCACCTAACCGATATTTAAATGTAACGTTGGATTCTAAAATTTTATTTATTAATCGTCTATGAGACATAAAAGGGTATTAATAAATGAAATATTATTATATCAATGAATACTAAAAATTGAACTTTGTAATATTGTAGATGGCTAACAACAACAACGCAATCCCGACCGTCCATAACCTATCACTAAGGACCATCCTTGAAAAGGAACGTCTAAACCATGGGAACTTCATGGATTGGTACCGAAATTTGAGAATTGTTCTCAAACAGGAAAAGAAGTCCTATGTGTTAGACGATCCCATTCCCGATCAACCCGATGAAAATGACGTTGAGGCCTTTGCCGAATGGGTCAAGTACACCGAAGACTCTGTGCAAGTCTCGTGTCTCATGCTGGCGAGTATGATACCCGATTTGCAAAAGGACTTTGAGAACCACAATGCCTATGACATGATCACCCAGTTGAAGGAAATGTTCCAACAACAATCAAGGGTGGAGCGCTTCGAAACCGTTCGGGCACTTCATGCATGTCGAATGGACGAGACCCAATCGGTATCATCTTACGTTCTTAAGATGAAAAGCCACATTGATCGCCTTGAAAGGCTTAACTGTCGTGTGTCCAACGAGTTGGCAACGGATTTGATCCTCAACTCCCTATCCAAGAAGTTTGATAGTTTCGTTATGAACTATAACATGAATGGATGGGACAAGAGCATTGGTGAGCTTCACTCAATGCTCAAAACGGCAGAGGCAGGCATGGGTAGAAAGGTTCTACCGGTCCTTACGATCAATGAAGGTGGTAGTAGGAAAAGGCACCTCCCCAACCCTAGGGCAAATGTTGCCAAAGGGAAGGGACACGTCAAAGGAAAGGGTAAGGCAAAAATGCAGCCACCCAAACCGAAAGAAAAGAAGCAAAAGGTTGCTCAAGATGATCCATGTTTTGAGTGTGGTGAAGTAGGCCATTGGAAACGCAATTGTCGGTCTATCTCAAAGCGTTGAGATCGAAGAGGGACGCGGGGCAGACTTCAGGTACAATGTTTATGATACATGTTGAGCTTAATGTTATTTCTTCTAACACATGGGTATTAGATACTGGATGTGGAACTCATATTTGCAATTTATTGCAGGGGTTCAAAAGAAGTGAACATTATAAAAAAGGGGAAATAAGTCTCTTTATGGGCAATGGTGCAAAGGTTCACGTGGAAGCCCAAGGAGACTACATTTTGAAGCTTCCAAGTGGATTGGAAGTCATTTTGAAGAATGTATTGTATGCTCCTAGCTTGACTAGGAACATTATTTCTGTTTCCGTTTAAGACAATATGATTATAATTTCAAGTTTGTTGACAATGATATTCATGTTTCTTTAAATCATGTGTTTTATTTTAAGGCTATACCTTGTAATGGTATTTATGAATTGGTTCATAATAACACAACATATGATAGCTCAATGTACCAAGCAACCACCAAAAGGCTCAAATTAGATTTAAATGATTCCTATCTTTGGCATTGTCGCCTTGGTCATATAAACAAGAATCGTATGCAAAAACTCCATAAGGATGGTCTTTTAAAAACTAATGAAAATGTTTCATTTGATATATGCGAGTCTTGTTTGCAAGGTAAAATGACAAAGGTCCCTTTTAGTGGGACTAATGAAAGGGCAAAGGATTTATTAGGGATTATACATTCGGATGTATGTGGACCTTTTAAACCAACAACTAGGAATGGTGAAAAATACTTCATTACTTTTACCGATGACTATAGTCGTTATGGGTATGTGTACTTGTTAAGACACAAACATGAATCTTTTGAAATGTTCAAAATCTTCAAGAATGAAGTTGAAAATCAACTCAACAAAAGGGTCAAGATTCTTCGTACAGATAGAGGAGGTGAATACCTGAATAGTGAATTTCAAGAGTATCTTAGAAGTTGTGGGATTGTCTCACAACTTACTCCACCTGGAACACCACAACATAATGGTGTGTCTGAAAGGAGGAATCGAACTCTATTGGATATGGTTCGATCTATGATGGCTAGAAGTTCACTACCTCTATCATTTTGGGGTTTCGCATTGCTCTCCGCAGCCCGTATTTTAAATATGGCCCCAACCAAGAAAGTGGAAAGGACACCTTTTGAAGTATGGCATGGAAGGGTTCCATCATTATCATATTTAAAAGTTTGGGGGTGTGAGGCTTATCCTAAGCAATACGCTCAAAACAAACTAGAAGCCCGATCCACAAAGTGTATCTTCATGGATACCCTAGAGATTGTATTGGATACTATTTCTATGATCCATCAGAGCAGAAAGTATTTATTGCTCGAAAGGCAGAGTTCTTAGAGACTAAGTTTCTTTCGGAAGAAACTAGTGGAGAGCAGTGGAACTTGAAGAGATTCAAGATTCACAAGACGATACACAATTGGTTGAAACTAGCAATCAACATGAGGATGTTGAGAATGATCATATGGATGATCAAATACACAAAACGTTCGCAGATCTGGTAGAACTAGTATTCCTCCTGAGAGATATGGATTTTTCATGGATGGATGCTATGTGGTAGATTCGGATGAACCAACCACATACCATGATGCAATGTCAAAACCTGATTTTGACAAATGGCAAGAAGCCATGAACGTTGAGATGCAATCCATGTATGATAACCAAGTTTGGGAATTGGTTACACCACCTCTTAAGTCCAAGATAGTTGGGAGTAAGTGGGTCTTCAAGAAGAAAACCGATATGCATGGAAACTTGGATACTTATAAAGCTAGACTTGTAGCGAAAGGTTTTACTCAAACTCAAGGGGTTGATTATGATGAAACTTTCTCACCTGTGGCAATGCTAAAGTCTATTAGGATATTGTTTGCCATAGCAGCATATTATGACTATGAGATTTGGCAAATGGATGTCAAAACCGCTTTCCTTAATGGATATCTTGAGGAAGATGTCCATATGAAACAACCTGAAGGTTTTGTCGATCCAAAACATCCTAACAAGGTATGCAAGTTAAAGAAATCAATCTATGGATTGAAACAAGCGTCAAGAAGTTGGAATCACCGTTTTGATGATGAGGTAAAGAAATTTGGTTTCATCAAAAACGCTGATGAAGCTTGTGTGTATAAGAAAGCTAGTGGGAGCATTATTACTTTCCTGGTATTATATGTCGATGACATTCTGCTATTTGGAAATGACATTCCAACCTTGGAAGGTGTAAAAACCTGGCTTGGAAGCTGCTTTTCCATTAAAGATCTTGGTGAAGCCACCTATATCTTGGGAATAAAGATCTATAGAGATAGATCAAGGCGGTTGATAGGTTTAAACCAAAGTGCATACATTGAAAAGATCTTGAAAAGGTTCAAGATGGAGAATTCTAAGAAAGGTTTGGTACCTATTCAAAAGGGGACTATATTGAGCTCATCTCAATGTCCTAGTTCAAAGGTTGAACAAGAAAGAATGAATGGAGTCCCATATGCATCTGCTATAGGATCCATCATGTATGCAATGATATGTACTAGGCCGGACGTGTCATGTGCTCTGAGCATGACAAGTAGATATCAGCAGAACCCTGGTAACAGTCATTGGATGGCTGTTAAGAGTATTTTGAAATATCTTAGGAATACTAAGGATATGTTCTTAATATATGGATCTGGTGAGGAGGAGCTCGTTGTAAAGGGTTACACGGATGCGAGTTTCCAAACTGATCGAGATGATTCTCGATCACAGTCGGGATATGTCTTCATTATGAATGGAGGAGCAGTCTCTTGGAAGAGCTCAAAGCAAGATGTGGTGGCACTGTCTACAACAGAATCAGAATACATCGCCGCTTCATTGGCAGCTCAAGAAGCTGCGTGGCTTAGGAAATTCATTGCTGATCTAGGGGTTGTTGCTACCATTCAAGACCCCCTAGAGATCTTTTGTGACAACGAGGGTGCGATTGCTCAAATCAAAGAACCTCGTGCTCATCAAAAGACTCGGCACATTGAACGGAGATTCAACTACATAAGGGATGAAGTTGAAAAGGGAAAGATATGTATTCGCAAAGTTCACACCGATCAAAACATTGCGGATCCACTCACGAAGCTCCTAGATAGGTCAAAACATGAAAGTCATACTTGTGCCTTAGGACTTCGATATTCTAGTGATTGGACTTGATCAAATTTTGTATTTGGATATTGGAAGTTATGTTATTTGCCTCATTCTATGGTTATAATTTTCATTTTGTCCTTCCATTTAGCATGTTTAAATCCATGAATAAGTAAGTTATTCTAAACGTCCGTGGTCGATCATACTTGTGGGAACAACTATGAATGTAAGACTATAATGAACTTGGATTGGTTGATATTCATAAGGTATGAATATAGAGCAAGTCGTTGCTACCAAGGTTCATTGATGTCTATGGATTTTAGATATTGGACCGACCCGCTCTCAATTATTTCTGCATGGAATCTTTGTGATTAGTCATAAGAGATATTGAGTAAAGGCGAATATCATTGTATCCTCAGACCTGAGATACATATTGGGTCTTGATATTCATCAAGTATTATACTTTGACTTGGTTCTTTGCTGTTATGAAAGATTAGCAGTACATAAGACTGAGTTCAGACATGATATAAGGTGATTGTGAGAGACGTATGTAGTCAAGATGGAATTTGTTCCTCTTATTCGTTGAGAGTTAGATGTCTAAGGCCTGTTAAAGTTAAACCCACGGAGAATGACAATTCTGTGTCTCTAGGATTTAACATGACATCTGTAACAAAAGGAAAAATGATTAATTCACCTAAATCATATTCAAGTGAGGTACTTGAAAAGGATGATGTTATTGAATGGCACTTAGTCATATACATTAGGGGTAGCAAACCGTTGCTGGGCGTTATTTGCTGCTTGCATCAATTTCTATAAATCTTGTGCAAGTGGGAGATTGAAGGATTTGATCTGCCCAAGATACATATTAGATTGATGTGGCTAGTGTGATATGATCCAAGTCGGGTCATACCCAATAACGAGCCAAACAAACACCGTTAAATATTTGTTTGTTGATGAGATCAAACAAATAAATATAAGCACCAACCTTGAAACTGGGTTTCCTAAAACTTTGCTTTTAAAAATGAACAACATTATGTGGATAATTTGTTCCTGAGAAATTGTTTGTTTTATTATTTAATTAGTTAAATAATATCAAACAAAAGAATGTTAGGTTTTATAAAATTACAAGGGTTTTAATTTTATAAAATGGAATGGAGGGTATAAGTTATAAAACATTTCAAAAGGAGGGAAACCCACCTTGTGGGTCCTCTACTTCGGCGCCCCTTGGGGTTTAAGGCTTTTGATTTGTGGAAGTTGCATGCAACATTGATAACCAAAAAGCTCTCTTCCAAGACTTCTTAATTCTCACACTCAAGAGCAAGTTTTCTGACTACTCTCTCTCTCTCTAATTTCGAATTCTAGAGTTTCAAATACACTAGATTTCCAGCTCTCAAAGAAGGGGTTCTTGGCTGAAAATCAAGCTGGAAGAGGGTTATACAAGTTGGTGTTCCTTGTCCTAGCAAAAGGGTGTTTGCACAAGCTTAGGGTATCATCTCTTGAGGACTTCTACATTGAAGTCTTGACCATCTAACATTATCATTTTGTGCTTCACATCCACGGCTCCAAAGGTGTGTTATTGAAGGTTTCGGGTGCAGCCTTCTTGAGGTTTTCTTGGTTGAAGATTCAGCCATAAAGTTCATCTTTTACTCCCTCTCCACCCGTTTTTCTAGCACCTTCAAAGGTTGTCTTCTTTACCTCTTTTGGTTTATATATATTGTATGCATTTCGTATTTGGATCCATGGTTTGGGTTTAGCTTAACAATGGGTTTGATAATCTACATGTTAACAAGTTTTAAACTATTTATCCGCTGCGTTTTCATATATATTGGCTTATATGGACTTTGATAAACTTGTTAAATCCCTTCATTCACACATGCAAAAGGATAAGCTTATTGCTAACAACAAGGGGGGGCGGGTAAAACATGGATTGGATATAAATTGATGGTGAAACTGTATTAATTCAGTTCCACTCCTTTACTTTATGTATCACCAATCCTAGACCTATTCAACAAAGATTTGATGAAGCTGCAAAAACTAATCATTTACAAGTAGTTTAAGCAGTGTAAAGCTTAAAGAGTTAGAGTGTGCAGGATTCTCCTGTAGGTTTGGGATTACTCAAGCAAGGGTCTCATAAGAAGATTAATGACGATTCCATTTCTGATGCTCCAACACCAAGATCAGTTGCTTCTCCAACTTTCTTCAACAAATTCAAATCAGGTAACATTCCTTCGTTGTTCCCGTTAGGTTTGTCAATAAAGGAACAGTTGTTGAATCATCACACAGTGAGAATCCTATAACCGAAGCCAACACAATAGAAGGTGTCAATCAAGATCCTTTGGAAGCAGATCTATGTATACGAGACTGGATAAGCTCAGATGATGAATCAAACACAAAGGAGCGTGTTGGTTCCTCACAGATCAAGATATCTCCTGACATTGTCAAGTATCAAAAGCTTCCAAAAGCTGAATTAAGATCAATACGGATCTCTTCTCCAATTGCAAAACAACCCAGTCAATCAGTGAAGATCTTATTCCCTGTTCAGCATAGGAAATGCCAAAACAAGCAAGAATCTGTTACAAGCTCAAATCAATCCTCATCCCCACCTACATCACAAGGTTCAGTCAAGCATCAAAAGCCTTTCAAGGCTTGATTTGAGTGTGGAAAAGAAGGTCATATGGTAAGAAAGTGCCCTCAAAGACTTGCTTCAAATGGTAAAGGCAAAACGAATTGCTTCTCCAATGCAACTCTACGAAGAATGTTCTAGACGATAAAGGCAACACGGGTTGCTTCTCTGGATCAAGAGGTAAAAAGCACACATCTTTGAATGGTTGGATGAAAAATCCTCCATCTAAACCTTTTCATGTGAAGCCGGTTTCACATGATTCAAAGATAAAAATGACCAAAGGTTTAAAACAAATTCTTTTCCTTGCGATGTTAAACAGAAAATGATTTCCAAATTAATTCATTCAAATCCAAATTAATTGAACCGAAACAAATTTGGAAAATTAAAAGAAGGATACAGATATCCCGATCGTTTAAATGGTTGTGGCAGAAGCAGGTTTCTTATATTGATGAAAAAGGAACTTCCAGGACTACGATGACCTGGGTTCCCCTTTCAAACTAATCTGTTAATGAGTGTAGCAACAATTCAGGAGGACTGTTAGTAATCCGGTGTATTGATAGGGATTGTTCATAATTCAAATTTTAGGCGGAACAAACAGGTTAAGGTCATGGTATTTTATCCACAATCTGGATTTTTATCTACACAATCACAGTTCTCACTTGATAATCATTGCATATTTCTTAAGAATTCATTTCTTATCTTCATATCAGTATAGTTTGGAAGACCTTCTTTGATAAACTTTTTTTTGTACAAATTTAATAAAAAAATAAAAAAATTAAAAATTAAAAGATAAAAAATAAAAAAAAGGATTGCAAAAATAAAAATTTAGGGGGAGAGTATAAGTAAATAAAAATGAAAAGAGAACTAGGAACTTGATTCAAGATGATTGAGAAATGATTGTATATCTTCTTAAAATGCTTTTTTTTACATAACTTGTGTTTTTAAAATGAGAAATGATAGTAACTGATTCTGTTATCTGATTTACATCTTATGTTTAATTGCAAGTAATAGAAAAAACAAACAGATTCTTTAATGATATGCTTGGTAGACTCAACCTGAAACATAAAGTAGACAACAACAAAATGATTTAAACTAAAATCTCTACTTAAGGATGTATGGATTTACATAATCATTTTGGCCTGCATGAAAACTCAGTCCCAACAAATATTGGATTAAGAATTTATCTTTCACCCACCATGATACAAATCATATAAGCCATATCTTTGAGCCATGATTGGTGTATTTATGTGTCTTGTGTTTGTGTTAATCTCCTCTGTTGTACGGTAGTACTGACCTGGAGTGATGATCTCCTTTGGTGTATGATAGTACTGACCTGGAGCTCTCATCGGCACATGCTTAAATAGTCATCTCCTTTGTTATATGTGAGTATAGACCTGGAGCTCTAACCATTTTGGTGTAAGTAGTGTCAAATCATCTAAACGATGAATTTATCACAGAATGAAATGTTTTGTTCATAATCACTTGCATACTAATACACAAGCCTTGCTCTATAAAGATCATAATAAAATTCAAGAAATCCTGAGGTTGGGTGGGGTTTTTTGCCAAATGATTGTGTGGTCCTAGCGTTTTAAAGTATTTAATCAAACCTAACGAATCATCTGTTGCTTGTTGAAAAAGATAGGGCATGGGTTTAAGTGGACAAACATATCAACAATCGTTATTGATGTGTTTGAGAATTTCAAAATTAATCAAAGACTGTGACTAGATTCAATTATGAGTGTGACCTCATTGCTTGTCGATGATTCAATTCATCTTTGTGCTAAAGTATATCTTGAGGATGTGATCTCATGATCGACTCAGTTCTCGGTTATATAAAAAAATTAATAGATACAAAAATTGATATAATAAATGTATATAATATAAAAAATTATAATAAAATTTCATTTTAAATTCTTTTAGGTCTTCCATATTATGTTGTTACAATTTTATCATTTCTTCATGCATTTCATAGAAAATGTGTACAAATGAACACGGGTTCGCTTGTTTTTTCACACACATAAACACGGGTTTATTTTGTTAAAATGAAATGATCTAATTAGAAATATCGAGATTGTGTTTGAGAATGTGTTTCAGATTTTTGCTTTAAGTGATGGCCGATTATCAGTTGAGCAGTGTACCTGATCAGAGAACCTGTTCCTCAAGTTTGCAGAAGATACCGAGCTAGGAATCCTTCTCCTACATCTTCTGAAGCACTCAAGATTAGAGATTTGGGAAAGCTATTCCAATATCTTTGTTAAGCTTGCACTCGAAAAGGGGGAGCATAAAAATAAGGGGAGCTTATGAGATGAATAATTTTTCTCATCAAATTCAGAAAGTTTCAATTTGAAGATCTTTCTAATGTTGACTTCTCGGTACTGATTTTGTTTGAAGACGTTGATAATGATAGACTAAGGGTGAGTATTGTTGGAGCTGTACAAGATAGTCTATATTATCAACACACTCATAGTTAAGAAAAGTCAACGTCACGATCAAAGTCAACAAAAGTCAAACCCGACATGTTCGAGACAAGGAACCGAGACGAGCCATTGAAGATTTAGATGACTAGGAGTTTGTGAAGTCGGCTGGATCGGTAAACATCCGAGCGTGTTCTTAACGGAAAGATAAACAACCAAAACTAGAAGTCAAATCTATAACACGAACTATCAAAAACTGGTTTCATTGATAAAACCTAACAATTACAAGCTCGTTACAACATAAGAATGAAGACTCTTGGCAAGGGGAGATCCAGCATGATCTCTGTAGGGCCCCCATTCCCGGGCACCTTACGGTTGGTCATTCATTGCACTAAAAACGTTGTAAAACGTACATTTATTTTTGCAGCAGAACTTAAAACATTCATTAATAACTAAAACATGTCATTTACAACATTTGTTTTCATCTCAAAATACAAGACATGTCAAAATACGGATGCCAGCCTCAAAATGCTCCCAGTAGCTTATGCATCCATGACTGCAACTCCTCAGCATCAACATACCTGCTAACTATCATGCATACAAAAGTCAACCACACTGAGTGAGTTCTAATTTTATAATAAAACATACTTTTCTGTGTTAAAACCATTCTTTACTTTATTTCAAAACATGCTATACTTTAAAACCGTTCGTGATCATGCATCATACATACATACATATAACTCATCATTACGTTCTTTAACTTTGTTCATTCAACGTGTTACATTATCATTCACTTCTCTTTCTAGATCTGGTTGGACTTTACCCTCTTCGTGGCACTCAGCCACGATTACTGAGGTCGAATAACAAAGATCCTGTTCTGTACTTTATTACGATAATTCATTTACGTTCATTCATACGTTCGTTCTTTCATACATGATCTTTCGTTCATTACTCTTTATTACTCGAATCTTGTCTCTTGCAATATACCCGACTCATGCTCGAAAGCTGATGCTGTGCCGGGGCTTGCTGACAAACCCCTGACTCATGTCTGAAGACTGACACAACACCGGGATACGCGACAAAGATCCCATATGAGTCAATCACAGGGATTGAACTCTATCCAAGTCTGTTGCAACACAAAGTCGCTCGCCTCATTATCTCGCCTCATGTAATATCCCCGACTCATGTCTGAAGACTGATACTGTGTCAGGGCCTGATAAACAAACCCCCGACTCATGTCCGAAGACTGACACAGTACCGGGATATGCGACACGGATCCCATCATCCATCAGTTTCGTCATATGCAATACTCCCGACTCATGTCCGATGACTGATACTGTGCCGGGGCCTGCTCACAAACCCCCGACTCATTTCCGAAGACTGACATAGTACCAGAGTACGCAATCTGTATCATGTCTCATGCAATTCCCCCAACTCATGTCCGAAGACTGATACTGTGTCGGGGCCTGCTCACAAACCCCCGACTTATGTCCAAAGACTCACACAGTACCGGGATACATGACAAGGACCTCTTTCGAGTCTGTTGCGACACAGAGTCACTCACCTCATACGTAAGCTTGCAAGCCTTTCTATACTTTCTCTTTTATTCATTCATTTATTCATGCATGCATCATTCATTACGTTCCTCTTTTCATAATCTTCCACTTTACGTTACATAATACTTTCTTTACATTCATTATCGTTCAATGCAAAGCCAAGGGAAGACATACATATATAATAAGGAACATACATAAACATAAACATATACCATCACCAATACAGGCACATCATACATGCATAACACACATCAAACATAAGCCATCACATCATAACCAGACCTATCTCCCCATTATACCCCTTTAAAACCACTTAGAAAACCTCTTGCCCAAAGTGGGCGCATGGGTCCTTCCAGGTGCATGATCATAAAATTCTATGTATAAAACAGTCTGGGTGCATGGGCATTGTTTGGGTGTTTCTACCCTGTTCAGGCGCATCACCAACACTTAGCCGTTTCAAGCGCTTGGGCGCATGGGCATTGTTTAGGCTCATGGCCAATACTTAGCCGTTTCATTCACTGGGACGTATAGGCACTGTTTAGGTGCCTGGTCCACACTTAGCTGTTTCAATCACCGGGACGCATGGGCACTGTTCAGGCGCATGGTCCACACTTAGCCATTTCAATCACTAGGACGCATGGGCACTGTTTAGGCGCATGGTCAACACTTAGCCGTTTCATTCACTGGGACGCATGGGCACTGTTTAGGCGCATGGGCACTATTTAGGCGCATGGTCCACACTTAGCCGCCTGGCCAACATGTTAGGCACTTGGGCCACTGTTCAGGCACATGACCCACTGTTGGGCGCATGGCCAACACTTAGGCGTCTGGTCTCTTATGCCGGATGCATGGACAACTGTTTGGGCACATGAACCACTATTCATGTTCATCAAACATTCTGAAATATTTTCTATGCTACCAATTTCACCCGATTGCCATTCTACTCATACCCAAACATGAATCTAACATACTAAGGCCATCTAAGCATGCTAAACATCATCTCTAACCCATAATCAACACTATAACATACATACAACATTCGAACATAAGGCTGTAACCCACGATTTCTTTGAAAGATGTTTACTTAGTATGCATAATAGCCCCAAATCAGTTAAAAATCAGTAAAAGAGGGGTTCTAGAAACTCACCTTGAGCAACTTTTGAACAACACTCTTCCAGTTCAAGACCCACTTCGATTCAACTCTTTGAATCCCGAAAACAAACTCTTTTACAACTTCTTCTTCTCTTTCTCTCTCTAGAACCAGGCTCTCTCTCTCTCTTCTTCCTCCGAGAGCAAAGCAGCTTTCTGCTTTGATATGGGCGACCATGCCCTTTAAAATCTTAAAATAATAAGATTTGTACTTTGTACACTTTTTCCCCTCCATTTGTGCAAAATTTCCATTCCTTCCACTTCCTTTTCTTTTCCTTTCGTTTAAATAAAATTTCGGGGTGTTACGATCTCCCCTCTCATCCGGCAGCCCTAGGCTCCAGGCAGACTCCCTCTCTCAATCCTTAAACTCTCTACACATTAAAACTGGTATATATAGGCCTCAGCCCATATTAGATGCGACTGGGGCCATTCGTGCGATTGGACCATGCGTATGGTTCAATCGTACGACTGGACCATGCTTATGGTTCAATCGTATAACTGAACCATACTTATGGTTTAGTCTTACGAATGTCCCAATCGCATCTCTCAGTCGCATGACTGGTCCATTAGCATGGCTCAGGCGTACAAGTGAGTCTCAGTCACATATGCTCTTACGAATGACCCAGTTTCATGTGTTTACAACATATCAGGTGTATTACATTAAGCCTAGACTATTCGGCAAGCAACAGACACACTATATATGACTATATATGCTCCAACAGAGTTATATTGTAATGAATATATTTTGTGTGAACAAAATATATTTTATCTTGTTTTCAGTCATTTTTATGCTTAATATGTAATTTTGCATTAATTAGCCTAAGTCTAGGGAGTTAAGTGCAATTAGTGAATATTAGTCTAGACTATAAATCGGTTAATTGTCATTAGTGTTGTTAATGGTTGAATGACCATTTGATTGGGGTTTTCATATTATACAAATCATATGCAATCATATTAGATCAATTTGGGGTTTTATGGTGTTTATAATTATTTTGATCTAATTCTTCATGATTTGATTCAAGTTTGATTATCCTGGAGTTACAGATGCCTTGTATTATGATATTGACTATGTATGATGATGTTCCTTATTATTACATATGATTATTTTTCATTTGGCTTTACGTGGAATGTTAATGAAAGAAATGAAAGTATTACCTAACATAAAGTGGAAGATAATGAAAATAGGAATATGATGGATGCATGCATTAATGAATGATGAAAGTAATGAAAGTCTTGCAAGCCTTGTATGTCGGGACACGCCCCATTATGGGGTGTTAGCCCCACGGTGTATGGGTTAGCTACCCCAGAAGGATGCACATGAGGGTCTTTCTTTGTGATTGACCATTCGTATGGAACCATTGTTGCTTGCTTCGGTACTATGGCTAGAGGTGTTGTGCACCATGATGGAAGGTCTATGATAGGCTTCGCCCCAGTACCATGTGACAGAAGGGCATAGCACAGGACAATGGTACACCTGAACTTTATCTTTGGTACTGTGGCCAGAGGTGAAGTGGAAGATAATGAAAATTGGAATATGATAGATGCATGCATTAATGAATGATGAAAGTAATGAAAGTCTTGCAAGCCTTGTATGTTGGGACACGCCCCATTATGGGGTGTTAGCCCCACGGTGTATGGGTTAGCTACCCCAGAAGGATGCACATCGGGGTCTTTCTTTGTGATTGACCATTCGTATGGAACCATTGTTGCTTGCTTCGGTACTATGGCTAGATGTGTTATGCACCGTGATGGATGGTCTATGATAGGCTTCGGCCCAGTACCATATGACTAAAGGGTAAAGTTCATGGTTTTGATGGAATGAAAAGATGTAATGATGAACGAATCAATGAAAGTAAGAATGTATGAATGAATGGAAGTTAATGAATGGTGAAGATTATTATGACATTATCTATGTGTACGTTTGATGTATGATCGCATGAAAGCAAAGAACAGTTTTAAACGAAAGATAAAGTATGTTTTATCTTAAAACTAGAACTCACTTAGCAACGCTGACTTTTATGTGTTTCTAGTTGGCATGTAGTGATTGCTGAGGATGGCGCGGGGCGGCTACTCAGCTCTTTTGGATGGCATCCATTTTTATAACGCTTTTCTGATGTAATGAAACATGTATTTTGTAACTTGATAATGATGTATTGTTTTGCAAAAGATTTTATAATGAAATGATATGTCTATTTTGATGATTCTACTGCAATGCTTTATGAAAGTTAAATGTAAATATATGTTTTATGTGCAATGATTGACCGGCTGTAAGCGTCCCGGGATCGGGTCCTTACACATTAGCATTTCTTTTGTTCATTCGCATTTCTTTTACTCATCCGCAATTGTTCATCCGCATTGACTTTGTCCATCCACATTTCCTCAGTCACATGAACTTACTCATCCGCATTGACTTTGTTCATCCGCATTTCCTCAGTCGCATGAACTTACTCATCCGCATTTGTTCATGTGCATTAACTTTGTTCATCCGCATTAACTTTGTTCATCCGCATTTCCCACTACTCATCCGTATTTCTCTTACTTAGTGGTCAATACTCATTCCCATTAACTGTTCATCCGCATTTCCCCAATACTCATCCGCATTTCTCTTACTTAGTAGTCAATGCTCATCCGCATTACTGTTCATCCGCATTTCCCCAATACTCATCTGCATTTCTTTAGTCTCATGAATCACTCATCCGCATTGACTTCCCATCCGCATTGACTTTCCATTTGCATTTGTCAACACTTAAGCAGTTTTTTTCTAAACTTTGGCGTATGAACTACTTTTTGGGTGCATGAGTAGCCTAGGGCACACTATTCATCAGATTCAGTCCCCAAATCTCATCTATCATGTTCTAACCTTAAATCTTACATTCTAAGCCTTAAAAACACAACCATATCATCATCAAGCATGAACACAGTTCAAAATCACACCATAACAACAACATACACACATTCAAACATACGGGTATAAAACCCAGTTTTATAAAAACATACATTCATGCATTTCCAGCCCCAAAATCAGTTAAACCAGTAAAAGAGGGGTCCTACAACTCACCTTTGCATCTCTTGAGTATGGATTCTTCCAAACTTGTAGGTAATTGAGTTCAACGGCCTAGAAACCCACTAAAAACACACATAACCGAACATACAAACACACATAAGCATACAACCGACGCAACGCCAGTTAAGAATACTTAAAACCATTAATTCTTACCTTGAATTTGACTTTTCTTGTTGTTCCTCTTCAGACCCGAGAGTTTTCTGCTTATTCTTTCTCTCTTTCAAAAAATCGAAGATCTGGATGTGAGAAGGAGTGAGCGGCCATGCCCACTTTACACCCACTTTTTCAAACTTTTTGCCCTTTTTGACACTTTTTACCCCTTAACTTGGGTAACATGTATTTTCTTTCTTTTTCTTCACTTTTTTCTTTTTTCTTTGACTTTAAAAAAATAACCGGGTGTTACAACTCATTTGTACATGTTGCTTTAAAATACATCTCTATTCAAGAGATGTATTATATAGTAGTATAGATATATACATACATATATATATATGTATGTATACATATATATATATATGTATGTATACATATACATACATACATATATATATATATATATATGTGTGTGTGTGTGTATGTGTGTATATGTATGTATATATACATATATATTAAAGAAGTAATTGTATCAAAACTAACACCTTAATGCAATAAAAATACAATAAATTTCATTCATTTATATTAAAACTAAAAATTATTATTAATATTTAAGTTAAAGACAATTTATAATCAAAATTATACGATAAATTATCATTCATTATAAACAATTTATGTCATAAAAATGACAAATTGTTTTAGACATAAAATTCAATGATCTATGAACAAAAGATATTAAAAACTTTATACGATAATAATCTTCGAATTTAGACATTATTTAAAAGAACTTATATAAATATGTTTAGAATCATCTTTGTATTTTTGAATGGATAATTCAAAAATATGAGTTAGGGACTTAAAAATAAAATTACTGCTTTTTGTTTTCTCATATTGTTTTATAAAATTACTTAACAAAACAGAATTAAAAGTTTTAAATTTTTTGAATGACCTTGAAATGAAGAAATATGATCGCACAATTATAGTAAGAATACTTAGACTTTGAAAATAAATTGATGTTTACAAGTAACGCGAAATATATTTATGGGATGAGTAGGTACATTTTAATTTAATTTAATTAATTATTTTATTTAATCTTAAAAAAATTTAACGCTTAATTTTGTAATTAAAATATTTTTTGTTGTAATTCAAATATATAAGAATACAACCCAACATATGAAATATAGTATTTTATAATGTCTAAAAATGATCAACATGAAAATAAGTATTTATTATTTATAAGTTATTACTTAATGAGAAATGCTTTAAATTTAAGCATTTTGATAATGAACATATACTATGCTTAAATTTTGAAATAACGGTACAAAATGTATCAACTTTCTACACTTCAAATATGTTTTTGATTTAACTACCTTTCATCATTTTTATCGTTCCATTTCTCAAAACATAAAACTGGTTGTTTTCTAATCTCAAATTAATTATAATAGTTATATTATTTTTTAAATTTCTTACACTAACAATATGTAATTTATAGAAACAATGTATATTTACATCTTACTATGTAAACATAAAAAGTCAATCTAAATTTAAATCTTAAAATCTTACAATATATAATTTTCATCAGTCGTGTAGTACACGGGTCCTAACCTAGTGTGTGTGTGTCTATATATGTATATATATATAAACCATTTGCCTAAAAGACCTAAAAAGCAATATTGGATTAACATTTAGCAACATGTAAACATAAACAAAACTAACTTCTTTTAGTTTCTTCAATCTGTTCCTAATCTCAATTGATTTTATTCATCTTCTTTTTATGTTTTTGATTTAATTTAATCAAAACTCAATCCGATTTTAATGTGAAATTAATTTCATCTTCCAGATCTGTGTAAAGTTAATGTAACTACAATATAAAATCAATTTAGAACAAAGGTGTAAGGCCCCGTACCCGGACACCTCACAGTTGGTCATTCATTGCACATAAAAACATTATAAAACGTACGTTTGTTTTGCATCGAAATTTAAATATTTCATTTATAACTAAAAACATGTCACTTCATTTATTTAAAACATTTGTTTTCATCTCTAAATACAAAGACATGTCAAAATACGGATGCCAGCCTCAAAATGCTCCCTGTAGCTTATGCATACATGCCTGCAACTCCTCAGCATCAACGAATACCTACCAAATATCATGCATACAAAAGTCAGCGATGCTGAGTGAGTTCTAGTTTTATAATAAAACAAACTTTTCTTTGTTAAAACCATTCTTTACTTCATTTCAAATCATACTATACTTTACAACCGTTCGTGATCATGCATCATACGTACATACAGATAATATCATTATTATCTTCATCATTACATTCATTAACTTCCGTTCATACAACGTATTACATTATCGTTCACTTCTCTTTCTAGATCCGGTCAGACTTTACCCTCTTCGTGGCACTCAGCCACGATTACTGAGGTCGAATGACAAGTATCCTGTTTAGTACTTTATTACGATAATTCATTAACGTTCATTCATATGTTCGTTCTTTCCATCATTATCTTTCGTTCATTACTCTTTATTACTCGAATCTTGTCTCGTGCAATATCCCCGACTCATGCTCGAAAGCTAATGCTGTGCCGGGGCCTGCTCAGAAACCCCCGAGTCATGTCCAACGACTAACATATCACCGGGATACGCGAAGATCCCATATGAGTCAATCACAAGGATTGAACTCTATTCAAGTCTATTGCAACACAAAGTCGCTCACCTCATTATCTCGTCTCATGCAATATCCCCGACTCATGTCCGAAGACTGATAATGTGCCGGGGCTTGATAAACAAACCCCCGACTCATGTCCGAAGACTGACACAGTATCGGAATACGCGACACGGATCTCATCATCCGTCACTTTCGTCATATGCAATACTCCCGACTCATGTCCGAAGACTGGTACTGTGCTGGGGCCTGCTCACAAACCCCCGACTCATGTCCGAAGACTGACACAGTATCGGAGTACATGTTCTGTATCCTGTCTCACGCAATACCCTCGACTTATGTCCTAAGACTGATACTGTGCCGGGGCCTGCTAACAAACCCCCGAATCATGTCCAAAGACTGACACGGTACCGGGATACGCGACAAGGACCTCTTTCGAGTCTGTTGCGACACAGAGTCGCTCACCTCATACATGTTCTTGCAAGCCTTTCATTAGTTCATTCATTTATTCATTCATGCATGCATTTTTTCGTTAACGCTCCTCTATTCATTATCTTCCACTTTACGTTACATAATACTTTCATTACATTTATTAACGTTCAACGCAAATCCAAGGGAAGACATACATATATAATAAGGAAAATATACATAATAATAAACATACACCATCACCATACAGGCAACATCATACATGCATAACACACCAAACATAAGCCATCACATCATAACCAGACCTATCTCCCCATTTAACCCCTTAAAATCACTTAGAAAACCTCAAGTCCAAATGGGCGCATGGGACATTCCAGGTGCATGGGCATAAAAATTCTAAGTGTAAAACAGTCTGGGCGCATGTGCACTATTTGGGCACTTCTGCCTTGTGCAGGCGCATGGCACCTGTTCAGGCGCATCACCAACACTTAGCCATTTTAATCACTTTAGACGCATGGCACTATTTAGATGCATGGCACTATTTAGGCGCATGGCACTATTTAGGCGCATGGCACTATTTAGGCGCATGGCCAACACTTGGGCGCATGGCCAACACTTAGACGCATGGCCAACATGTTGGGCACATGGCCCACTGTTTCGGCGCATGACCCACTCTTGGGCGCATGGCCAACACTTAGGTGTCTGGCCTCTCATGCTGGGTGCATGGGCCACTGTTTAGGTGCATGAGCCACCTCTGGGTGCATGGACCACTGTTCATGTTCATTAGAACATTCTGAAATATTTCTATTTTATCAACACCACCCGATTATCATTCTAATCATACCCAAACAAAGATCTAACATACTAAGGCCATCTAAGCATGCTAAACATCATCACTACCCTATAATCAACTTTAAAACATACATATATACATACACCATTTCGAACATGAGGCTGTAAACCCACGGTTTCTATCAAAATGTTTACTTAGTATGCATAATAGCCCCAAACAAGTTAAAAATCAGTAAAAGACGGGTTCTAGAAACTCACCTTGACCAGCCTTTGAGCAACAAACTTCAACTTCGAGACCCACCTTCAATTCAGCTCTTGAATCCCGAAAACAAACACTAAACAACCAGAACTTCGGTCAAAAACTCGAAACCAGCTGAAACCGAGCTCATATAAGAGAAGACTTACCTTGAAGCTGCTTCTTCCACTTTCGCTCTCTAGAACCGGGGCTTCTTTCTTCTTTTCAACCGATTGAAGAAGATGAAGAAGAAATGGGCAACCATGCCCCCTTTAAACCTTAAAGTATAAGGTTTTGACTTTGTACACTTATCCCCCTCCACTTGTGCACAATTTCTATTCTTTCTATTTACTTTTCTTTTCCTTCCGTTTAGATGGAAATTCATTCGGGGTGTTACAAAAGGTAGTGTAATATTATGCATGATCGGTTAGGGGGTGGTCAATACAATTAGTCTCACCATGAGGAGAGTGTTAGAACACTTACTAGATCTAATAAGGAATCGAGTTATATAGAAGATACTAAGAACCCAAGTAAGATCTCACCATCCCTTAAACGGTCCTAGAATTGGTATCAGAGCAATCCAGACTCTTGATTGTAAGATCTCAACATCTTAGATCCATCAGACTCACAAAATACTAAACATCTCAAATGGTAGCTTTCACAAGGCTGATATTGAAACCGAAACCATGACAAAGTCCCCACTAATCACTCCTGAAGACTTTAATACTTGGTGCCAAAGGATGGAAGGCTTCATACCAAGCATCTCTTCAGCTGCTGCTAAGGGTGGTATAATACCAAATGAGGTAGCTGACTATTAATAGAAGAAGACAGGAAGAGAATTAACATAGATCGAAAACATGACTACCCTCCAAACTGCTCTTCCTGACTCCATATACAAAGGCTTCAAGAAGTTCAAAACTCCTAAGCAACTATGGGATGCATTGAAGCTTATGTATGAGGGGTCCATTGAAGCAAAAGAGAACAAGAAAGACCTCTTGAAGTAGCAGTTTGAGAACTTTACCTACAAGACAAGTGAAACCATGACTTAACAATACTTCAGGTATGTTGAGATTGAGGATGTTCTAACGAATGTTGGAGTAACTCTTGAATATAGAGACAATGTAAGGAAGTTCATGCCCTCTCTTCCTACAGAATGGACACATTATTATATGTTATCAAAAGAACTAAGCACCTTCAAACTCTCACTCTTACAAAGTTACATGGTATTCTTAGTGGGTAGCAGATGTAGAAGAATATGCAAAATCCATCTAGTAACTCTAACAATCAGCTAAGTTCGGTTGTAGCCTTTCAGGTTTTCATTATGTTGCACCCTGAAAGGATCATACATGCCAACTCAATGGGTGAATTGATGATTGTTCAGCTGGAATCCCACAAGTCCAATATGAAATGCGAATGAAGATTTGCCAAGAAAATAATAAGTGTTATCTTTCGCATTAGTTAATGCGGAAGACAAAACTCTGATGCGGACAAGTGTTTATTCTTCCGCATTGACTAATGCGGAAGACATAATACTAATGCTCATGAACAAGCAGAGATGCGGATCAAGACTTAGACTAGTTTCTGATGTAATAGATCAAGGGTAGTTTAGTGATTTTGTAAAGGAATCTTGTCTGCCTATAAATAGAATAGTTAACCTCTTACTGAGGTGACGGCTGATAGATAGAGAATTTTGTTGTAGTTATTCTCTATAACTTATCAAATTTCATATATCAATACAAACATCATTTATGAGTAATTTTCTTACTTGAATATTCTTTGATTGTTTGTTTCCACCACTCAATCATTGACTTGATTATCATATTCGATTCTGAGTAAGAATATCACTCTTACACAATCCCAGTCAATTGGTATCAGAGCTTTGGCTCTCGATTCTCTTTCAGATTTGCGCACAGACTGAATAGAACTCGATTGATCTGATAATCAAGTTGCTAGTAGTAGATATTAGCATCTCTACATAGCAAACAACAAAAATACTCCTATCAAACAACAAGAACACTCATTCTCTATCTCAACAGAACTGCTTGAACAAGTTGGACTCATCAAACATAATCAATCTTAAAATCAACTAAATCTATACTTACACAAATTAACATAGATTCTAATAGTTACTCTGAATTAGGTCATACACCTAAACCTCCCATGCTTAAACACAAATCTGAGTTTAAACAATGGAGAATATGGTTTAGAAATATATCACAGGTGTAGATCCTGACTTTTGGATATCAATATGTAAGGGTCCACATATTCTTGTTACTCTATCAACAGCTCAAGCTGCACTGTACAAGACTGCTAGAATACCAATTGAAGACTTAACTCTGGATGAAGATGACTATAAGATAATCAAAATTGATCTCAAAGCATACTCTATTTTGACTCAAGCACTCAAAATGGATGTGTTGAAAAGATTGGAAAAATATGGAACTGCTAAAGTTGTTTGGGATGCTCTCAAAATTATGTGTGAAGGTAGCAGTGAAGTTGCTGAAATTAACAAAAGACAAGCTGGTCAATCAGTATGAAACCTTCCATCACACCAAAGGAGAATCCATATCAAAACAACTGCAAATATTTGAATAGTTGGTCAATGACTTGGAAATTATGGGTGTTTCATACAACGTTAAAGAACTTAACAAGAAGATGCTTCACAGTCTACCTGAAAGCTGGAAGCAAAATGTCACAATGCTGAAAAATATTCTTGATCTTGAGAGTACCACTCTAGACATTATGATAGCCAAGATTGAAGCTTTGGAACTTGATGAACGAAGCAGAAATCTTAGTGGGCCAAGAGTGATTGAAGCCTACAAATTCCCTTCAGAATCACATTCTGTTGAAAATGCTTTCATCACAGAGGAAGATGACTTCATCTCATCAAGATATCAAATGAACAATACTGGGTTCATTGCATCTCCACCATTCAATCACCATTCAACTTCAGCTCAAGCACCAAAAGTCTCCACTGCTCCTCTAATCTCTCCAAAAGACTTAAAATCAGAAGAGCAAAAGGCAACTTACAATGCCTTTGTTGCAAGTTTTGAAGCATATCTTGGGGGAAGACTCACTTCTGCCCATCTAATACAGGAAGATTTAGAAGAAATAGATCCTGATGATGTTGAGGAGATGGATCTATAGTGGCAAATGGCAATGATTGCCATGAGAGCAAAGAAATTCTTCAGAAAAGGAAGAAAGTTGAGCCAGAATGAGAACACAAAACTTGGATATGACAAATCCAAGGTAAAATGCTTCAACTGTGGCATGACTGGTCATTTCTTAAGAGAGTGCAATGATCTTAAAAGAAATAACCATTCAAGGAACTCTCCTGGTCAATCATCATCACAGCCCAATTCAAGCTATTACTCAAACAATCAACAATAGCAGTACCATCATTCTCATCATCAACAAACATACCAGAATCAACCACAGCTGACTAATCAAGCCCATGTAAGCAGTCAGCCTTCTGCCAGTGCCCTTGTGATTAAACAAGATGGGATATGTGGCTGGAGTGTGTATGCTGAGGAAGTTAAGCCTCAATTCCAGAATCATGCTCTTATGGCTCACATCAATGATGGACCATCTTTAATGCCTACTGAGGTAAAAACTAACCTTTGTAGTGAGAAATGCATAAATGAATTACAAGAGTATAGAGAACACAATCATAATCTGGCAGATAAAATTAAAGAAGAAAAGGTGAAGTCAGAAATGATAAAGAGAGAACTAAAAAGTTTTGAAATCAAAAATCAAATCTCGCATTTCTGACATTGAAAAATTGCATGGTGAGAAATACAATCTTGTAGCTGAAAATGAGCTACTTACTGAAAAGTTAGCTCAAGCTAAAGCTCAACAATCTATGACTGAAGTGAAACTTGAAAAGTTTCAAATGTCTTCAGTCAAGCTGCAAGAAATGCTGGATTCATAACAGGATCCAAAGGACATGTCAGGGATTGGGTGTAATTCATGTCCTCCACCATACAATGACAATTACACTGTCATTCTTGACTCTGTATCACTCTCTGAATCAATCGAACCTAAAACTGTAGAACCTAAATCAGTAGTGAAACAAGTGACAAATCCTCAAAACAAACCTGATGTTTATTTTGAAACCAATAAGGATAAAATCAAGTTAGGACACCCAATCAAAATCAAAGAGTGCTCAGACAAGACAGTGAATGTTCATTCATGCATGCATTCATTCGTTAACGCTCCTCTATTCATTATCTTCCACTTTACGTTACATAATACTTTCATTACATTTATTAACGTTCAACGCAAATCCAAGGGAAGACATACATATATAATAAGGAAAATATACATAATAATAAAAATACACCATCACCATACAGGCAACATCATACATGCATAACACACACCAAACATAAGCCATCACATCATAACCAGACCTATCTCCCCATTTAACCCCTTAAAATCACTTAGAAAACCTCAAGTCCAAATTGGGCGCATGGGACATTCCAGGTGCATGGGCATAAAAATTGTAAGTGTATAACAGTCTGGGCGCATGTGCACTATTTGGGCACTTCTGCCTTGTGCAGGCGCATGGCACCTGTTCAGGCGCATCACCAACACTTAGCCATTTTAATCACTTTGGACGCATGGCACTATTAGATGCATGGCACTATTTAGGCGCATGGCACTATTTAGGCGCATGGCACTATTTAGGCGCATGGCCAACACTTGGGCGCATGGCCAACACTTAGACGCATGGCCAACATGCTGGGCACATGGGCCACTGTTTCGGCGCATGACCCACTCTTGGGCGCATGGCCAACACTTAGGTGTCTGGCCTCTCATGCGGGGTGCATGGGCCACTGTTTAGGTGCATGAGCCACCTCTGGGTGCATGGACCACTGTTCATGTTCATCAGAACATTCTGAAATATTTTCTATGTTATCAACATCACCCGATTATCATTCTAATCATACCCAAACAAAGATCTAACATACTAAGGCAATCTAAGCATGCTAAACATCATCACTACCCTATAATCAACTTTAAAACATACATATATACATACACCATTTTGAACATGAGGCTGTAAACCCACGGTTTCTATCAAAATGTTTACTTAGTATGCATAATAGCCCCAGACAAGTTGAAAATCAGTAAAAGACGGGTTCTAGAAACTCACCTTGAGCAGCCTTTGAGCAACAAACTTCAACTTCGAGACCCACCTTCAATTCAGCTCTTGAATCCCGAAAACAAACACTAAACAACCAGAACTTCGGTCAAAAACTCGAAACCGAACTCATATAAGAGAAGACTTACCTTTGAAGCTGCTTCTTCCACTTTCGCTCTCTAGAACCGGGGCTTCTTTCTTCTTTTCAACCGATTGAAGAAGATGAAGAAGAAATGGGCAACCATGCCCCCTTTAAACCTTAAAGTAATAAGGTTTTGACTTTGTACACTTTATCTCCCTCCACTTGTGCACAATTTCTATTCTTTCTATTTACTTTTCTTTTCCTTCCGTTTCGATGGAAATTCATTCGGGGTGTTACAAAAGGTAGTGTAATATTATGCATGATCGGTTAGGGGTGGTCAATACAATTAGTCTCACCATGAGGAGAGTGTTAGAACACTTACTAGATCTAACAGGAATCGAGTTTATATAGAAGATACTAAGAACCCAAGTAAGATCTCACCATCCCTTAAACGGTCCTAGAATTGGTATCAGAGCAATCCAGACTCTTGATTGTAAGATCTCAACATCTTAGATCCATCAGTCTCACAAAATACTAAACATCTCAAATGGTAGCTTTCACAAAGGCTGATATTGAAACTGAACCCTTGACAAAGTCCCCACTAATCACTCCTGAAGACTTTAATACTTGGTGCCAAAGGATGGAAGGCTTCATACCAAGCATCTCTTCAGCTGCTGCTAAGGGTGGTATAATACCAAATGAGGTAGCTGACTATTAATAGAAGAAGACTGGAAGAGAATTAACATAGATCAAAAAACATGACTACCCTCCAAACTGCTCTTCCTAACTCCATATACAAAGGCTTCAAGAAGTTCAAAACTCCTAAGCAACTATGGGATGCACTGAAGCTTATGTATGAGGGGTCCATTGAAGCAAAAGAGAACAAGAAATACCTCTTGAAGTAGCAGTTTGAGAACTTTACCTACAAGACAAGTGAAACCATGACTTAACAATACTTCAGGTATGTTGAGATTGAGGATGTTCTAACGAATGTTGGAGTAACTCTTGAATATAGAGACAATGTAAGGAAGTTCATGCCCTCTCTTCCTACAGAATGGACACATTATTATATTGTTATCAAAAGAACTAAGCACCTTCAAACTCTCACTCTTACAAAGTTACATGGTATTCTTAGTGGGTAGCAAATGGAGAAGAATATGCAAAATCCATCTAGTAATTCCAACAATCAGCTAAGTTCGGTTGTAGCCTTTCAGGTTTTCATTATGTTGCACCCTTAAAGGATCATACATGCCAACTCAATGGGTGAATTGATGATTGTTCAGCTGGAATCCCACAAGTCCAATATGAAATGCGAATGAAGATTTTCCAAGAAAATAACAGTGTTATCTTCCGAATTAGTTAATGCGGAAGACAAAACTCTGATGCGGACAAGTGTTTATTCTTCCGCATTGACTAATGCGGAAGACATAATACTAATGCTGATGAACAAGCAGAGATGCGGATCAAGACTTAGACTAGTTTCTAATGTAATAGATCAGGGGTAGTTTAGTCATTTTGTAAAGACATCTTGTCTGCCTATAAATAGAATAGTTAACCTCATACTGAGGTGAGGGCAGATAGATAGAGAATTTTTGTTGTAATTATTCTTTGTAACTTATCGACTTTCATATATCAATACAAATAGCATTTATGAGTAATTTTCTTGCTTGAATGTTCTTTGATTGTTTGTTTCCGCCACTCAATCATTGACTTGATTATCATATTCGATTCTCAGTAAGAATATCACTCTTACACAATCCCAGTCACATTAACTATATGTTAGCATCGTTATGTCCTTGTAAGGATCTTTTTTTCATCTACGCTTGTTATCTCTTATTTTAAATTAATTCATTAATTTAAAAGTTAATAACATAATTTATTAAAATAAACATAACAACAACAACCACAATAATAATAATAATAATAATATATGATAATAATAATAATAATAATTACAAACTTTGATTATTTGTTATGAATTTTAACATAAATGATAATAATACAAATAATTTATAAAAGTTAATAAGCTAAAAAAATAAAAATGTTTAAAACTTGGATTCTATTAAGATCAAGGGGTAATTTGACATTTTGAAACTTGAAATAGAAAGTTTTTAGCATAAAATGATAAAAAAACAAACTACAGGGACCAATGGGTAATTTCTTAATAACCCAACCCCTTGTTCCCCATTTTTCCGGCGGCCACACTCCGGCCACCCTGCGGTCACACTCCGGTGACCCCTCCACATCCAAAACACCTGATTTTAATGCAAATTAACCGCTCTAATACCCTCAGTTGTGCTATTCAAACTTGATACCCATTGTAATTTGTTTAATGAACTTGTTTACAACTTGAATCGAGATAGAAACTTCACATTCAAAACCGAATTCATTTAACCTCGGTGGTTAACACCATTAACTGAATTAATTGATCAAAAACGCTTTTGTGCGAGTTTCGAATTTAAGCATATCAAATATTGTTGTTAACATCATGTAACTCATAACTCGAAACAACTCTTATGGACACCTTAAACCAAAAGTGAGTAAGGGCTTTTACTTATCATCACCATTAGAAGTTTCTGTTACCGCGAATTTGATTTTAATCATCAATACCTTCTTGAACCGAATCCACCTCAGTCGTGACTTGTGCTCTTTCTTCTATCACCGAAAAGACTTCAATCCAAGTAAGTTACCTAAACTAATATACTCGATTTCAGTTAGGGATCAAAAGCCCTAAACTTGATTTCACTAAATTTCATGAATTGATGTTCAATTTCATCAAAATCAAATCTAGGGTTTTTGAGTAATTAGGGTTTTTTTTCTAGTTAATGTTTATAAAGTTTTCTTAGTAGCATTAAACTAGATATGGGCCTTTAACCCAACCGGTTAAAGCTCTACACCTTCACATTAGAGGTTTGGCATTTATTTTTAAGTCAATTTTATATATTTTAAATTTCAGAAACTATATTAATATGTTAGTAAATCAAAATAAAAATAAATTTTATTAACTAAAACATTTCATAAATAATTAAAATAATTTTAAAAGATTTTGAAATTATTAATTTTTAAATTTAGTTACTTTTTAAAGAATAACAAAGGTTGTAAAAACATTATTAAGTCATATTATGTGATTTAAATGTTATAAATCTATTATGACTCACGGTTAGACTATTTTAAAACACTTTAAATATATATGTTACAAATACTCTAAATAGATAGTTATGCAAATGATTATTTAAATAATTATTTAAAAAATTAATTATTTAATTATTCCTTTAACCATGCTATATCATAGATACTTATTAAATTAATTATTTCCTTTCACACTTTGTATTCAGTCTTTATTAAATCAATTATTATAAATTAAATTAAATAATTTCACTAATCAATCATTATAATTCTCGATTTGAATTATTGATTTATTCTATCTTTATTCAATGAAAACATAATCGATTACATTATGTTATTTAACTTAATTATTAAAACCCCAAATTCCAACTAAAACCCTAATTCATATTTTGTCATTAATTATATCTTTATCTTAATCCTAAGACATCAATCTTAGGTTGAATCGTGAGGAAATTGTTGGAGTAATTATATTTGCTTATTATTATCTTAAGTGCATCTTACATCATATGAGTTTTTCATACCCCGTTTATATTTATATTTCATATCTTTAGGGTCAAGCATGTTAACTATATAAATGCATACTTGTAAAATATCTTAATACTTGTAATGCACGTGCAATTCATCTTATATAAACTTTGTCATGGTTATTTGAGATAAAGTGACTATTATATGATAGCCATCTTGTAAAAACAATCATTAACTATTCCTAGCCTAGCAACATTATAAATCTATGGGCTTGACTAGCCTATTTGGTGCTAAAGTCAAGGTTATTGCCAGCTCCTGATGACGTATTCTTGTTCATCATAGGAACCAAATACACTTAGCTAATCGTTATAACTTATTATGGTCAAGGTTTGTGTCACACCCCGACCGACAGTGGAATCATCGGGTAGGATGAATGTGAAACGATTGTTCATAGCACATGGAAGTAACTAAGTTGGAATAATATTAAATATCATTATTCATTTGTAACACCCGGTAATTTATTTATTTCGAAGCCGACGAAGGAAGAAAAAGAAATAAAGTCCAAAGTCGAGGGACCAAAATCGCCAATGAGAGAAAGTTGGGTTTGTGGTGATATTTGAAGGGAGAGGGCAACCATTACCCTCTCCCCACACTCACATTTTCAGAATAGAGAGAAAGAAGAGAAAAAAAAAGAAGAAAAGTTGGTTCGGGTGGATTCAAGGGTGCCAAATTGTCATGTAGCGAGTCAAATCGAAGCTCTTCTCGTTGTGGTCGTTTGTGTGAGTTCTAGGACCCCTCCTTTACACGTTTTTGAATGATTTCGGGCTGGAACACACCTGAAAATCGGGTTTTTGTGTGTGTGTCTAACCCGTTTATGTATGTGTGGGTATGTGTATGATTCGTTTGGGTCTTGCTTTTTAGCTTGTGTGTGCTTGAATGGTGTTGTGGTTTGCATTCCTAAGGTTTAGGATTGTTGATTTGGGCTTAGAATCAGGTCAGATGAGCTTGGAGGTCAAAAATGGCAGATTAGGTTCGGGATGAACTACATTGTGCACCAGCTAGGGCTAGGCGACCGAATGGAGGCCATACGGCTGATTGGGGTGTGATTGAGATTCATTGGCATGAATGAGGATTCATTCATGCGACTGAGGGCCAGTCGCATGGGGAGTCATGCGACTGAGGGCCAGTCGCATGGGGAGTCATGCGACTGAGGGCCAGTCGCATGGGGAGTCATGCGACTGAGGGCCAATCGCATGGGGAGTCATGCAACTGAGGGCCCATTCGCATAAGTGCTCATCCACATTAGTTTTATTCACATGAGGTCTATTCGCATTAGGTCCATTCGCACAATTGGGTGTTCATTTGCATGGGTGTTCATCCACATTGGTCCATTCGCATGATGTTCAGTCGCATGGAAGTCATGTGACTGAAGGGTGTCCATACGCCCAAATAGGGTTGTTGCTCCCAAGGAGAAGCGTTGTTTAACTTCTGACTTTTGGGGGAAAGTGCAGATGTAAGCATTGACGTGGAAGTTCTCGTAAGTTCATATAAGGTGACTTTCAAGGCCTTAGATGGTATGTTGGACATGATGATGATGATGTTACATGTTTATGCATGATGCATGTTATGTATGTATGATGTTGCCCTGTATGATGTTGATGCCTATGTATGTTATATTCCTTATTATGATGTATGTTTATCTATTCTGTGGCTTTACATGTTATGATAATAAATGAAATGAAAGTATTATGTAACATAAAGTGGAAGATAATAAAAAGTGGAACATGATGAATACGTGCATTAATGAATGATGAAAGTAATGAAAGTCTTGCAAGCATTAGATATCGGGGCATGCTAATTATAAGGTGTTAGCCCAACGGTGTGTGGTTCGCTATCCCAGGAGGATGCACATCGGGGTCTTTCTTTGTGATTGACCATTTGTATAGAACCTCTATGGCTTACCCCTGGTACTGCGGCACCATGTTTAGTTGTCTATTTATAGACTTTGGCCCAGTAGCCATATAGTTTGGGGTGTAGCACATGGTATTGGTACAGAAGATATCAAATGTGCAAGAAAAGATGTAAAGATGAATGAACGAATGAAGAAGATAATAACTATTATCTATGTGTACATACGATGTTTGATCGCATGAAAGAAATGAACGGTTTTAACGAAAGAAAAGTGTGTTTTATTATAAAACTAGAACTCATTGAGCAACGCTGTCTTTTTATGTGTTTCTACTTGGCAGGTAATGTGGCTGAGGATGGCACTGCGAGGCTACTCAGTTCTTTTGGATGGCATCCATTTATATATGGCTTTTGTGATGTAATGCAACAATGTATTTTGTAACTGATTAACGATGTATTATTTTGCAAAAGTTCTTATGATGAAATGAGATGTCATTTTTAACTGTTTCCGCTACGATACTTTATGAAATACAAATGTAATTATATGTTTTATTTGTGATGATTTACCAGCATTAAGCGTCCCGGGAACGGGCCTTACAAGCTGGTATCAGAATCAAAATTTAAGTGAAATGGGTAAATTTCCAAAATAAACCTTAACTTAAACTGAGGATGGGACGGAAGGGAAGGGATGCCAATCTGGGTAACTGCGTGCCATGAGGTATTTTCGTAAAATTAACCGGTATTATGTGCGCATGTTATGTGTTATGTGTTGTTTGTAGATTTAAATGCTAATGTAGTCAGGATAGGTAACGCTCAGGGTGTGAAGAGTAAAGTAAGTGGCTAATCATAACTGGCCACTGTAATTAGGGACTTACTATACTTGACATAAACTAAGCTGTTCCCTTGAATGACGGTGTTGGTGTTTGAATCTTTCAGTGTGCGTGTGTATGGCCGGTGGTAGATCTTCAAAAGCTTCACGTGGCGGAGGTCATGGTACTGAACCACGACCCAAGAAAGGGAGGCCCAGAGTTGAGAAGGTGGTTCCTGAAGAACCTAAGACCCCTCATCCGGAGGGCGGTGATGAGAGTGCAAACTTGAGAGCCTCTGTAAAGGAGGCTGTTGTTGAGGAAGTCCACCAGGTCATGCAGACGATCTTACCGTCTGTAGTGACCGAAGTTATCAAAGCTATATGGAGGGGGAGAAGAAGGAAAGAAGTAGACCTACTGGCGAACAGCGCCCGAGACTGAAAAAGTTCTCTCCGATGACAAAGAAGAGGAAGAAGAAGAGCCCATGCAGGAGGTGACACGAGTGGACTCAGCGAGTGTCGGGAGGACCAAAAGGTGAAGGTTGCTACCCATTCTTTTGTGGACTCAGCTTTATGTTGGTGGGATAATATTGTCCAAGCTGAGGGTAGCCGGGCAATCAGGAGAATGATATGGTCAGAGCTAAAGAAATTGGTGATTGAGGAGTTATGTCCTTATAGAGAAATGGATAAAGTTGAGAGAGAATTCCTGCAGCTGGAGGCGGGAACCATGACACACCAGCAGTACACCACCAAATTCAATGAAATGGCACGGCTAGTGCCAGACCAGGTGACGCCTCTATCTTGAAAGATCAAGAGCTACATTCAGGGATTGCTTGGTAGATATTCGCAGACATATGATCGCTGCCCGGACAAGCACGTTTAGGTCGGCAGTCGATTTGGCGGGGAGATTATATGATGAACGGGAGGTGGTGGTGACCGAGTTGAGCAGAAGGGTGGTGGAGATCGGAACTGGAACCAGAAAAGGTTTGGTCGGGGTGATGCCTCGACGGGTAACAAAAAGGCACGAGTGATGACCGCCGTGTGACCACATCGAGTGCGAGGTCAAGAGGTGTGGCAAGTGTGGAAGGGAGCATGCGGGAGAATGTAGGTTGGGGTTGAATGAGTGCTTCAAATGTGGGATTATGGGGCACATCGCAAAGGATTACCGTGCGCGTAGATGTTTCAACTATGGTGAAGAGGGTCACATGAGTAGGGATTGCAAGAAGTCAGTGGCTGAGGGTTTTGGGGCGAAGAAGACGGAAGTGAAGGAGCAGGTCGAGCACCAGGGCTTTCACTATGACATAGGAGGAAGCTAGGACGGACCCTGACATTGTGTCCGGTACGTTTTTAGTGAACCAAACTTTAGCTTCTGTGTTATTTGATTCGGGTGCCGGTAAAAGTTTTATTTCTGCTACTTTCTATGCTAAGTTGCCTGTTAGTAGTAGAAGTTTTGATGTGCCCTTTGATGTAGAAACTACCATAGGTAAGTCTACCAGGATTTCTGAGATGATAGAGAACTGTGATGTGGAGCTAGAAGGTCATAAGTTTCCTGTTAGACCATCTCGATGACCTTCGGTGGTTTTGATTTGGTTCTTGCAATAGATTGGTTGGCGGACTCCAGGCGAACATTGTGTGTCGCAAGAAGATGATTCGTTTGACAGCGCCTGATGGGAGTTCGGTAACTGTTTATGGAGATTGGGTCACGACAATCCCGAGGTGATCTTAATGGCGGTGGAGGGAAAGTGCATGAGGCATGGATGTAGCGCCTATTTAGCCTACGTAAAGGATGTGGATACGCCAACACCACAACTGTCTGATGTACCGGTTGTGTTTGACTTTCAAAACATGTTCCCAGAAGACCTACTAGGAGTGCCACCTGACAGAGAGGTCGAGTTCTAGATTGATCTGATACCTGGTGTCCAACCTGTTGCCAAGGCACCGTATCGGTCGGCTCCGACGGAGATGAAGGAATTAATGGAGAAGTTGCAAGAGTTGCTTGATAAGGGGTTCATCAGACTAAGTATCACTCTTGGGGTGCTCTAGTCCTGTTTATGAAGAAGAAAGATGGTAGCATGAGGATGTGCATTGACTACCGTGAGTTGAACAAGCTGATGGTGAAGAACCGATGCCCCTTACCAAGAATAGATGATTTGTTTGATCAGCTTCAAGGTGGCAGTTGGTTCTCGAGGATAGACCTTCGATCTGGCTACCATCAGTTGAAGGTGAAGGAGCAGGATGTTCCTAAAACAACTTTCCGCACACGTTATGGTCACTATGAGTTTCTTGTAATGTCTTTTGCTTTGACCAATGCGCCAGCTACTTTTATGGATCTGATGAACCGTGTGTGTCGACCAATGTTGGATAAGTCAGTGATTGTGTTTATTGATGATATCCTGATTTATTCGAAGAGCGAGATTGAGCATGTCGGTCACATTCGGGAGGTTTTGGAGACGTTGAGAACTGAGAAGTTGTATGCCAAGTTCTCTAACTGTGCATTTGGGTTGCGCGAAGTTCAGTTCTTGGGTCATGTGGTGAATCTTGACAGGATTATGGTGGACCCGGCAAAGGTGGAGGCGGTGATGCAATGGAAGTCTCCAAAGACGACATCCGAGATTCGTAGTTTCTTGGGTTTGGCGGGCTACTACAGGAGATTCATCCAAGACTTCTCTAAGATTGCTTCTCCACTAACTAAGTTGACCCAGAAGGATGTGATTTTGTATGGGATCAAGCTCAAAAGATGGCGTTCAAAGAATTGAAGGCGAGGTTGAGTCAAGCTCCTATTCTGTCATTACCTTATGGAAGTGAAGATTTGGTGGTCTATTCGGATGCTTCCTACTCGGGGTTGGGGTGTGTGTTAATGCAAAGATGGAAGGTTATAGCTTATACATCCGGACAGTTGATGGTTCATGAGGTCAATTACCCTACTCATGACTTGGAGCTAGCAGTCGTGGTCTTTGTACTAAAGATTTGGAGGCACTATCTTTACGGGACGAAGTGCACCATTTTCACTGACCACAAGAGCTTGAAGTACTTCTTCGAGCAGAAAGATCTAAACATGAGGCAGAGGTGGTGGTTGGAACTTATAAAGGATTATGATTGTGAGATCCATTACCATCCGGGCAAAGCTAACGTGGTGGCTGATGCCCTTAGCCGAAAAGAGAGGCCCGGGCCAATTCGAGTGAAAGCGTATCAACTAATCATGACCTCCGACATGATGAAGCAAGTCAAGGAGTTTCAAGATGAGGCATTGAAAGAAGATCATCTTAACTCGGAAAGAATGAGAGGTTTGGTTAGGGAATTGGGTGAAAACATACTTGGTGTTAAAACCCAATTTGGACGGGCGTGGATTCCTCGTTTTGGGGATCTGCGGGTGAAGATTTTGGATGAAGCTCACAAGACTCGATACTCCATTCATCTAGGGGCCACAAAGATGTACCAAGACATGAAGAATGATTATTGGTGGCCGGGTATGAAACGTGACGTAGTGGAGTATGTGAGTAAATGCCTTACTAGTCTACGGGTGAAGGCCGAGCATCAAAAGCCGTATGGAAAGATCCAACCTTTGGATATCCGGAATGGAAGTGGGAGCACATCACCATGGATTTTATTATGAAGTTGCCACGTACCCCGAAAAGGTATGATGCTATATGGGTGATTGTTGACCGCTTGACAAAGAGTGCTCACTTCCTACCGATCCGCGAGCCATTTTCATCTGAGAGGTTGGCGGATCTGTTTATCAAGGAAATTGTAACTCTCCATGGTGTGCCGGTGTCTATTGTGTCTGATCGCGACACCTGGTTTACATCCAAATTTTGGAAGAAATTCAACGATGCTATGGGGATGAGGTTACACATCAGCATGGTTTATCATCCCTAGACTGATGGTCAGTCTGAAAGGACCATTCAGACATTGGAGGACATGCTTCGGGCATGTGTGGTTGACTTTGGGGGAAGTGGGGATGACCACTTACCGTTAGCCGAATTCTCATACAACAACAGTTATCATGCCAGCATTGGTATGCAACCTTATTAGATGTTATACGATAGAAGATGCAGAACACCCGTCTATTGGGGTGATATTGATCAGAAAGAACTAGGGAGCGTCGAGGTGATCGAGGCTACGACTAGAAGCTTGAAAAGATCAAGGCCTTTATGAAGGCAGCCAAAGATAGACAAAAGTCGTATGCTGATAAACAACGCAGACCGATTGAGTTCCAGGTGGGTGACTGGGTTATGTTGAAGGTCTCACCTTGGAAGGGCATTATCCGATTCAGAAAGTGGGGCAAGTTGAGCCCAAGGTATATCGGCCCTTTTCGAATCATCACTCGAGTAGGAGAGGTGGCCTATAGACTGGAGTTACCGGATGAGTTAAGTGGAATTCACCCGACATTCCATGTATCTCATCTAAGGAAGTGCTTGGCAGAGGAGATATGATTGTTCCATTGGAGGATATCGAAGAGACGAACAGCTCAATTATGTGGAGCAACCAGTGGCAATCATCGATCGAAAAGAGAAAAGGCTGAGAAATAAAGTGGTTCCTCTTGTGTGTGTATAGTGGAAGCATAACAAGGGATCCGAGTCAACATGGGAGACTGAGGAAGAAATGAGACAGCATTACCCACGTTTGTTCGAGGAATAATAGGTTTCGAGGACCAAACCTATATAAGGGGGGTGGACTTGTAACACCCGGTTATTTATTTATTTCGAAGCCGACGAAGGAAGAAAAAGAAATAAAGTCCAAAGTCGAGGGACCAAACTCGCCAATGAGGGAAAGTTGGGTATGTAGTGATATTTGAAGGGAGAGGGCAGCCATTACCCTCTCCCCATACTCACATTTTTAGCATAGAGAGAAAGAAGAGAGAAAAAAAGGAAGAAAAGTTGGTTCGGGTGGATTCAATGGTGCCAAATCATCATGTAGCGAGTCAAATCAAAGCTCTTCTCGTTGTGGTCGTTTGTGTGAGTTCTAGGACCCCTCTTTTACACGTTTTTGAATGATTTGGGTCTGAAAAACAACTGAAAATCGGTTTTGTGTGTGTGTGTTTGACCCGTTTATGTATGTGTGGGTATGTGTATGATTCTTTTGGGTCTTAATTTTTAGCTTGTGTGTGCTTGAATGGTGTTGTGGTATGCATTCCTAAGGTTTAGGGTGGTTTATTTGGACTTAGAAGGGTTTAGATGAGCTTGGAGGTCGAAAATGGTAGATTAGGCTCGGGATGAACTGCATTCTGCACCAGCTAGGGCTAGGTGACCGAATGGAGGCCACACGGCCGATTGTGGTGCAATTGAGATTCATTCGCACGAATGAGGATTCATTCATGCGACTGAGGGCCAGTCGCATAGGGAGTCATGAGACTAAGGGCCCATTCGCATAAGTGATCATCCGCATTAATTTCACTCGCATGAGGTCTATTCGCATTAGGTCCATTCGCACGATTGGGTGTTCATTTGCATGGGTGTTCATCTGCATTGGTCCATTCGCATGATGTTCAGTCGCATGGAGGTCATGCGACTGAAGGGTGTCCATACGCCCAAATAGGGTTGTTGCTCCTAAGGAAAAGCGTTGTTTAACTTTTGACTTTTGGGGGAAAGTGCAGATGTAAGCAATGACGTGGAAGTTCTCGTAAGTTCATATAAGGTGACTTTCAAGGCCTTAGAGGGTATGTTGGACATGATGATGATGATGTAACATGTTTATGCATGATGCATGTTATGTATGTATGATGTTGCCCTGTATGATGTTGATGCCTATGTATGTTTTATTCCTTAATATGATGTATGTTTATCTATCCTGTGGCTTTACATGTTATGATAATAAATGAAATGAAAGTATTATGTAACGTAAAATGGAAGATAATGAAAAGTGGAACATGATGAATGCGTGCATTAATGAATGATGAAAGTAATGAAGTCGTGCAAGCATTAGATATCGGGACACGCCAATTATAAGGTGTTAGCCCAACGGTGTGTGGGTTCGCTACCCCGGGAGGATGCACATCGGGTCTTTCTTTGTGATCGACCACTTGTATAGAACCTCCACCGCTTACCCCTGGTACTGCGGCACCATGTTTAGCTGTCTATTTATAGACTTCGGCCCAGTAGCCATATAGTTTGGGGTGTAGCACATGGTATTGGTACGGAAGATATCAAATGTGCAAGAAAAGATGTAAAGATGAATGAACGAATGAAGAAGATAATAACTATTATCTATGTGTACGTACGATGTTTGATCGCATGAAAGAAATGAACGGTTTTAACGAAAGAAAAGTGTGTTTTATTATAAAACTAGAACTCATTGAGCAACGCTGTCTTTTTATGTGTTTCTAGTTGGCAGGTAATGTGGCTGAGGATGGCACTGCGAGGCTACTCAGTTCTTTTGGATGGCATCCATTTATATAGGGCTTTTGTGATGTAATGCAACAATGTATTTTGTAACTGATTAACGATGTATTATTTTACAAAAGTTCTTATGATGAAATGAGATATCATTTTTAACTGTTTCCGCTACGATGCTTTATGAAATACAAATGTAATTATATGTTTTATGTGGGATGATTACCAGCTGTAAGCATCCCAGGAACGGGGCCTTACATCATTGAACATTACAAGACAATAAGACCATACAAAACAAAAGTTTCAAACAAAGAAATAAAATATTTAGTTAACTAGGTCCAAGTCTTATATGAGCATGAAGATAATCCTCAAGTATCAAACCTGAAACATGTTAAAAATAAAGGGTCAACTTTGAAAGTTGGTGAGTTCCCATGGGTTAAACACGCGTATATATATATATATATAATATATATATATATTATATATATATAATATATATATATATAATATATATATATATATAAGGTTTACAAGTAGCAATTCATGTCAATGGTTATGATATAAGCAAGTTTATAGAACACATATAGTTACAACCAAACATCGACTTGATTAGAAGTTTATAAGATTGGCTAAGTGTACTTGGTTCCCATGATTACAAGTCATTAGGAGACGGTAATACATCGGCTTTAGCACCAAATAGGCTTGTCAGGTGTAAGGCCCCGTTCCCAGGACGCTTACAGCTGGTAAATCATTGCACCTAAAACATACAACTTTACATTTAACATTTATAAAACATTGGAGCGGAACATAAAAATAACTTTTCATATCATTACAAATGCTTTTGCAAGTTAATACAAGCGTTCATTTCAAAACATCGTTCGTTCGCATTACAATGCAAAACATTAATCCAAAGAATGCCATCCAAAAGAGCTAAGTAGCCACCCCGTGTCGTCCTCAACAACATTACTTGCCACTCGAAACACATAAAAGTCAGCGTTGCTGAGTGAGTTCTAGTTTTATAATAAAACATACATTTCTTTCGTTAAGACCGTTCTTTACATTCATGCAATCATACATTATACGTACACATAGATAATATCATCATTATCTTCATTAATCGTTCATTAGCTTTCGTTTATTCGTCGTATGTCATTATCATTCTCATTCGCTCATAATTCTTACATTCATTTGTATGTGCATTACTTTCGATGACATGTACATTACCCCGAACATTGTGCACGAAGTTGGGAACTAGGCCTGAGGTATTTCATAGACCTCGAACATTGGGCACATAGCTGACTCCATTACCTAGGGTAAGTACATTCACCACTTACCTTTTCTCTTACATTCCAGATCAATGCCTTATGCTATACCCCGACATTGTGCACAAAGCTGGTAACTAGGCCTGAGGTCTTTCATAGACCTCGAACATTATGTACGAAGCTGACTCCAACACCTAGGGCAAGCGGCAAGGATCCCATACATATGGTCAATCACAAAGATTGGACCCTAGTGTGCATCCTTCGGGGTAGCTAACCCGCACACCATTGAGCTAACACCTTCATTGGGTGTGCACCTCCATACATTTGCTTGCAAGCCTTTCTTACGTTCATTTGTTCATTAATGCATGCATTCATTCATCATGTTCCATTTTTCATTATCTTTCACCTTACATACATAATACTTTCATTTCATTCATTAACAATCAACGTAAAGTCACGGGAAAGATAAACATACATCATAACAAGAAACATAACATACACAGTCATCAACATCATCATACAGGGCATCATACATACTTACATTACATGCATCATGCATAAATATGAAACATCATACATCATCATGCCTATCGTAGCATCTATGACCTCAAAAGTCATCTTACATGAACTTACAGGAACCTCCCACGTCAAAACTTACATGTGTACTTTCCCCCGAAAGTCAGTAATTAAACTACATTTTCCTTGGGTACACCAGCCCTACTTGGGCATATGGACACCCTTCAATCTCATGGCCTCAAGGCGACTGAACATCATGCGAATAGACCAATGCGGATGAACACCCAATCGTGCGAATGAAACTAATGCCAATGGACTCAATGCGGATGAGTCCGATATAAATGGAACTAATGCGGATGAGCATTTATGCAAATGGGCTCTCAGTCGTGCAAATGAACCTCAATCGCACCTCAATCGGCTGTATGGCCTCCATTCTGTCGCCTAGCCCTAGCTGATGTAGAATGCAGTTCATCCCCAACCCAATCTGCCATTTTCGACCTCTAAGCTCATCCAAACCCATTTTAAGCCCAAATCAACCATCCTAAACCTTAGAAATGCATACCACAACCCCATTCAAGCATGCACAAGCCCGGAAACAAACTCCAAACGCACCACACACAAACGCATACAAATGGGTCAAACACACACATACAAAAATGGGTTTTCAGATGTGTTCCAGCCCTAAATCTGACCAAAAACGTTTAAAAGAGGGGTCCTAGAACTCACACAAACCACATTGAGAAGTAGAGCTTCGTTTAGACCTGCTACACGATGATTTTCGAGCTTGAACCCACGCGAATCAAGCCTTCTCTTCTTTTCTCCCTTTTCTCTCTTCTTTCTCTTAAAAAATGTAGAATGTTGGAGATGTGGGGAGAGGGTAAGGGCTGCCCTCTCCCTTTAAATGCCCCCACTCACCCAACTTTCTCTCGTTGGCGAGTTTGGTCCCTCGACTTTGGACTTTATTTCTTTTTCTTGTTTCGTGGGCTTCAAAATAAATATTCGGGTGTTACATGAGGCCCAAAGATCTAAGACGTCGCGAGACTAGCAATAGTAAATGATTGTAAACAAAAAGGTAAAGATGAATTGCATGTGCATTTACAAGTATCAAGATGTTTACAAGTGTAAGATTATAAGGCTAACATGTTTCATCCCAAAAGGTGTGAAATAAAGTAAAAAGGGGGACATGGAGAAGTCACATGACAAATAAGTATGTAAGGAAAGTTAATAAGAATAATAAACGTTGTTTCAAGATGAATCCTTCACGACGTACCTAAATAATATACATATTTTCAAGGTTTAACGTCTAATAGCAAGTTTAACAAATTTACGAGAACTAGGGTTCAATTTGGGTATTTGAGGTGTTCTTGTAAGTGCATCAAATAATAATAAAATAAAAGAATATACTATTTATAGATTTTAAAGAAAAAGTCATTGAATCATTTATAGTAATTAATAAAGTTTAAGTATGAAATTTGAATAATTATTTGAAATAACCATAATTTATACGATATTAATTTAAAGGAAAGTTTGGATCAATAATAATTTGTTTGCATAAAGTTTATCCAAGAGTAACCATTGTTAAAAGGTTTATTAAAAAATATATAGTTATTTAACCTAAAAAAATTGCAGAGAATATTTTGATGTCCTTAAAAATACTTAAAATTTATAAAAGTCTTTTTTTATACCTATATAAAAATACTATACCTTAATTAAGGCTAAAAACCTTTTAAAAAAATACATGAGGGTGCCCGGGTTCAAACCCGGGACCTCATGGATGGGGAACAATGTCTTAACCAGTGAACCAAGGCTCTCAACCATGGTTTATTTGGGTTTTTAATTCCTAAAAACAATCCTTAAACAAATCTCTAATTTCCCAAGAACCCAAGATCGATTTTGATCGACAATTGAACCCAAGTTCACTTATGTTTCCGGTAGTCACCATAGGTCTTTTGATCCCCAAGGTGTCTCGAATGTTTAGATGTGTTTAATTACCTGGTAATGATTAAATCTACATGACACATATCGTAGAACAATCGCGACCCAAGTGGTGCTTTGTTCGTGATACAAAAGTGGATGATATCCAAATTCGTTGCATAGAAAGCCTCTATTGGACTCGTGATTAGAACCCCTCTATCAATTCGAGTCTTGATACCCAGATGATAGTTCTCGAATATGTTACAGGTTGTGATGAAGTTGTTAATCAAATGCTTTGTTTGTGTGTTTTCAGGTGCAATTGAGAGGTGTGAACGCTTAGGATTAGTTAGATGATTGTTTATGTTAAGTTAATTCCATTATTATTGTGCTTAATGTCTGAACAACTATGAATTAAAAAGCTTCGGTTACTCGAACGAATAGGCTTTGTAACCGGTGTTTAAACACAATTAAGGTAGTTAACCAAGTTCGATTCGAGTCCAGGAACGGTTGGCATGGTTTTGGGGGTTTCATTTGAAGAAAAAATGGGGTTTTAGGGCCACCAGACTCCGGTCGAAGGGTGGCCGGAGTTGTGGCTGGAAAAACGCGAGGAAACAGGGGGTGGGGGTTTGGGTTTTGATTAATTACACACTTGGTCCCTCAACTTTGTGTTTCTATTATTTTATGCTTAAAGTTACATTTAAATTTTATAAATTGACATTAAGACCCCTCAAACTTAATTGGATTTTATGTTTTAAACATTATTAAGTTTAATAACCCTTATAAGTTATTGTTATAAGTAATCCTATTTATTACTAAAATTATTATCATTATTATTATTGTTAACATAAGCTTGATTATTATTATTGTTATAATAATAATTATTATTAATCTTATTAGTATTATTGTTATTAGTGATATTATTATTATCATAATTATTATTATTGCCCAATTATTAACTTACATACATTACATATTAATGACAACTAGGAGAAAACTAAACATAAATTACTCATAAATTCCAAGATTGACAATAATGACCCTTATAAGAATAAACGCAGTTAACATTTAGTTAACAAAAATACAGGATGTTACAGTTTGATTGTATCATTATGCTATCTATATTCTTACATTATTCATAACCTATGACGTGAATTCCTACTTATAAACTCCTATATCTATGTGTTTATAATCCATGGAAACTCACCAACATTCAATTGTTGACTTTGATTTTAACATCTTTCAGGAAATACTCAAGGTTGATGTTTGATTTTGAAGTATAGACACATCTAGGATTGGACCTAGAAAATAATAGACATGCTTTAAATTTGAAGTGTTGAACATATGTTATGTTTTGGTTTTTGCTTGAGACTTACTGGTTGTAATTTTCCTTTAAAACCTATGCTTAATGATATTTACATTTAATGGTAGTGTTATGTGGATTTGAACAATCTTAACCCTCACATCGCAATGTTTTCGCCGTTAAGATTAAGGTGTGATAGATTGGTATCAGAGCCCAAAACTATAGGGATTTAGGTTATTAGAAATGGTGACCTAGACTATAGCTAATGTAGGACCCTACATGAAAAAATATTTATGATCTTGTAAGTCTATCTATTGCATGCTACATAATGCTACCTATTTTAGGAGGGCCTCTTAGTGTGCTACATGATGCTTTTAGTTAGAATTGCTCTTTAATTAGAAACCCCGATTTCCTAGTCTCTCTTTATACTTATCCCTAACCCCTTATCCTCACGACGATGAAATCTCTTAAACTTATTTTCGATGACACGTTGGATAGTATACCCTATATCAAAGGATTCAAATCTGTAGACTTTATGTATAATCTATGAAAATCTCATCAAGGTTTTAATTCTATTAGCCTAAAGGAAAATTGTGTGACTCATAGACACCTGTATTCTGGATTTTCTGGAAAAAAGCCCTCGGGCTAAGGTAAGCATTTCACATACATCACAATCAACCGTGGGACTAGTTATGCTTACTTGAGGATTCCGGATGAGTGATAAACTATCGTTATTATACAAAAATTCCTAAGGCAAATTGGAGTTAAGTAACCTTGAGGTGTCACTTTTTCCTATTGGTTATGTGTTACCAAATGGAAACATTATGTGTGTGTTTTATAAGTCCTGGAAAATTGTTGCTTGATTTACTATCTTTACCTTAACATTTTCATGTCTAACTTACTCTGTATCTAGAATGTCTCGTTATCATGGAAAGCGTGGTAGCTCTGACCAAAAGGGCCACTATGATCGCCCAATAAATGGATGTCATCCTCTCGACCATGGTTGTTGAACTGAATAGCTCTTTAATGGCAAATGCTAGTAACAACACCAATGGAAACAATAGCAAGGGGAGAATAGTGCAAACAAGTAATGATAACCAAACCTGTATGTTCAAGCACTTCAACTCTTGCAAACCCCCTAGTTTAGTGGGAAAGAATGAGCCACTGGACTTCTCAAGTGGTTTGAGAGTATAGAGAACACTGTCATCAATAGTGAGTGTCTCGAGGCACACAAAGTCCATTATGCCACTAGTGTGCTTCAACAAAGGGCACTTACGTGGTGGAATAATGAGAAGAGGAACCGAGGTGCTGATGCTGTGTTGGCACTATCATAGGATGAGTTCAAGAACATTGCAATCCAAAAGTTCTGCCCAAGAAGTGAGCTACAAAAGCTTGAGGAAGAATTATGGAATCATAACAGGATGGTAGGGATCATTTGGCTTACTCAACTACACACCATGAGCTGAGTATCATTTTGCCTCACATGGTCAATATCATTTCTTGCAATCTCAAGAAGTTCATCAAGGGGGTACCACCCCAAATTCAAGATGTTGTGGTGGGGAGTAGACCCACAACTCTAGAGTAATCAATTACTAACACTGCTCAACTAACTGAAAACCACATTAGAGCAGGCACCTTGTCTATTAAAGGTGCTAAAAAGGCTGAAAAGGTGGTTTATGAAGCAACCAAGGAAGTCAAGAATGAACCATCGTACAACAACAAGAAACGTAAGTTTACTCCTGCCTGAAACTATGCCGAAGCAAACCCTAAAGTACCCCAAAGGCAACATGTTCGTGTTACACAAGCTCCTGTTGCTAGAGCCTACACTGGCCCCCAACCGTTGTGTAGCATTTTCAAGTATCATCATATGGGAATAATCCATGTCGCATTTTCTCACTATGTGGGAAATATGGCACCTGATTGCCACTTGTTATCGTGCACCAAACAATGTCGCATTTGTTGCTACCGAGCTTGTTACAACTGTGGGGGAAACCAACCATTTTCGCTCGCAATGCCCTCGTTGCGGGTAACGTTCCACAAGCTCGAGGTCGTGCTTTCAACATTAACGCAAATCCAACGCAAGGAAAATAACAATGTGGCGAACGAATGTCTAAACCAATCTAAACCTTTATAATCTAAGTTTAGGTTACGTTGTCCATATCGTTAACGTCTTAAAAGGAGCAATTATGTTTCTTGTTAATAATCCTATGCTGAAATCTGTTTGATTCGGGAGCTAATAAGAGTTTTGTCCTTAGAATTTGAACTTATACTTGCTAAGTCACATACAAAATTAGAAAAAGCCTCTCACCGTTGAAGTCGTCGATTGAAAGAATTGATCTGCCCAAGATACATATTAAATTGATGTGTGGAGTGTGATATGATCCAAGTCGGGTCATACCCAATAACAAGCCAAACAAACACCGAAAAATATTTATTTGTTGATTAGATCAAAACAAATAAATATAAACACCAATTTAGAAACCGGGTTTTCTAAATCATTGCTTTTGCATGAACAAGTTTATATATATATATATATATTATATATATTATATATATATATATATATATATATATATATTTGTTCATATGGGATTATTTGTTCATTTTTTAAATTAGTTAAACAATGACAAATAATAGGGTATGTGTTAGTCATATAAAATTAAAATGGTTTAATTTTACATTATAAGGATGCAAGATTATATATTTTTTTAAAATTTTGAAACATGAGGAGTCCAAAGGGAGCCAAAATGGGCCGCCCTTTGGTCTTGGATACCCCCCTTTTTTGGTTCCAAGGCCATGCAATAACTCACTCAAGAACACTCTTCCATACTATCATTCTCTTACACACACCAAGATAAGTTCTCTCTCTTTTCTTACTCAAAAATCTCGGTTTTGAGCAAAAGGAATCAGGAATTTTCAGCTTTGAAAAGAAGTGTTCTTGGCTGAAAAGATTCAACAAGAGGAGAGCTCTTCAAGTTGGTGTTGCAAGCCCTAGCAAAGGAAGGTGTTTGTACAAGCTTGGGGTATCACTCCTTGAGGTTTTCTTGGTTGAAAACTCAGCCACAAAGTCATCTTTCACAGCTCTCATCTTTGGGTTTTAGGAAGCTACAAGGTTGTATATTCTTCTAAGTATCTTATGTCCTTGGTATGCATTTGTATAATGATCCATGGCTTGGGGTTCTTTATTAAATGGGTTAATAATCATCTTATTAACATGTTTTAAAAATAAATCCGCTGCGTTTTTCATATAACACAAGAGAATATGAACTTTGATAAACATGTTAAATCCCCTACAATGGCATCAAGAGCCACTTATACATATGCATACATGTTTCTCTCTTACTAGTTCACGGTTTTGTGGTGCTAGACACCCAAAATCCGTGAGTTAGAGGGCTGGATTTTGCCCCCTTTTTTGGGGTTTTAAAGATGCTACTTTATGCATATAAGGATCTTTAAAACTCTAGATTATTAGATGTTTGTTTATATGTTCTAACCCATTTGTTCTTGGTTTATGTTGGCCAAGACATGGGCTCTAGGGGCTGCCAAAATCGATTATCTTGTGTATGTTTGAAATGTGTTGTTGATTATGCATAACAAAGCCTAGACCATTGGATTGAATGATTGGTTGTCATGTTATATTCATTTGGGCATATTTTTTTGGTGTTTCAAGTCTTGTTTTGTAATCTATTCATTCATATGGTTTGTAATAAATAGAATAGGAGTTTATCTTTACTAGAAAAATGTATTAGGATACATATTTTGTAAGGATGCTCAAGATCAAGACTTGAAGAAAAAATGGACAAAGAGAATGCTTGAAGATGTGGTTTCAAGTGGGAGTTCCTTTTGTCAACCATGTGTCATGTTCTTAACCCTTAGGACAAGACCTTTTGACACACTTGTTTTGGCTAAACAAGTGTGCTCAACTTAGTATGCTTTGTTATGCATATATGCATGTTTTGGTTATGCTTGGTTGAATCTTATGATGTTGTTTTGTTTTGAATATTTGGATGTGATTAACAAACCATCAACTAGAACAAGCTATAACAAGAAATTGGTTCACAAATCATTAAGCCAAATTGAATGGTTCTATAAAAGGAGTTAATGGTTTGCAAAATAAAATGGGTTTTATTTAAAAGAACCAAATGGTACCATATGGTTGAATGCATACAATCATATGGTACATGGTCTTTTCTAAAACAAGAATTGTGAAATTATAAATCCCTTTTGAAAACAAGTTAAACACCATCCTTTTACACAACACTTAGGTCACTTGCAAACTCTTGGTGGGATAAAGGTCACCTAACCACTTTGAGGGAACTTGTAACTTGAGGTGAGAATACCATGTTTGTGGCATAAAGGTCACCTAACCACTTATGTAGTAAACTCATACGTGTGTGTAAGTAGGACGACTTGATTTATAAAATATATTGAATGGATCACCTAAAATGTGTTTATAAAAGGTGTAGATGGGATAAACATGCCGTTATAAACATAAGATGTTCAAACGATCCCATACCACTAGAAGTTGCAATAGGTTGCAATTGTCATTTATGACTACCTTGTTTATTTAAATAATGGGATAAAGGTCACCTAACCAATATTTAAATATAACGTTGGATTCTAAAATTTTATATTAATAGTCTATGAGACATAAAGGGTATTAATAAATGAATATACAATTATATCAACGATTACTAAAATGGACTTTGTAAAATCTTGTAGATGGCCGACAACAACAACGCTAATAATGATGTTCCTAACCAAAACAACCAATCCTTAGGGCGATCCTTCAAAGGGATCGTCTAACACCTAACAACTTCATGGATTGGTACCGCAACTTGAGAATTGTTCTCAAGCAAGAAAGGCGGGCCTACATTCTTGATGATCCCTCCCGATGAACCTAACGAGGAGGATGTGGAGGCCTATAATGATTGGGTTAAATATGTGGAAGACTCCGTCCAAGTCTCTTGCTTAATGTTAGCAAGTATGACACCCGAACTCCAAAAGGAGTATGAGCTCCATGGAGCCTATGACATGATCACTCAGTTGCGGGAAACGTTCCAGCAACAAGCTAGAGTGGAGCGCTTCGAAACGGTTCGAGCGCTTCATGCATGTCGGATGGAAGAATCCCAAACAGTTTCATCTTATGTTCTTAAGATGAAAAGCCACATCGACCGCCTTCAAAGGCTAAATTGTCCTGTCTCAAAGGAGTTGGCCACGGATTTGATCCTTAATGGCCTAACTAAAAGGTTTGAGGCATTCGTCATGAATTACAACATGAATGGATGGGACAAGACCATAAATGAACTTCATTCGATGCTCAATCAGCTGAGGCGGGAATGGGTAAAAGGGTTTACCGTTCTCACCATTAATGAAGGTGGAGAAGGAGAAGGTCTCTACCCCCTCCTAAGGCAACTGTTGCCAAAGGAAAGGGGCACTCAAAGGGAAAGGGGAAGATGGTTGTTAGGGCGGAACCTCCGAAGCCCAAGGAGAAGAAGCAAAAGGTTGCTGTTAACGACCCATGCTTCAAATGGTGAGATAGGGCATTGGATGAGAAATTGTCCAGTCTATCTCAAAGAGTTGAGAGAAAAGAGGGATGCCGGGCAAACCTCAGGTATAATTTACATGATACATGTTGAGCTAAATGTTATTTCTTCTAACACATGGGTATTAGATACCGGATGTGGAACTCACATTTGCAATTTATTGCAGGGGTTCAAAAGAAATGAGCATTATGCAAAAGGGGAAATAAGTCTCTTCATGGGCAATGGTGCAAAGGTTCACGTTGAAGCCCAAGGAGACTACATTTTGAAGCTTCCAAGTGGCTTGGAAGTTATTTTAAACAATGTATTATATGCTCCTAGTTTGACTAGGAACATAATTTCTGTTTCCCGTTTAAGACAATATGATTATGATTTCAAGTTTGTTGACAATGATATTCATGTTTCTTTAAATCATGTATTTTATTTTAAGGCTATACCTTGTAATGGTATTTATGAATTGGTTCATGAAAACGTACATATGATAGCTCAATATACCAAGCAACCACCAAAAGACTCAAATTAGATTTGAGTGATACCTACCTTTGGCATTGCCGTCTTGGTCATATAAACAAGAAACGTATACAAACACTTCAAAAGAATGGTCTCTTAAAAACAAATGAATGTGATTCATTTGATGTATGTGAATCTTGTTTACAAGGAAAAATGACTAAGGCACCCTTTAGTGGAACTAACGAAAGGGCAAAAGATTTATTAGGTATCATACATTCGGATGTATGTGGTCCTTTTAAGCCAATGACTAGGAATGGTGAAAGATACTTCATTACCTTTACCGACGATTATAGTCGCTATGGGTACGTGTACTTATTAAGGCACAAAGATGAAGCTTTTGAAATGTTCAAAATCTTCAAGAATGAAGTGGAAAATCAACTCAACAAGTCAATTAAAATTCTCCGCACCGATAGAGGTGGTGAATACCTAAGTGATGTTTTTCAAGATCATCTTAGGAGTTGTGGGATTGTCTCACAACTCACTCCACCTGGAACACCACAATAATGGTGTGTCTGAGAGGAGGAATCGAACCTTATTGGATATGGTTCGATCTATGATGGCTAGAAGCACATTACCTCTATCATTCTGGGGTTTCGCTTTGCTCTCCGCGGCCCGTATTCTGAATATCGCCCCAACCAAAAAGGTGGAAAAGACACCTTTTGAGATATGGCATGGAAGAGTTCCATTCCTATCGTACTTAAGGGTCTGGGGTTGTGAGGCTTATGTTAAGACTCCCACCCCAAACAAATTAGATGTCCGATCCACCAAGTGTATCTTTGTTGGATATCCTAGAGATTCTATGGGATATTATTCTATGACCACTGGAACAAAAGGTGTTTGTTGCCAGAAAGGGTGAGTTCTTAGAAACAAAGTTCCTTATGGAAGGAACTGGTAGTAGAACAGTGGATCTTGAGGAGGATCAAGAAACACAGCCCGTGCACGTTTGGTTGAAACTAGCACTCAACGTGAGGATGTTGAGGATGATCAAGCGGTTGATCGATACACACAAAACGTTCGCAGAAGTGGTAGAACTAGTAATCCACCTGAAAGATACGGATTTTTCATGGATGGATGCTATGTGGTGGATTCAGATGAACCAACCACATATCATGATGCAGTGTCCAATTTGGATTGTGACAATGGCTTGAGGCCATGAACGTTGAGATGCAATCCATGTATGACAATCAAGTTTGGGAACTTGTTGTGCCACCTCTTAATTCCAAAATAGTGGAAGTAAGTGGGTTTTCAAGAAGAAAACTGATATGCATGGAAACTTGGATACTTACAAAGCTAGACTTGTAGCAAAGGGTTTCACTCAAACTCAAGGGGTTGATTATGATGAAACCTTCTCACCTGTTGCAATGCTTAAGTCTATAAGGATATTGTTTGCCATAGCAGCTCATTATGATTATGAGATTTGGCAAATGGATGTCAAAACCGCTTTCCTAAATGGATATCTTGAGGAAGATGTCTATATGGTTCAGCCTGAAGGTTTTGTCGATCCAAAATATCCTAATAAAGTATGCAAGTTAATGAAATCAATCTATGGATTGAAACAAGCATCAAGAAGTTGGAATCACCGTTTTGATGATGAAGTAAAGAAATTGGCTTCATCAAAAACGCTGATGAGGCTTGCGTGTATAAGAAGGCTAGTGGGAGCACAATAACCTTCTAGTATTATATGTTGATGACATACTACTGTTTGGAAACGACATTCCAACCATGGAAGGTGTAAAAACCTGGCTTGGAAGTTGTTTTTCCATCAAGGATCTTGGTGAAGCCGCCTATATTCTGGAATAAAGATCTATAGGGATAGATCAAGACGGCTAATTGGTTTGAATCAAAGTGCATACATTGACAAAATCTTGAAAAGGTTCAAGATGGAAAACTCTAAGAAAGGTACTGTACCTATTCAGAGAGGGACAATATTGAGTACGACTCAATGTCCAAGCTCAAAGGAAGAGCAAAATAGAATGAAGGCAATCCCATATGCATCTGCTATAGGATCCAATGTATGCAATGATATGCACTAGACCAGACGTGTCATGCGCTTTAAGCATGACAAGTAGATACCAGCAAAATCCTGGTGATAGTCATTGGATGGCTGTCAAGAACATTCTGAAGTACCTAAGGAGGACTAAGGACATGTTCTTGATCTACGGTCTGGTGAAGAGGAACTCGTTGTAAAAGGTTACACGGATGCGAGTTTCCAAACCGATCGTGATGATTCACGATCTCAATCGGGGTACATCTTTATTCTGAATGGGGGAGCTATTTCTTGGAAAAGCTCAAAGCAAGAAGTCGTAGCGTTGTCCACTACAGAGTCAGAATACGTCGCCGCTTCAATGGCAGCACAGGAAGCTGCATGGCTAAGAAGAAATTCATAGCCGATCTAGGGGTAGTCCCTTCCATTCAGGATCCCCTAGAGATCTTTTGTGACAACGAGGGTGCGATTGCTCAAATCAAGGAACCTCGTGCTCATCAAAAGACTCGGCACATTGAACGGAGATTCAACTACATAAGGGATGAAGTTGAAAAAGGAAAGATATGTATTCGCAAAGTCCACACTGATAAAAACGTTGCGGATCCACTCACAAAGCTCCTTGAAAAGGCAAAGCATGAAGGTCATGTTTGTGCCATGGGACTTAGATATTCTAGTGACTGGGTTTGATGTTGTATTTTGTATTTGGATATTGGAACTAATGTTATTTGACTTAATTATATGGTTATAATTTCATTTGTTCTTCTATTTTAGCATGTTTAAATCCGTGAATAAATGAATTATTCTCAACGTCCGTAGTCGATCATACTTGTGGGACAACCATGAATGTAAGACTATAATGAACTTGGATTGGTTGATATTCATAAGGTATGAATATAGAGCAAGAGGTTGCTACCAAGGTTCATTGATGTCTATGGGATATAGATATTGGACTGACCCGCTCTCAATTATTTCTGCATGGAATCTTTCTGATTAGTCATAAGAGATTTTGAGTAAAGGCGAATATCATTGTATCCTCAGACCTGAGATACATATTGGGTCTTGATATTCACCAAGTATTGTACTTTGACTTAGTCCTTTGCTGTTCTGAAAAGGCAGTACATAAGGCTGAGTTCAGGTATGACATAAGGTGATTGTGAGAGACGTATGTAGTCAAGATGGAATTTGTTCCTCTTATTCGTTGAGAGTTAGATGTCTAAGGCCTGTTAAAGTTAAATCATCAGAGAATGACAATTCTGTGTCTCTTGGATTTAACATGACATCTGTAACAAAAGGATAGATGATTATTTCACCTAAAACATTTTCAAGTAAGGTACTTGAAAAGGATGATGTTATTGAATGGCACTTAGTCATACACATTAGGGGTAGCAAACCGTTGCTAGGCGTTATTTGCTGCTTGCATCAATCTTCTATGAATCTTGTGCAAGTGGGAGATTGAAAGAATTGATCTGCCCAAGATACATATTAAATTGATGTGGCTAGTGTGATATGATCCAAGTCGGGTCATACCCAATAACAAGCCAAACAAACACCGACAAATATTTATTTGTTGATTAGATCAAAACAAATAAATATAAACACCAATTTAGAAACCGGGTTTTTCTAAATCATTGCTTTTGCAAATGAACAAGTTTATATATATATATATTATATATATATATATATATATATTATATTATATATATATATATATATATATATATTTGTTCATATGGGATTATTTTCATTTTTTAAATTAGTTAAACAATGACAAATAATAGTGTGTGTGTTAGTCATATAAAATAAAATGGTTTAATTTTACATTATAAGGATGCAAGAGTAGTATATATTTTTTTAAAATTTTGAAACATGATGGTCCAAAGGGAGCCAAAATCGGCCGCCCCTTGGTCTTGATCCCCCCCCTTTTTTTGGTTCCAAGGCCATGCAATAACTCCACTCAAGAACACTCTTGCATACTCTTCATTCTTTACACACACACAAGAGAAGTTCTCTCTCTTTTCTTACTCAAAAATCTCGGTTTTGAGCAAAAGAATCAGGAATTTTCAGCTTTCAAAGAAGTGTTCTTGGCTGAAAAGATTCAACAAGAGGAGAGCTCTTCAAGTTGTGTTGCAAGCCCTAGCAAAGGAAGGTGTTTGTACAAGCTTGGGGTATCACTCCTTGAGGTTTTCTTGGTTGAAAACTCAGCCACAAAGTCATCTTTCACAGCTCTCATCTTTGGGTTTTAGGAAGCTACAAGGTTGTATATTCTTCTAAGTATCTTATGTCCTTTGTTGTATGCATTTGTATAATGATCCATGGCTTGGGGTTCTTTATTAAATGGGTTTAATAATCATCTTATTAACATGTTTTAAAATATAAATCCGCTGCATTTTTCATATAACACAAGAGAATATGAACTTTGATAAACATGTTAAATCCCCTACAGTCGATGGAGAACCTATCACCGTTGACATCATTATTCATGATTGTATCTTGAGTTGAATGATCATGACTTTCTTATTGACCTTATTCCCATGAAACATGGAAGTTTTGACGTCATCATTGGCATGGATTGGTTAGTCAAACATCATGGGGGATCATATTTTTCGATTGAATGTTTTTGATGAAAAATCCTCCAAAGGGCTCAAGCTTATGTCATGTACTCAACCCCGAAAATGTCTATGTAAGAATTATATGGATTTCTTGGCCTATGTAGTCAACACGAAAGTCAAAGGGAAAGACCTTAAGGATGTTTCGATTGTACGAGACTTTCCGAAAGTGTTTCTTCATGACCTTGGTGGTCTGCCTCCCATGCGTGAAGTCGAGTTTAAGATTGACCTGATTCCGGAAGAAGGCCTTTTGCTAAGTCACCTTATCGATTTGCACCATCAAAAATGCAAGAGTTAGCCAGTCAACTTCAAGAACTATCTAATAAGGGCTTTATCCATCCTAGCTCTTCACCAAGGGGTGCACCTGTACTATTCATGAAGAAGAAAGATGGATTGTTCCGCATGTGCATCGATTACCCTAAACTCAACAAACTCACTGTCAAGAACGATACCCTCTTCCTCGTATTGATGATCTTTTTGATCAACTTCAAGGAGTTTCTCTATTCCTAAAAATTGATTTATGTTCCGGCTATCATCAACTGCGTGTTCACGATGATGATATCCCAAAACTGCGATCCGTACTCGATATGGACACTACATGTTTATGGTTATGCCCTTTGGCTTAACAAATGCTCCTGCTATCTTTATGGATCTCATGAATCGAATATGCAAGCCGTACCTGGACAATTTTGTGATTGTGTTCATAAACGACATACTTATCTATTCAAAGTCTAAAAGCGATCATGAACTCCACTTGCGACAAATTCTTGAGTTGTTAAAGAAAGAAAATTGTACGCAAAGTTTTCAAAGTGTGAATTCTGGCTTGAGGAGGTCCGATTTCTAGGACATGTGGTGAGTAGCCAAGGAATTCACGTTGACCCCACAAAGGTGAAACTATGAAAAATTGGTGTGTTCCCAAAGCCCCGACCAAGTTTGTTCTTTTCTTGGTTTAGCAGGTTACTACCGGCGTTTCATTGCCAACTTCTCTAGAATTGTGAAGCCACTTACTTCTCTAACTTAAAAGAATAAACCATTCAAGTGGGGCCTGAGCAAGAAGAAGCTTTCGAAATGTTAAAACGCAAGTTGTGTAATGCTCCTATCTTAACCCTTCCTGATGGAAATGATGACTTCACCGTATATTGCGATGCATCTAGGCAAGGCCTTAGTTGTGTTATTATGCATCGAGGAAAGGTCATAGCATATGCATCGAGAGAATTGAAGGTCCGTGAGGTGAATTACACGACCCATGATCTTGAACATGGTGTTGTGGTTTATGCCTTAAAATTTTGGAGGCATTACCTTTATGGAACGCAATGCATAGTTTACACTGATCACTAAAGCCTTCAACACATTTTCAATCATCAGGATCACAACATGAGACAACGTCGTTGGGTCGAGTTGATTAGTGATTATGACTGTGATATTCGTTACCATCCTGGAAAGGCGAATGTTGTAGCTGATGCACTAAGTCGTAAGGTTCATAACAAAATGGTCTTGCTTCAAATCATTCGCAATTGATAACAATGGTTTGATACTTTGGTAGAATTCGACATGGAGATTTGTCTGGATATTAACAAGGCCAAGGTGCTACTACAAAATTTGAGGGTTGAGAATGACAATGAGACTTGCATCTTGGAGGCTCAACAAGCGGTTCAAGCGGAAGGAAAAATGGGTGAAGAATTAGAGTGTAACCTTCAAGCTCAACTGGAAACAAAACCCAATGGATTGTTGTACTTTTTTAAATCGAATTGGGTTCCAAATCATAGCAACCTTTGTACCTTCATCATGAATGAAACTCATCAAACTCGCTACTCTATTCACCCTAGTTCCGATAACATGTATAGGATCTGCATGGGCAATATTGGTGGCCTAGAATGAAGAAAGACATCACAACCTACGTATCTTATTTCATTCTTAAGCTTTCACAAATGGCCAACCTTCACCGTAGAAACAAGCAAGATTTTTCCATGTAACTCTACAGACAGCACAACTAGGCTTCCCTATTGAACTCTGAGAAAGATCTAAGTTTCTCAAATGATTGTCATTTCCTTTTTCACCTCCCTCACCATTGATCCTCCACTCTATGAGGATCAAATTTTGGATTTTTGGAGGACCTGCCAAGAGGTCCTCATGGATGGGGAGAAGGCATGGTCTGCCATAGTGTAGGGGAGGACAATTTTCATCACTCTAGCCATCATAAACACCCATCATTAGCTAGATGATGTAGAAGGTGAATTGTCCTTTCCTAAATTTGTTATAAACCAATCCTTTGAGTAGATGGGCTATGAGGGAGATTTCCCTGTAACAACATTCATGAAAAGGAAGGTGCAGGACCGGTGAAGGGTGGTCACCTACAACACAACAACACAATAAGGAGATTAACTTAACTAATCAAATACTGAAAACTAGATTGACCACAAGTAATGATACTAAGAACACAACTGAATAAGAGACTGAACAAGATAGCAAAATACACAAGGAGATGGTTTTCAAGATTGTAGTATATTGCCTTCTCAAGTTCTATTACAAGTGTTACAAAGCATAAAGGAAAGTTACAAGTACTTGAGATACATATACCATATCCTATAGCCAGTCATACTATGAAAGCCAACCGGATACAATTGACTAGACACAAATAAAATCAATTGTAAGTCAAAAGGCAGATTGCCTTTTGACGTGTTACTATGACATGCCATAGCTCACATCTTAATATATTACAAAAAGGATAAAATACATGAAGTAGAAAGTTACAGACTCAACACCTTAATGTACAGTTACTAAAAACATGGACCTTTTCACTAACTCATGCAAGTTGGTGACTTTACAGAGTTGCAGCGGAAAGGGGTCCAACTTTATGTAACATACATCAGATAAAGCATGTATACTAAAAATCTTTGGAAGAAATCTGTCTTCAAGTGTTGGCTTCAGAAGACTTTGTCTCTGAAGCTTCAGAAGACTTCATCTTTGGCTTCAGAAGATGTTGGTCTTGGCTTGTAACGCCTGGTTATTTCCCTTGAAGCCAAAAAAGAAGAAAAAGAAAGAAAAAATAAAGCCCAAGTCGAGGGACCAATCTTGCCAAAATAGGAAAATATTAGGAAGAGTGGGTGTGTAAAGGGGCATGGTTGCCCACACCCCTCTCCCATTTACATTTCAATCAGCCAAGAGGGAGGAAGAAGGGAGAAGGGCAAAACTTTGGGTATTTGAAGAATCGAGGTGCAAAAATAAAAGGCAAGCAGGTTTGTGAGAAGCTATACTCGAAGAGACTTTCAAGGTGAGTTATTGGACCCCTCTTTTGCATATTTTCAACGATTTGGGGCTAGAGTACATAGTAAAACCCGTTTTTTAAGTGTGTGTCGAACCCGTGTGTAAGCGTTTGTGTGCGATGTGAGTAGGGTTTGTTTTCGGGCCTGTGTGTGCTTGAATGATGTTGTGGTTGTGTTTCTAGGGTTTGAGATGGTTGGTTTTAGCCTAGTGTAACACCCGGTCATTTCTAAAAGTCAAGATATAAAAAATAAAAGCAAGAAAGGCAATAAAGTCCAAGTCGAGGGACTAAAAGTGTCCAAAAAGGACAAAACTTTCAAAAGTTGGTGTAAAGGTAGGTATGGCTACCCACCCTCACCTCACTCCACCATTTTCCTCGGTTCTAGAGAGAGAGCAGAGAATACTCTCGGTTGAAGAAGAAGAGGAAGAAGAAAAGTGAATTCAAGGTTTTTATTTTTTTATGTCGGGTTTTATCCCGGTTATGTGTTTATGTGCTTATGGGTTATGTTTGTGCTCGGGTGTGTGTGTTTTTGGTGTTGTTTTTAGGTGTTTGAACTCTTTGCAAGTGGGTTAAAAGTAAGAACACCCAAGTTGCACCAGGTGAGTTCTAGACCCTGGTTTTTAAATGTTTTAAACTACATTTGGGGCTGAAAACAAATTAAAATGATTTTACAAAGTTTATGTGTCAATACCCGTATGTATTGTGTATGTTGGATGTTGGTTCTTGATGGTTTATAGGCTACTCATGTTTAGAATAGCCATATTATGCTTAGAACAGATGGGTTTGATGATTAGGATTGAAAACATCCTAGAAACATGTTTCACAGAAGCTCATGCGCCTAGATAAGTGTTCATACGCCTGAAATTGCCTTAGAAAGAATTAAGTGTAAGCCATGCACCTAAACAGTAGCTCATGCACCCAAAATTTTCCTTAGAAAAGTCTAAGTATAGCCCATGCGCCTGAACAGTGGTCCATGCACCTAGAAATGTTAGTCGGATGACTAAGTGTAAGGCCATGCACCCCAATAGTGCCCATGCGCCCAAGTGGCCCATGCGCCTAAGTGTTCATGTGTCTGAATAGTACCCATGCGCCTAGATTGGGCTGGAATTACTAAGTGTTCAGACGTCCAGGATTCCCCATGCACCTGAACAGTACCCATGGGCCTGAAAGTTGCCCATGCGCCTAAGTGTTCCCCATGCGCCTGAATAGTGTCCATGCGCCTGCATAGTGCCCATGCGCCTAATGACTTAGAATATTTTTCTGATTTTTTGGGGAAATTTTGTAAGGTAGGCTTTGACCTTGGAAATTCCCGGAGGACTATAAAAGTTGACTTTTGGGGTCATAGTATGATGGGCATGTTATGTATTGTGATTGATGCTTATGATGATGATGATGATGATAATGCATGGTTATGCATGATGTATGTTATGTATGTATGATGCCCAGTATGATGATGTATGAATGATATGTTATGTTATGTTCCTATGATGATGAATGTTTATCTTTCCATGGCTTTACATGTTATGTTAATGAATGAACCGAAAATATTATGTAACGTAAAGTGAAAGATAATGAAAGAGGAACACGATGAATGAATGCATGCATTAATGAATGAATGAACGTAAAAAGTCTTGCAAGAAAATGTATGGAGGTCCACACCCAATGAAGGGTGTTAGCTCAACTGTGTGCAGGTTAGCTACCCTAGAAGGATGCATACTGGGGTCCAATCCTTGTGATTGACCATATGTATGGGATCCTTGCCGCTTACCCTAGGTACTGGCGTCAGCTTTGTGCACAATGTTTGGGGTCTATGAAAGACCTCAGGCCAGTAACCAGCTTCGTGCACAATGTTCGGGGTATAGCATATGGCATTGATCCGGAATGAAAAAGAAAAGTTGAATGGTGAATGTACTTGCCCTAGGTACTGGAGTCAGCTTCATGCATAATGTTCGGGGTCTATGAAAGACCTCAGGCCCAGTTACCCGCTTCGTGCACAATGTTTGGGGTAATGTACATGTCACAAGATGTAATGAATGAACGAAAGTTAACGAACAAAATGGAAGATAATAATGATATTATCTGTATGTACGTATGATGTATGATCACGAACGAATGAAACGTATAGTATGGACTCTGAAAGGAAATAAATAACGATTTTATGATTGTTTAATTGTAAAACTAGAACTCACTCAGCAACGCTAACTTTTATACGTTTTCAGTTGGCAGGTAAACGTTGCTGAGGATGCACGAGGTGGTTACTCAGCTCTTTTGGATGGCATCAATTTATTTAGAGCTTTTGTGATGTAATACAACAATGTAATTTTGTAACCGACAAACGATGCATTATTTTGCAAAAGTTTTTATAACGAAATGAAATGCCATTTGTTTTATGTTTCCGCTGCAATGTTTTATGAATGATTAAATGTAAAGTATATGTTTTATGTGTGATGATTTACCAGCTATGAGCATCCCTGGAATGGGGCCTTACAAGTCGGTATCAGAGCCAAAGTTAAGTGAAATGGGTACATTTTCAAAATAAACCTTAACTTAAACTGAGAATGGGACGGAATAGGAGTGACATGCTAATCTGAGTAGCTGCGTGCCATAAGGTATTTTGTAATGTTAACCGGTTTATGTGCGCATGGTATGTGGTTATGTGTTGTATGTAGATTTAAATACTAATGTAGTCAGGACAAGTAATGCTCAGGGTATGAAGAGTAAAGTAAGTGGCTAATCACAACTGGCCACTATAGTTAGGGATGACTATACTTGACATAAACTGAGTTGTTCCCTTGAATGACCGTGTTGGTGTTTGAATCTTTCAGTGTGAGTTAGAGGATGGCCGGTGGTAGATCGTCTAAAGCTTCACGTGGTGGTGGACATGGTGCCAAACCACGGGTTACGAGGGAAAGGCCTAGGGCCGAAAAGGTGGATCATGAAGAACCAGAAACCCCTCATCCGGAGGGCAGAGATGAGAGTGCTAACCTGAGAGACTCAGTGAAGAAGGTGGTTGTGGAAGAAGTGCACCAAGTCATGCAGAAGATCCTACCATCTGTGGTGACCGCAGTGATAAAGGCAGTTAGAGAGGGAGAGAGAAGGGAAAGGAGTGGACCTACGGGCGAAAGAAGACAGCCTGAGACTGAGACGGTTCTGTCTGATGATGAGGACGAGGAAGAAGAGCCTGCGCCAGAGGCGACCTGAGGCTGCAACTACGGGGTGTTTATGAGATGCAAACCCCCTACTTTCGATGGAAACGGCACTGCCGCTGCTGCTCATCGGAGGGTGAGGGAAATGGAGGCAGTACTTGATATCAACGAGTGCTAAGAAGACCAGAAGGTTAAGTTCGCTACCCACTCATTTGTAGACTCGGCTCTGTGCTATGGGACAATATAGTCAAAGCTGAGGGTAGTCGGGCGATCGGGAGGATGAGATGGTCAGAGTTGAAGAAGTTAGTGATGGAGGATTTTTGTCCTCACCGGGAAATGGACAAGGTTGAGAGAGAGTTTCTGCAACTGGAGGCGGGAACTATGACACACCAAGAGTACACCACAAAGTTTAATGAAATGGCACGACTGGTGCCTGATCAGGTGACACCACTGTCACGAAAGATTAAGAGATATATCCAGGGGCTGCCGGCGGATATCCGTAGGCATTTGATCGCCGCCCGGCTGAGCACTTTTAGGTCGGCGGTTGATTTGGCTAGTAGACTATATGATGAGCGTGAGGTGGTAGTGGCTGAGGAGAAGACGACAAGTAGGGATGGGAGAAACTGGAATGGGAAAGGGTTTGGACGTGGTAGAGCCGCTCCAAACCATAAGGTGGCGAGGGTGGGTGACCGACGTGTGGTCACAGCTGGTGCTGAGTTGAAAAAGTGTGACAAGTGTGGGAAGGAGCATGGTGGCGAATGTAGATGGGGGTCGAATTTTGCTTTTAAGTATGGGAAGCCTGGCCATATGGCTAGAGATTGTGGAGGCATGAAGTGTTTCAACTGCGGGGGAAGTGGTCATATGAGTAGGGAGTGTAAGAAGTCAAGGGCCGAGGGTTTCGGGGTGAAGAGGCGGGAGGAGAAAGACAGAAGGCAAGCGCCCAAGCTTTCACAATGACTCGGGAGGAGACTAGGATAGACCCCGACGTGGTGTCAGGTATGTTTCTAGTAAACCAAACTCTTGCATCTACGTTGTTTGATTCCGGTGCTAGTAGGAGTTTCATTTCTGCTGTCTTTGGTGCTAAGTTTCCCAATAAGAGTAGATGTATTGGTGAGCCATTCGATGTAGAAACTGCTATCGGTAAGTCCACTAGAATTACTGATGTGATAAAGGACTGTGTCATAGAACTAGAAGGCCATAGGTTTGCCACTAGGTTACACGTGATACCCCTAGGTGGATTTGATGTAGTTCTAGGGATGGATTGGTTAGAAACCTATGAAGCAAATATTGAGTGTCGCAAGAAGATGATCCGATTGACAGCACCTAATGAGGATAAGGTGATGGTTTATAGCGATCGAGTCGTGATGATCCCGAAAGTGCTTTCGATGGCAGTGGCGGGGAAGTGCATGAGGCGTGGATGTAGTGCCTACTTGGCCTACGTAAAGGATGTGGACGTGCCAACACCACAACTATCGGATGTACCAGTTGTGTGTGACTTTCCGGACGTGTTCCCAGAAGACTTACCTGCTGTGCCACCGGGTCACAAGATTGAGTTCCAAATTGATCTGATACCCGGTGCTCAACCCGTTGCTAAGGCACCGTATCGGTTGGCTCCAACTGAGATGAAAGAGTTAATGGAGCAGTTGCAAGAACTACTAGATAAGGGGTTCATTAGACCGAGTATCTCTCCATGGGGTGCTCTGGTATTATTTGTGAAGAAGAAAGATGGTAGTATGAGGATGTGCATTGACTACCGAGAGTTGAACAAGTTGACGGTGAAAATCCGATACCCCCTACCAAGAATAGACGATTTGTTTGATCAGCTCCAAGGAGCCAGTTGGTTTTGAGGATAGATCTTCGATCTAGTTACCATCAGCTGAAAGTGAAGGAGCAGGACATCCCTAAAACAGCTTTTCACACGAGCTACGGTCACTAAGAGTTCCTCGTTATGTCGTTTGGTTTGACCAATGCGCCAGCTGCTTTTATGGATCCAATGAACCGTTTGTGTGGGCCTATGTTGGATAAATCAGTGATTGTGTTCATTGATGATATCCTGATTTATTTGAAGAGTGAGATTGTGCATGCCAGTCACATTCGGGAGGTTCTGGAGACATTAACAAGGGAGAAGTTGTATGCAAAATTCTCCAAGAGTACGTTTTGGTTGCATGAAGTTCAGTTCTTGGGTCATGTGGTGAATCCCGACGGGATTATGGTGGACCCGGCTAAGGTGGAGGCAGTGATGCAATGGAAATCTCCAAAGACACCATCCGAGATTCATAGTTTCTTCGGTTTGGCGGGTTACTACAGGAGATTCATTCAAGACTTTTCCAAGATCGCTTCTCCACTGACCAAGCTAACCTGAAAGGATGTAAGGTTTACGTGGGGTCAAGCTCAAGAGAAGTCATTCGAATAATTGAAGGCGAGGTTGACTCAAGCTCATGTCTTGTCGTTACCCGATGGAAGCGAGGATTTGGTGGTGTATTCAGATCCTTCTTACTCGGGGTTGGTGGTGTATTTAGATGTTTAATTGTAAAACTAGAACTCACTCAGCAACGTTGACTTTTATCATTTTCAGTTGGCAGGTAAACATTGCTGAGGATGGCACGAGGCGGCTACTCAGCTCTTTTGGATGGCATCCATTTATTTAAATTTTTTGTGATGTAATACAACAATGTAATTTTGTAACCAACAAACGATGCATTATTTTGCAAAAGTTTTTATGACGAAATGAAATGTCATTTGTTTTATGTTTCCGTTGCCATGTTTTATGAATGATTAAATGCAAAGTATATGTTTTATGTGCGATTATTTACCAGCTGTGAGCGTCCCGGGAATGGGGCCTTACACCTAGAACATGTTAGAAAGGGGCTGGAAGCCAAAAACTATAGTGCAGATTCAAAGGGAACTGCATTCTGCACCAGCTAGGGCTATGCGACCGAATGGCACGTGACTGGAGGTCATGCGACCGAAGGGCATGTGACTAGGGTCTATAAGCACGTCAGTCGTGTGACTGGGGTCCATACGCATGTGAGTCGTGCGACTGAGGCTCATTCTCATGGCAGTCATGCGACTGAGGTCCATACACCTAGGTGCTCATCCGCATTGCGTTCATTCACCCATAGTGACCATCCGCATAGGGTCCATTCGCATAGGGTCCATTCACCTGGTGTTCATTCGCTTAAGTGTTCAGTTTCCTAGGAGGCCATGCGATTAAAGGGTGTCCGTACGCCTAAGTAGGGCTCTTGCGCCCAAAAGAGCTTAGTTTAACTTTCTGACTTTCGGGGAGATGCGTCGAGGTAGGCTTTGACTTGGGAGGTTCCCGGGGGTTCATGTAAGTTGACTTTTGAGGTCATAGACATTATGATGGGCATGTATGATGATGTATGATGATGTACGATGATGTATGATGATGTATGATGATGTATGATGATGTATGTTATGTATGTATGATGGTGCCATGTATGGTGATGCTGTATGTATATGTTGTTGTTCCTTGCTTTGTATGATTGTCTTCTCATGGTTTTACTTTGTATGTTAATGAATGGAATGAAAGTATTATGTAATTTAAAGTGGAAGATAATGAAAGAGAAACATGATGAATGAATGCATGTATTAATGAACGAAGGAAAGTAATGTAAGTCTTGCAAGCCTTGTATGTCGGAACACGCCCCAATGTAGGGTGTTAGTCCAATGGTGTGTGGGTTAGATACCCCAGAAGGATGCATATCGGGGTCCGTCTTTATGACCAACTAGTTGTACAAAACCTTTGTCGCTTACTCAAGATACTGTGGCCAAGCTGTTGTGCGCCACGACGGGAGGTGTACGATAGACCCCGGCTCAGTATTCGCTTTATGCATGAGTTGTTCCCTTGAATGACTGTGTTAGTGTTTGAATCTTTTAGTTTGTGTTGAGGATAGTCGGTGGTAGATCTCCGAAGGTTTCGTCAGGTGAAGGGTGTGGTGGACGTGGTACTGGACCGCGTGTCACGAGAAGTATGACTAGGGTTGCTGAAATAGCACTCAAAGAGCCGAGATCCATCACGTGAAAGGCAGTGATGATAGTGCTAGTCTGAGGACTACTTTAAAGAGGCTATTGTCGAGGGAGTCCAACATGTCATACAGGCGATTATGTATTTATGGTGACTGAGGTAATTAAGGCGGTGAAGGACACGAACGCGATTGAAGTGAACAAGAAGTGACGCAGTGAAAAGAATTGGAACGGAAAGTGGGTTGAACGTGGGGGTTACACTCCAAACAACAAGGTTGCCGGGATGGATGACCGGTGTGTAGCATCGTCTGGTGCGGAGACGATGAAGTATGGTAAGTGTGCTAAATGACATACTGGAAACTATAGGTGGGGATCAAACCTCTACTTCAAATGTGGGAGGCCCAATCATCTGGCAAAGAATTGTGGGGTGTAGAGATGTTATAACTGTGGCGGAAAGGGTCATATAAGCAGAGACTGTAAGAAGCCGAGGGACGAGAGTTTTTGGGCAAAGAGGATGACTTGAACTGGGGGGTAGGACGCAAGCGCACATCCTTCACGATGACCAGGGATGAGGCTAGGATGGACCCTGATGTCATGTCAGGTATGTATCTAGTAACTAAACTCTTCCTTCTGTGTTGCTTGATTCGAGTGCCAGTAAAATATTTATTTAAGCTGCTTTCTGTGCTAAACTGCATGTTAGTGGTAGGAGTGTTGATGTGCCCTTTGATGTAGAAACTACCATAGGTAAGTCTACCTTCATTTTTGTGATGGTAGAAGGTTGTGATGTGGAACTAGAAGGTCATAAATTTCCTGTTAGACCGTTCATGATGACCTTAGGCGGGTTCGATGTAGTCCTAGGAATGGATTGGTTGGTGGACTACGAGGCGAACATGGCATGTCACAAGAAGATGATTCGATTGACAGCGCCTGACGGGAGTACGATGACAGTTTATGGTGATCGAGTCATGATGATTCCGAAGGTTATTTCGATGGCGGTGGCGGGAAAGTGCATGAGGCATGGATGTAGTGCCTACTTGGCCTACACAAAGGATGTGGATACACCAACACCCCAACTGACCGACGTACCGGTGGTGTGTGACTTACCACATGTGTCTCCCGGAGACTTACCAGAGTGCCACCAGACCGTGAGATCGAGTTCCAGATTGACTTGATACAGAGTGCCCAACCTATTGCCAAGGCAATGTATCAGTTGGCTCCGACTTAGATGAAAAGGTTGATGGAGCAGTTGCAAGAGTTGCTTCATAAGGGGTTTATTAGATCGAGTATCTCTCCTTGGGGTGCTCCGGTCCTGTTTGTGAAGACGAAAGACGGTAGCATGAGGATGTGTATCGACTACTGTGAGCTGAATAAGTTGATGATAAAGAACCGATACCCGTTACCAAGGATTGATGATTTGTTTGATCAGCTTCAAGGTGCCAGTTGGCTTTCAAGGATAGACCTTTGATCTGGTTAACATCAGTTGAAAGTGCAAGAGCAAGATGTTCCTAAAACATCTTTTTGCATGTGCTATGGACATTATGAGTTTCTTGTCATGTCTTTTGGTTTGACCAACGTGCCAGCTGCTTTTATGGATCTAATGAATCGAGTGTGTCGGCTGATGTTGGATAAATTGGTGATATTGTTTATTGATGATATCCTGATTTATTCAAATAGCGAGATTGAGCATGCCGGTCACATTCGGGAGGTTTTGGAGATCTTGAGAAAGGAGAAGTTGTATGCCAAGTTCTCCAAGTGTGCGTTCTAGTTGCACGAGATTTAATTCTTTGGTCACGTGATAAATCCCGAGGGGATTATGGTGGACCCGGCAAAGGTGGAGGCAGCGATGCAATGGAAGTCTCCAAAGACGCCATCCGAGATTCGTAGTTTCGTGGGTTGGCGGGTTATTACAGAAGATTCATTCAAGACTTCTCTAAGATCGCTTCTCCACTAATCAAGTTGACCCGGAAAGATGTGAAATTCATATGGGATCAAGCTCAAGAGAAGGCATTCGAGGAATTAAAGGCGAGGGTGACTCAAGCTCCCGTTCAGGCATTACCCGATGGAAGTGAAGATCTGGTGGTTTATTCTGATGCATCCTACTCAGGGTTGGGGTGTTTGTTAATGCAAAGAGGAAAGGTGATAGCCTAAGCATCCCGACAGTTGAAGGTTCATGAGGTCAATTATCCTACTCATGACTTGGAGCTAGCAGTCGTGGTCTTTGCGCTAAAGATTTGGAGGCACTACCTTATGGGACGAAGTGCACCAAATTCACTGACCACAAGAGCTTGAAGTACTTCTTTGAGCAGAAGGACCTGAACATGAGGCAGAGACGATGGTTGGAGCTCATAAAGGATTATGATTGCAAGATCCATTACCACCCGGGTAAAGCCAACGTGGTGGCGGATGCCCATAGCCGAAAAAAGAGACCCAAGCCGATTCAGATGAAAGCTTACTAGTTGATCATGACCTCGGATGTGATAAAGCAAGTCAAAGGGTTCCAAGATGAGGCACTAAAAGAAGATCATCTTAACTCTGAAAGAATGAGAGGTCTGATTGCGGAATTAGGTGAGAACACACTCAGTGTTAGAACCATATTTGGATGGATGTGGATTCCTCGTTTTGGGGATCTACGCATGAGGATCATGGACGAAGCTCACAAGACTCAATAGTATATTCATCCCTGTGCTACAAAGATGTACCAAGACATGAAGAAAGATTATTGGTGGCCAGGTATGAAGCGCGATGTGGTGGAGTATGTGAGTAAATGCCTTACTTGTCTACAAGTGAAGGCCGGGCACCAAAAGCCATATGGGAGGATCCAACCTTATATATACCGGAGTGGAAGTGAGAACATATCACCATGGATTTTATTACGAAGCTACCGCGTACCCCGGAAGGGCATGATGCCATATGGGTGATAGTTGACCGCTTGATGAAGAGTGCTCACTTCCTACCAATCCACGAGACATATTCATCTGAGAGGTTAGTTAATCTCTTCATCAAGGAAATTATAACTCGTCATGGTGTGCCAGTGTCTATTGTTTCTGATCGTGACCCTGGTTTACATCTAAAGTTTGGAAAAAATTCCACGACGCGATGGAGACGAGGTTACATATTAGCACGGCTTATCATCCCCAAGCGGATGGTCAGTCAGAAAAGACCATTCTAACATTGGAGGATATGCTTCGTGCATGTGTCATCGATTTTGGAGGAAGTTAGGATGACCACTTACCGTTAGTTGAGTTCTCATATAACAACAGTTATCATGACAGCATTGGTATGCCCCCTTATGAGATGCTATATGGTAGGATATGTAGAACGCCCATTTGTTGGGGTGATATTGGTCAGAAAGAGATAGGAAGCATCAAGGTGATCGAGGCTACAACTGAGAAGCTTGAAAAGATCAAGGCCTTCATGAAGGCAGCCAAAGATAAATGGAAGTCATATGCTGATAAACAACATAGACCGATTGAGTTCCAGGTGGGTGACAGGGTTATGTTGAAAGTCTCACCTTGGAAGGGTATCATTCGGTTCAGAAAGCGGGGAAAGTTAAGCCCGAGATACGTAGGGCCTTCCGAATCATTGCTCAAGTAGGAGAGGTGGCCTATAGATTGGAGTTACCAGATGAGTTAAGTGGAATTCACCCGACATTCCATGTATCTCATTTGAGAAAGTGTCTTGCAGACTAGGATATGATTGTACCACTAGAGGATATCGAGGTAAATGAGCGGCTCAGTTATGTGGAGCAACCCGTGGCAATCATCCATCATAAAGAGAAAAGATTGAGGAATAAAGTGGTCCCACTTGTGCACGTATAGTGGAAGCACAAAAAGGGACCCGAGTCTATGGGGGAGACTGAAGAAGAGATGAGACGGCACTACCCACGTTTGTTCGAGGAATAGCAGGTTTCAGGGACAAAACCTATTTAAGGGGGTGGACTTGTTGTTATTTCCCTTGAAGCCAATGAACGAAGAAAAAGAAAGAAACGAAATAAAGCCCAAGTCGAGGGACCAATCTTGCCAAAACAGGAAAATGTGGGAAGAGTGGGTGTAACACCTGGTTATTCTTAAAAAGAAAAGAAAGAACAATAGATGAAGAATAAAAGAAAGATAAAGCAATAACACACAAGTAGAGGGATTAAAACTGTAAAAAGGACAAAAATCTTTGAAAAGTTGGGGTAAAGGTGGGCATGGCCGCCCACCCTTTTTTCACATCACTCTCATTTGGACTTTAGAGAGAGAAAGACAAGAGGAGAGCAGAAACTCTCGGTTTGAAGAAGAAGAAGAAGAAGAAGAAGAAGTGAACGAATTCAAGGTAAGAATTCATGGTTTTAAGTGTTAATGACGGGTTTTATCCCGGTTATATGCTAATGTGCTTATGTGTTTGTGTGTGTGCTCGGGTGTGTGTGTGTTTGGTGTTGTTTTTAGGTGTTTGAACTCATTGTAAGCGGCTTAGAAAGGAAGAAACAACCAAGTTGCATCAGGTGAGTTCTATACCCTGGTTTTTACTTGTTTTAAACTATCTTTGGGGCTGAAAATGTATTAATACAATTTTCAAAGTTTATGTATGTTTACCCATATGTAATGTGCATGATTGGATGTTGATTCTTGAATACTTATAAGTTATTCCTGTTATAATAGCCATGTTAAGCTTAGAATAGATAGGTTCGATGATTGGGTTTGAAAACATACTAGAAACATGTTACACAGGAGGTCCATGCGCCTAGATAAAGCTCATGCGCCTGAAAATGCCTTAGAAAGATTTAACTGTAATCCATGCACCTAAACAGTAGCCCATGCGCCTAAGATTGCCTTAGAAATGTTTAAGTGTAGCTCATGCGCCTGAACAGCGGTCCATGCGCCTAGAAATATTAGTCGGATGACTAAGTGTAGGGCCATGCGCCCCAATAGTGTTCATGCGCCCAAGTGGCCCATGCGCCTAAGTGTTTATACGCCTGAATAGTACCCATGCGCCTAGAATTGGGCTGGATTTGACTAAGTGTCCAGACGTCCAGGATTCCCCATGCGCCTAAGCACTCATGTGCCTGCATAGTGCCCATGCGTCTGAAAATTGCCCATGCGCCTAAGTGTTCCCCATGTGCCTACATAGTGTCCATGCACCTGCATAGTGCCCATGCGCCTAAGGACTTAGAATATTTTCTGATTTTTTTTGGGGAAAAAGTGTAATGTAGGCTTTGACTTGGGAGATTCCCGGGGGGCTATGTAAGTTGACTTCTTGAAGTCATTTATGTTATGATGATGTGATGTATGATTGTATGATATCTTTATGTTCCTTATTATAATATATGATTATCTTTCTTGTGGCTTTACGTGTGATGTTAATGAATAGATGAAGTATTATGTAACGTAAAGTGAAAGATAAAGGAAAGAGGAACATGAAGTAAGAATGCATGTATTAATGAGTAATGAAAGTAGAGATAGTCTTGTAAGCATGGCATGTACATGGGGTCTTTCTTTGTGATTGACCATTTGTATAGAACTATTGTTGCATACCTTAGGTACTGTGACCACGAGGTGCGATGCACCATTATAGAAGGTCTATAATAGGCCTAGGTCCAGAACCACAAACAGAAAGGTATTACATATGGCAATGGTAAACCTACATTCATACCTTAGGTATCGTGACCACGAGGTGCGATGCACCGTTATAGAAGGTCTATGATAGGCCTAGGTCTAGAACCACGAACAGAAGGTATTGCATATGGCAATGGTAAACCTACATTCATACCTTAGGTATTGTGACCATGATGTGTGATGCACTGTTATAGAAGGTCTATGAGAGGCCTAGGTCCAGAACCACGAACAGAAAGGTATTGCATAGTAAACCTAAATCTTACCCTAGGTACTGTGACCATGAGGTGCGATTCACCATTACAGAAGGTCTATGATAGGCCTAGGTCCAGTACCATGAACAGAAGGGAAGGGTTTATGGTTGTCAGAAAGGAAAGTAAAGCATGAAAGATTAAAGAAGATATTGATGATATTATATGTATGTACGTATGACGTATGATCACGAATGAATGTAAAGTATAGTATGACTTTGAAAGAAAGTAAAGAACGGTTTTACGAAAGAAAAGTATGTTTTATTTATAAAACTAGAACTCACACAGCAACGCTGACTTTTATACATTTTCAGTTGGTAGGTAAACGTTGCTGGGGATGGCACAAGGCGGCTACTCAGCTCTTTTGGAGGGCATTCTTTTGTTAATTTTTTTGCATTGTAATGCGAACAAATGATGTTTTGAAATGAACGCTTGTATTAACTTTCAAAAACATTTGTAATGATATGAAAAGTTATATTTTATATATGTTTCCACTGCAATGTTTTCGTAAGGCAAATGTAATTATAATGTGTAGTGTTTTAACTGCTATGATTGACCAACTGTGAGGTGCCCGGGAACGGGACCTTACAGTGGGTGTATAAAGGGGCATGGTTGCCCACACCCCTCTCCTATTTACATTCAATCGGCCAAGAGGGAGGAAGAAGGGAGAAAGGGCAAAACTTTGGGTTTTTGAAGAATCGAGGTGCAAAAATCGAAGGCAAGCGGGTTTGTGAGAAGCTATACTCGAAGAGACTTTCAAGTTGTGTTCTTGGACCCCTCTTTTGCATATTTTCAACTTATTTGGGGTTGGAGCACATAGTAAAACCCATTTTTGAAGTGTGTGTTGAACCCCTGTGTATGTGTTTGTGTGAAAAGTGAGTGCGGTTTGTTTTCGGGCCTATGTGTGCTTGAATGATGTTGTGTTTGTGTTTCTAGGGCTTAGGATGGTTGGGTTTAGCCTAAAACATGTTAGAAAGGGGTTAGAAGCCGAAAACTGCAGTGCAAGTTCAAAGGGAACTGCATTCTGCACCAGCTAGGGCTATGCGACCGAATGGCATGCGACTACAGGTCATGCGACCGAAGGGCATGCGACTGGGGTCCATACGCACGTGAGTCATGCGACTGGGGTCCATACGCATGTGAGTCGTGCGACTGAGGCTCATTCGCATGGGAGTCATGCGACTAAGGTCCATACGCCTAGGTGCTCATCCGTATTGCGTTCATTCACCCACAGTGACCATCCGCATAGGGTCCATTCACCTGGTGTTCATTCGCCTAAGTGTTCAGTCGCCTAGGAGGTCATGCGACTGAAGGGTGTCCATGCACCCAAACAGGGCGCGTGCACCCGAAAGAGCATAGTTTAACTTTCTGACTTTCGGGGAGATGCGTAGAGGTAGGCTTTGACTTGGGAGGTTCCCGGGGGTTCATTTAGTTGACTTTTGAGGTCATAGACATTATGATGAGAATGTATGATGTTGTATGATGATATATGATGATGTATGTTATGTATGTATGATGGTGTCACGTATGGTGATGGTGTATGTTGATGTTGTTGATCCTCGCTTTGTATGATTGTCTTCCCATGGCTTTACTTGTATGTGAATGAATGGAATGAATTATTATGTAATTTAAAGTGGAAGATAATAAAAGAGGAACATGATGAATGAATGTATGTATTAATGAACGAAGGAAAGCAATGTAAGTCTTGCAATCCTAGTATGTGAGAACACGCCTAATGTAGGGTGTTAGTCCAACGATGTGTGGGTTAGTTACCATAGAAGGATCCACATCGGGGTCCGTCTTTATGATTGACCATTTGTATAGAACCTTTGTCACCTACCCTATATACTATGGCCAGACTGCTATGCGCCACGACAGGAGGTCTATGATAGACCTCGGCCCAGTATCCGCTTTATGCATGATGGTGGGTATAGCACATGACAATGGTACGCCTGACATTACCCTTAGGTACTGTGGCCATGTTGTTGTGCGCCATGACGGGGGGGTCTATGATAGACCCCAGCCCAGTACCCGCTTTGTGCATTACGGGGGGTAAAGTTCATGGTATTGATGGAATGAAATGAAGTAATGATCAATGTATGAATGAAAGTAAGAAAGCATGAATGAATGAAAGTTAATGAATGAATGATGAAGATAATAATGATATTATCTACGTGTACGTGTGATGTGTGTTCACATGAAAAGTAAAGAACGGTTTTAATGAAAGTAAAGTATGTTTTATTAAAACTAGAACTCACACAGCAACGCTGACTTTTATACATTTTCAGTTGGTAGTAAACGTTGCTGGGGATGGCACAAGGCGGCTACTCAGCTCTTTTGGAGGGCATTCTTTTGTTAATTTTTTTGCATTGTAATGCGAACAAATGATGTTTTGAAATGAACGCTTGTATTAACTTTCAAAAACATTTGTAATGATATGAAAAGTTATATTTTATATTGTTTCCACTGCAATGTTTTCGTAAGGCAAATGTAATTATATGTGTAGTGTTTTAACTGCTATGATTGACCAACTGTGAGGTGCCCGGGAACGGGACCTTACAGTGGTGTATAAAGGGGCATGGTTGCCCACACCCCTCTCCTATTTACATTTCAATCGGCCAAGAGGGAGGAAGAAGGGAGAAAGGGCAAAACTTTGGGTTTTTGAAGAATCGAGGTGCAAAAATCGAAGGCAAGCGGGTTTGTGAGAAGCTATACTCGAAGAGACTTTCAAGTTGTGTTCTTGGACCCCTCTTTTGCATATTTTCAACTTATTTGGGGTTGGAGCACATAGTAAAACCCATTTTTGAAGTGTGTGTTGAACCCCTGTGTATGTGTTTGTGTGAAAAGTGAGTGCGGTTTGTTTTCGGGCCTATGTGTGCTTGAATGATGTTGTGTTTGTGTTTCTAGGGCTTAGGATGGTTGGGTTTAGCCTAAAACATGTTAGAAAGGGGTTAGAAGCCGAAAACTGCAGTGCAAGTTCAAAGGGAACTGCATTCTGCACCAGCTAGGGCTATGCGACCGAATGGCATGCGACTACAGGTCATGCGACCGAAGGGCATGCGACTGGGGTCCATACGCACGTGAGTCATGCGACTGGGGTCCATACGCATGTGAGTCGTGCGACTGAGGCTCATTCGCATGGGAGTCATGCGACTAAGGTCCATACGCCTAGGTGCTCATCCGTATTGCGTTCATTCACCCACAGTGACCATCCGCATAGGGTCCATTCACCTGGTGTTCATTCGCCTAAGTGTTCAGTCGCCTAGGAGGTCATGCGACTGAAGGGTGTCCATGCACCCAAACAGGGCGCGTGCACCCGAAAGAGCATAGTTTAACTTTCTGACTTTCGGGGAGATGCGTAGAGGTAGGCTTTGACTTGGGAGGTTCCCGGGGGTTCATTTAAGTTGACTTTTGAGGTCATAGACATTATGATGAATGTATGATGTTGTATGATGATATATGATGATGTATGTTATGTATGTATGATGGTGTCACGTATGGTGATGTGTATGTTGATGTTGTTGATCCTCGCTTTGTATGATTGTCTTCCCATGGCTTTACTTGTATGTGAATGAATGGAATGAATTATTATGTAATTTAAGTGGAAGATAATAAAAGAGGAACATGATGAATGAATGTATGTATTAATGAACGAAGGAAAGCAATGTAAGTCTTGCAATCCTAGTATGTGAGAACCGCCCTAATGTAGGGTGTTAGTCCAACGATGTGTGGGTTAGTTACCATAGAAGGATCCACATCGGGGTCCGTCTTTATGATTGACCATTTGTATAGAACCTTTGTCACCTACCCTATATACTATGGCCAGACTGCTATGCGCCACGACAGGAGGTCTATGATAGACCTCGGCCCAGTATCCGCTTTATGCATGATGGTGGGTATAGCACATGACAATGGTACGCCTGACATTACCCTTAGGTACTGTGGCCATGTTGTTGTGCGCCATGACGGGGGGGTCTATGATAGACCCCAGCCCAGTACCCGCTTTGTGCATTACGGGGGGTAAAGTTCATGGTATTGATGGAATGAAATGAAGTAATGATCAATGTATGAATGAAAGTAAGAAAGCATGAATGAATGAAAGTTAATGAATGAATGATGAAGATAATAATGATATTATCTACGTGTACGTGTGATGTGTGTTCACATGAAAAGTAAAGAACGGTTTTAATGAAAGTAAAGTATGTTTTATTATAAAACTAGAACTCACTCAGCAACGCTGACTTTTATGTTTTTCTAGTTGGCAGGTAATGTTTTTGAGGATGGCACGGGGCGGCTACTCAGCTCTTTTGGATGGCATCCATTTTTATAATGCTTTTGTGATGTAATACAACAATATTTTTGTAATTGATAATGATGTATTGTTTTGCAAAAGTTTTTATAATGAATGAGATGTCTATTTTGATGATTCCACTACAATGTTTTCTTTAATTTAATGAAAATATATGTTTTATATGCGATGAATGACCAGCTATAAGCGTCCCGGGAATGGGTCCTTACAAGTTGGTATTAGAGCCAAAGTTTAAGTGAAATAGGTGAATTTTCAAAATAAATCTAAACTTAAACTGAAAATGGGACGGAAAGGGAAGGGATGCCAGTCTGAGTAGCTGCGTGCCATCAGGCATTTTCTTAATGTTAACCAGTATCATGTTGTAACACCCGGTTATTTTAAAGTCAAAAGAAGGAAAAGAAATAAAACCCAATTCTAGGGGTAAAAAGTGTCCAAAAGGACAAAATGTTTGAAAAGTGGGTGTAAAAGGTGGTATGGCCGCCCATATGTCACATACACCACTGATTTTCGGGTTTTAGAGAGAGAAAGAGCAGCAAATTCTCGGTTTTGAAGGAAGAACAAGAAAGAATTCAAATTCAAGGTAAGAATTCATGCTTTTATGGTGTTCTTGACTGGTCTTATCCTCGGGTTTATGCTTATGTGTGTTTGTATGTGTTCGGGTATGTTTTTAGTGGGTTTCCTAGAGGTTGAATTCAATTTGCAAACGAGTTTGGAAGAAGCCATACTCAGGAGCTACAAAGATGAGTTCTAGAACCCCTCTTTTACTAGTTTTTAACTGATTTTGGGGCTGGGAATGCATGAATGTATGTTTTTATTTAACTGGGTTTCGGACCCGTGTGCTTGAATGTGTGTATGATGATGTTATGATGTGATGTGTAACTATGTTCTTGCTTGGTGATGTATGATTGTGTTTCTAAGGCTTAGAGGGTAAGAATTAAGCTTTGAACATGATGAATGGAGAATGGAAATTGAATATGATGTTTTATAACCACTTGATATGTTTTTAAATCAGCCTAAGTGTTTCGAAGTAAATGCGGATAGGGATAATGCGGATGAACATTAACCAATGGGTAAGTCATGCGGATGAAGTCAATGCGAATGAAGTCAATGCTGATGAACATTGACTAAGTGCATGAAATGCGGATAAGCATTTGACTAAGTCTGGGAAATGCGGATGAGCATTTGACTAAGTCTGGGAAATGTGGATGAGTATTTGACTAAGTATGGAAATGCTGATGAGCAAAGCTAATGCGGATGACAAATGCGGATGAAGTAAAGTAAATGTGGATGAAGTCAATGCGGATGAACATTGACTAAGTGCATGAAATGCGGATGAACGGTAAGGCAAATGCGGATGAACTATAGCAAATGCGGATGAATTGTAGGAAATGCAAATGACTATAGGAAATGCGGATGAACACTTAGAAAAGTTCTGACTTTCTGGGGAAAAGGAGGTAATGTAGGCTTTGGCCTAGGAGATTCCCGGGGGTTATGAAAGTTGACTTTTGAGATCATAGATGGTATGTTAGGCATGTAATGTATTGTGATTGATGCTTATGCCTGATGATGATGGTGTTGCATGGTTAAACATGATGTATGTTACGTTAAACATGATGTATGAATGATATGTTTATGTTTCTTGTGATAATGTATGTTTATCCTTCCTATGACCTTACGTGTTATGTTAATGAATGAACGAAGTATCATGTAACGTAAAGTGAAAGATAATAAAAGAGGAACATGAAGTAAGAATGCATGCATTAAAAAGTAATGAAAGTAATGATAGTCTTGTAAGCATGGCATGCACATCGGGGTCTTTCCTTGTGATTGACCATTTTCATAGAACTATTGCTGCATACCTTAGGTACTGTGACCACGAGGTGCGATGCACCGTTATAGAAGGTCTATAAGAGGCCTAGGTCCAGAACCATGAACAGAAAGGTATTGCTTATGACAATGGTACATGTACATTCATACCTTAGGTGCTGTGACCACGAGGTGCGATGCACTGTTATAGAAGGTCTATGAGGGGCCTAGGTCCAAAACCATGAACAGAAAGGTATTGCATAGTAAACCTAAACTTTACCCTAGAACTGTGACCACGAGATGCGATGCACCGTTATAGAAGGTCTATGATGGGCCTAGGTTTAGTACCATGAACAGAAGGGGAGGGTTTATGGGTGACAGAAAGGAAAAGTACAGAATGAGACATGAAAGATTAAAGAAGATAATAACGATATTATCTGTATGTACGTATGATGTATGATCATGAACAAATGTAAAGTATAGTATGATTTTAAAACAAAGTAAAGAATGGTTTTATGAAAGTAAAGTATGTTTTGTTATAAAACTAGAACTCACTCAGCAACGCTGACTTTTATGCATTTTCCAGTTGGCAGGTGAGCATTGCTGAGGATGGCACGAGGCAGCTGCTCAGCTCTTTTGGATGGCATCCATTTATATAAAGCTTTTGTGATGTAATACAACATGTAATTTTGTAACCAACAAACGATGCATTATTTTGCAAAAGTTTTTATGATGAAATGAAATGCCATTTGTTTTATGTTTCCACTGCAATGTTTAATGATTAAATACAAAGTACATGTTTTATGTGCGATGATTTACTAGCTATAAGCATCCCCGGAACGCGGCCTTACACATGTGCGCATGTTATATGGTTATGTGTTGTTTGTAGATTTAGATATTGATGTAGTTAGGATAGCTAATGCTTGGGGTATGAAGAGTAAAGTAAGTGGCTAATCACAACTAGCCACTATAATTAGGGACTTACTATACTTGACATAAACTGAGTTGTTCCCTTGAATGACTGTGTTAGTGTTTTAATCTTTTAGTGTGTGTTGAGGATGGCCAGTGGTAGATCTCCGAAGGTTTCGTCAGGTGAAGGTTGTGGTGGACGTTGTGCTGGACCACATGTCACGGGAAGTATGACTAGGGCTGCTAAAATGGCACTCGAAGAGCCCGAGATCCATCACCCGGAAGGCAATGATGATAGTGCTAGTCTGAGGACCACATTGAAAGAGGCTATTTGTCGAGGGAGTCCAACAGGTCATGCAGGCGATTTTGTCATCTATGGTGACTATGGGAAATAGGGCGGTGAAGGAGACGACTGCGATTGAAGTGAACAAGAAGTGTAGTGGCGACAAGAATTGGAATGGAAAGCGGGTTGAATGTGGGGGTTACACTCCAAACAACAAGGTTTCCAGGACGGATGACCAGCGTGTAGCATCGTCTGGTGCGGAGACGACGAAGTGTGGTAAGTGTGCTAAACGACATATCGGAGAGTGTAGGTGTGGATCAAACCTATGCATCAACTGTGGGAGGCCCGGTCACCTGGCAAAGAATTGTGGGGTGAAGAGAAGCAGAGACTGTAAGAAGCCGAGGGACGAGAGTTTTTGGGCAAAGAGGATGACTGGAACTCGAGGGTAGGAGGCCAGCGCAGAGCCTTCACGATGACTAGGGAGGAGGCTAGGACAGACCCCGATGTCATGTCAGGTACGTATCTAGTAACCAAACTCTTGCTTTTGTGTTGTTTGATTCGGGTGCCAGTAGAATTTTTATTTCTGCTGCTTTCTATCCTAAACTGCCTGTTAGTCGTAGGAGTGTTGATGCGCCCTTTGATGTAGAAATTGCCATAGGTAAGTCTACCAAGATTTCTTTGATGGTAGAAGGCTATGACGTGGAATTAGAGAGTCATAAATTTCCTGTTAGACCATTCGTGATGACCTTAGGCGGTGTCGATGTAGTCCTAGGAATGGATTGGTTGGCAGACTACGAGGCGAACATGGCGTGTCGCAAGAAGATGATTCGATTGACAGCGCCAGACAGGAGTACCGTGACGGTTTATGGTGATCGAGTCACGATGATTCCGAAGGTTATTTCGATGGCGTTGGCGGGAAAGTGCATGAGGCATGGATGTAGTGCCTACTTGGCCTACGTGAAGGATGTGGATATGCCAACACCCCAACTGACCGACGTACTGCTGGTGTGTGACTTACCAAATGTGTTTCCTGGAGACTTACCAGGAGTGCCACCTGACCGTGAGATCGAGTTCCAGACTGACTTAATACCAGGTGCCCAACCTGTTGCCAAGGCACCGTATCAGTTGGCTCCGACTGAGATGAAAGAGTTGATGGAGCAGTGCAAGAGTTGCTTAATAAGGGGTTTATTAGACCGAGTATCTCTCCTTGGGGTGCTCCGGTCCTGTTTGTGAAGAAGAAAGATGGTAGCATGAGGATGTGTATCGACTACCGTGAGCTGAATATGTTGACGATAAAGAACCGATACCCGTTACCAAGGATTGATGATTTGTTTGATGATTTGTTTGATCAGCTTCAAGGTGCCAGTTGGTTTTCAAGGATAGACCTTCGATCTGGTTACCATGAGTTGAAAGTGAAGGAGCATGATGTTCCTAAAATAGCTTTTCACACACGCTATAGACATTATGAGTTTCTTGTCATGTCTTTTGGTTTGACCAACGTGCCAGCTGCTTTTATGGATCTAATGAATCGAGTGTGTCGGCCGATGTTGGATAAATCAGTGATTGTGTTTATTGATGATACCCTGATTTATTCGAAGAGTGAGATTGAGCATGCCGGTCACATTCAGGAGGTTTTGGAGACGTTGAGAAAGGAGAAGTCATATGCATGATCTCCAAGTGACCATACGCATAGGGTCCATCTGCATAGGGTCCATTCGCATAGGGTCCATTCACCTGGTGTTCATTCACCGAAGTGTTCAATCGCGTGGGAGGCCATGCGACTGAAGGGTGTCCATACGCCCAAATAGGGATCGTGTGCCCAAAAGTGCATAGCTTAAGAGTCTGAATTTTGGGGAGATGCGTAGAGGTTGGCTTTGAGTTGAGAGGTTCCCGAGGGTTCATGTAAAATGACTTTTGAGGTCATAGACATTATGATGGGCATGTATGATGATGTATGATGATGTATGTTTTGTATGTATGATGGTGTCGTGTACGGTGATGCTGTATGTTTATGTTGTTGTTCCTTGCTTTGTATGATTGTCTTCTCGTGGCTTTACTATGTATGTTAATGAATGGAATGAAGGTATTATGTAATTTAAAATGGAAGATAATGAAAGAGGAACATGATGAATGAATGCATGTATTACTGAACAAAGGAAAGTAATGTAAGTCTTGCAAGCCTTGTATGTCGGAACACGCCCCACTGTACGGTGTTAGTTCAACGGTGTGTGGGTTAGCTGCCCAGAAGGATGCACATCGGGGTCCGTCTTTATGAATGATCATTTTTATAGAACCTTTGTCGCTTACCCTAGATACTGTGGCCAGGCTGTTGTGTGCCATGACGGGAGGTCTATGATAGACCTTGGCCCAGTATCCACTTTATGCATGACGGTGGGTATAGCACATGACAATGGTACGCCTGAATATACTCTTAGGTATTATGGCCAGACTGTTGTGCGCCATGACAGGGTGTCTATGATAGACCCCGGCCCAGTTGCCGCTTTATGCATGGCGGTGGGGTAATGTTCATGGTATTGATGGAATGAAATGAAGTAATGATGAACGTATGAAATGAAGTATGTTTTATTATAAAACTAGAACTCACTCAGCAACGCTGACTTTTATGTGTTTCCAGTTGGCAGGTAATGTTGCTGAGGATGGCACGGGGCGGCTACTTAGCTCTTTTGGATGGCATGCATTTTTATAATGCTTTTGTGATGTAATGCAACACGTATTTTTGTAATTTGATAATGATGTATTGTTTTGTAAAAGTTTTTATAATGAAATGAGATGTCTATTTTGATGATTCCGCTACAATGTTTTCTTTAATTTAATGAAAATATATGTTTTATATGCAATGAGTGACCAGGTGTAAGCGTCCCGGGAATGGGGCCTTACATGGCTTCGGAAGATTTCATACTTAGAATATTTCTGTTGCTAGTGTGAAACTTCCAAAGCATTCTTCTTCAATGCACTTGTGCATGCATGCAGGAGACTTTGAGTGTTTGAGTTGTGTCAGCCTTAACATATAATCCTTACAAACTCCGCCTAGGCTGATGCTACCAAAACACTTTGAAGACTTCATATATTAATAGTCCTCGTTATGATGATGACCCTCTCCTTCTTCATGAGATGATCAGGATCACTCAAACTCTCAAAATGTCTTCTCATATCAAAGAGATCATGTAGAGGCAGATTGAACATGTCTTGCCATGTTTAGACATCCTCAATGCCTTGTTCTCTAATGACATGCCATCTTTCTGGATTTGTGGTGTATGTCCAGGACAAGATGGGTCTTCCTGATGCTAGAGGAGCTATTTGAATAGGAGATGATGGAGCATCCTCTGGCTGCACATCCTCAGGATGTTCTGACTCATCCTAAGGTTCAGAAAAGGATGTTTCTTTCTTCTTCTTTGGCTTTGGCTTTGAAGCCATCCTTTTCTTCCCTTTTGTTCCATTTAACTGAGAAGACTGGTCTGCAGCACCTAATTGATCTTCTTTCTCTTTCCCATTTGGGTCTTCCTCTCTCACAAGTTCAAAAGGAGAGGGAGTTTGACCCTGCTATGGATCAGAAGATGAAGCTTGCTAAGTCTCAGTAGGAGGTCCAAGTTGTGTTGTCTCAAGTTGTTCAACCTTAACCTCCACATCAGGTGGAGCTTGACATGGAGGGGAGTGTAAGTCCATAAGCTCTTCACTCTTGATCTTTTGCTTGATTACCCTGATATGCTCATCCATAGTGGATAGAGACATAGGGCCAAGTCTCCTTCCAGAGAATCCATACAGCTTCAAGAAGCTCATCATCTTCTACCTGTCAGGAGATTTCTTCATACTCTTCTAGATGATGGCTCTTGACTTTCCAGCTTCTTCCCTTAGCTTCCTTTTGGTGATCTTTCTTTCCTTGACTATCTCAAGTTCAAGTTGTTTAAGATACTCAAACTCAATATAGTCATAGGATAAGGGAAGAAGTGCATCTGCCTGATAGAGGCCTGTGACACTTAGGTAGTTGATCATCTTGATCATGTCTTCTTCTTTATCTACCTGAGGTTCTTGTTGAACCACATCCTCATGTGCAGGACTTTCTTGAACTGGGGAGAGGGTAGGCACATGCTTGTATAATCATTTCTTTCTTCTTTCTTCTTTGATTTGAATCAATAGCTCTGCATCTTCTGCCTCCTTTCTCTCTTTTGACACTTTCATGTCAACCAGTTCATTCAATTCCTCTAAGGAGAGAAATGAAATTGTCTATGTCATAGTTCTTGGTCTGCAAGTAGTTTATCCCGACTATCCTTAACTCATCATCCTGAGTGTTTGGTCTGGAGGCAGCCGTGATAGCAGTTTCCATGAGTCTTGCAGACCCAGTAAAGGAACTTTCTCCCCTCATCTTCCTTTTCCTCTCTCTCTCCTCCTCCTCAATCTCCTCAGAAGTCATCTTTCTTTTCTCTTTGTCACTCATAGACCTTTGTGACTCAAGGTGGAGAGAGCTTTGGCCTTTATTGCTTGGTGTAGCCTCCATGCTATGGCCAGAGAGAGGTTGAGATGCACCTTCACCAGCAGGTGTCTCAAAAAGGGTATGAATCTCTACAGCAGTTGATGATGATAAGACAGGGCTCTTAGGTTCAGCCACTAGGCCTTTAGTCAAGGTTTCCCCTATGAAACTAATCTTAGGGTCTGCCTCAACATCCAGTTGACCTATGACATTACCTGATTGCCTTAGTCTCCTTTTAAAGCTGAAATCTATAGTGATTCTATCTTGGATTCTTTGAGCTAGCTTGTCAGCTTATCTTGATTAGCTTTGATTGACAAGTGGCATGTTGACTAGATCCAGACCTTCATAGAAATTCAAGGTCTGAAAATTGAAAACCTTTTGCTATCCTTGAACACTAAGAATGATGAGGGCTCTTCTGCTTTCATCATACCTCTCCCAATGATGTGATTTGAAGTTGGTGGAGATGACATAGCCCTTGGTATTCCTTCCTCAAACAGACTTGTATGTAGGATTCTATGCAGTCCACATAAATGTGAACTTGAGGAAGTTGCCGAGTATGCACAATTACAAGTGAGGATGGTGAGTCCTCAATGTCCATACTCTCTGAAAACCTCCGAGGTTCTGTGACTGTAATGATTTTCTCCCCCTTTTGGTAGCGTCACCCCTTGCATAGGTGAGCTAGGAGTTAGGTCAATCACACTCATAGGTTCTTGTGTTCCTTGTTGAGCTCCTCTTAATGGTCTCCCAGCTAGTTTTTCCTTAAGATAAGAAATCTCAAGTTGCTGATCATTGACCCTGTTTTGCAAGGTAGTCACTTGAGATTCAAGATGACTGGCCTTGGAGACTAAATAGGTGCATGATTTGGACAGTTTTTGCACCTTCAGTCTCAAATTCCCCTCATCTTTATCAGAATAATCATTGGGGATGAGATGATTAGACCAAAGTCCTCTCTCTCATCACCAGATTCAGGTTCTTGGCTGCTGGATTTCCTCTGCTCACTGACAGGCTCAGTTGAGCTGTCAATGGGCTGAGTTGCCATAGTTGAGGTCTTAATAATGGAATCACTCGTAAAAGTGAGAGCCTCTTCCATATGGACATCTGAACAGGTTTAGCAATGTCCACCTTAGTAGTCGGTGACTGATGTGGGCTAGATGTAGAAGACTCAAACGCACTCATCTCTCTTTGAGTAGGGGAAAAGAAGAGAGACTCACGGTACTCACTGAAACCTAAATCTTCATTAGTATAGAAGTCAAGGTTGAGAATTGGTTGGTTTAAGTCCAAAGGATGGGGATGGTAACTGTCCCCTGAAGGTTGTTCACTTGAGTGTTAAGACTTAGAGTGAAGGCTTAAGGCATTTGGGCTTGTGAGCTCATCAAGCTAAGCATGAGGAACCTCAACACTATTCTTTGAAGTGATGGGAGTGGTCTGATCCTCAGGAGAAGTGGGAGCTCCAGTGTCCACTTTTTCCTGTGTGGGTGAGTATATGGGGACCTACACAGACTGAATAGTTTATGTAGGGGTTCGTTTGTGTTTTCTTTGGTAGGTGAGGGTGATTTGTGGCTATTGAGGTGGTTGGGATGTAGAAGGTGTGGGTTCAACACTAGCTGGTGCTGCTAGGTTGTCACTTTGAGCAATGGGCTCTAACATTTTGGGACAAGGGCTGTTTCTACCCCAGAGAAGCCAACAGTGGGCTTTCTCAAGATTTTAAAGATATTGGGCTTTATCTATCCCAATTTAAAAATATTACCTATTCCTCTTAACTATGTGCCCAGTTCATAGTTAAGAATGTGTTGAACATATGTAGGGAACATGTAGTATTCTAAGGAGTCCAAGTTTGCAAGTAAATTTATATAAACAAACTGAGAGTACCTGAACTTGACCCCCTGAACCATCCCATGAACAATGAAGGAGATATCTTTAGGAATCTGGTCCCATCCACCATGCTTGTTTGACAAGCTGTGGATAACCACATGGAGTAGGAATTTCATTGGGATGAGACCTTCCCTTTCCTGAAGGTTTTTATAGAGAAATCTCCCTCATAGCCCATCTGCTCAAAGGAGCGGTTAATAGAATCTTTTAGGAAAGAACACCTCACCTTCTCATCATCCAGCTGAAGATGAGTGTTGATGATGGTCATAGTGATAAAGACTGTTCTCCCTTACACTGTGGCAGACACTGCCTTCTCCCCATCCATAACGACCTCTTAGTAGGTCTTCCAGAATGCAAGCAGATGATCCTCATATAGTGTAGGATCAATGGTTAGGGAGGTGAAGTAGTTGGATAGAGTCAAGAAATAGCAAACCTCTGAGAAATGTGGATCTTTCTCAGAGTGTAACAGAGCAACCTGATTATGTTGTCTGTGTAACTGCATGGAGAAGTTTGGTTCATTTCTGCGGTTAAGGTTGGTCATAGTTGAGAAAGCTTAAGGATGAAGAAAGAAGAACAAAAGTAATTTCAGAGAGAAATTTGGGGTTCGGATTTGGAGGGAAGAAGAAGATGATAGAAAGAGGGGGAACCGTTGGGTTTATATGTGAAAAGGATTTAAGACAAAGTTAATGAAAGAGGATAAACTTTGAAATCCGAATATTGGTCCCACCTCTGAAAAAATAGTTTGCTTTTGCTCAAAAAGTAGTTTTCTTGGAATGCAAAAAGCTTCTGAAGGTAAATTATCTTCGGAAGTTTTAATGAAAAAGCTTCCGAAGCTAAAATGACTTCGGAAGATTTTCCTAAGAGTTGTAAAAATTTTGCTTCGAAAGAAAAATAAGACTTGAATACTTTGGTAAGAGGAACAAAGCTTCCGAGAGTTAATTTGCTTCAGAAGAGAATAGTCCTTGAAAACATATAAGTGTCTAAGACAGGTATTAAGCTTAGGAAGATATTTCAGAAATTTCTTCCGAAGGTAAAAATTACTTAGACATTTATTTGTTTTAAGACATGATTTTCTTCCAAAGATAAAAGCATATCTTCCAAAGGATCAAAATTTTCAAAAATCTAAGGAAAGTCTTCAAAAGATTTTCATCCAAAGAAAACAAGAGCTTATGAAAGTGATGAACTAGACAACTTAGGACACACAGATTTTAAGAAATAATAAGAATTAGTTTTAATAAAAATCTACTCAAAGTTTATCATCCCAATAACTTATATACGATATTTAAATCTCTGTTCATCAAAAGCCTTTGTAAACAGATCAACATATTGTTCATTTGTGTGGACTTTGACTAGTTTAATTAATCCTTTTCAAAATTATCTCTACTGAAATGATACCTGATGTTGATGTGTTAGGTCCTTGAGTGCTGCATAGGATTCTCTGTGATAGAGATAGCACTGTTATTGTCTATATGAATGAGAGTCTCCTTAAAGTTTAATCCATAGTCAAGCATCTGATTTTGAATCCATAGCACTTGAGCATAGCAGCTTGCAGCAACAATGTATTCAGCTTCAGCAGTTGATGCAGAGACACTGGATTGTTTCTTACATTGGCAAGAGACAACCCTTCCACCAAGAAATGACATCCCCTAAATATGGACCTTGCAGTCATGTCGCAACCACCACAATCACTATATGTATAAGCATATAGATTGAAGTCAGAATTCTTAGGATACCAAAGACCAAGTGTTGAAGCACTTTGAGGTATCTTAGAATCCTTTTGAAAGTGATAAGGTGAGACATCTTAGGGTTGGCTTGATATCTTGCACAAATACATGTAGCAAACATGATATCAGGCCTGCTAGCTATAAGATACATAATAGACCCAATCATAGCCTGTAAAGGTGTTCATCCACACACTCCCCCTCAAGATCAGGTCCAAGGGAATGGTTTCTTGCTATGGGTGTCTTAGCAGTCTTACAATCATGTTGAATCTTTTAAGTATGTCTTGAACATACTTTGACTGACTTATGAAGATGCCATCTTCAACTTGCTTCATGTTGGACCAAAAGAACCAATGAGCCAAGATCAGAAAACCTCTAAGTCCCACACGGTATCACAACAACTGCTGAAAGCCTCATCAGTAGTTTGACAAGTGCTGAAGACTTCAACAGCTGAAGATCAAGTGCTGAAGACCTTAACAGCTGAAGAACCAAAGTGCTGAAGTACAACAGCTGAAGAACACAAGTGCTGAAGCTGAAAGACCAAAGTATGAAGCACAACAGCTGAAGAGTTCACAAGTGCTGAAGATCAACAACTGATGTACAAAGTCTGAAGACAAAGACTGAAGACATCAGCTGATGATATCTACTGAAGTCATCAGCTGATGAAACGCCTGAAGGTCAAAGTCTGAAGACCAAGTACTGAAGCCTCAGTAGTTTGTCACAACTGCTGAAGAGTACTTCTTCAGTAGTTGTGATATCAGTAGTTTTATTTTCTTTGTTTCAGTAGTTTTGTAAAACGACTGAAGAGCTTGTTCTTCAGTCGTTGTAGTTTCAGTAGTTTTATATTTTGTACTTGACAAACTACTGAAATGTTCACAACTACTGAGAACATATCAGCAGTTTGTTAAGATTTAGTTATTTCTGTATTGGATCTGCCAGTTGTCACTTTCCGTGATAACAGCAGTGACTGTTGCACTCTATATAAGGAGTGACAACCCATTGTAATCATAGAGCGATATGAGCAATTGAATGGAATGATTGATTGATTCGATTAGAAATATTCTACATCTATAAACATTCCTAGAAATCAGAAATTCATACTCTCTCCCTATAACCGTATGCGATCTTAACGCTTACATATATTGTTTGCTTGCTACAATTTGTCTAATTCGTGTGTGTATTCCGCTGCTTTATATTCTGATACATCAAACTTGTGATCACTGATCCTGTCAAATGCTTCACGTGAATTCCCAGAAAGAAATAAGTTCCCCCGTGGCACTCATTTCTAATCTGTCCTTCATCATCTTTTCAAAGTGATGCAGAGCCTTGGATTAGTTGAACAAAAGATTATGTCATCTACATATACTTGAACTAGCATTAAGTCATTTCCATGTCCTTTGATGAAGGGGGTTCCATCCACAGTACCCCTCATGTATCCATGCTTGCAGAGATACTGAGATAGAGACTCATACCACTTCCTGGGTGCGTAATGCAGCCCATAAAGAGCTCTGTCAAGCTTGCAGACATAATTAGGATGATCAGGATCTGCAAACCCAGGTGGTTGTTTGACATACACCTCTTCATCAATCACTCCATAAAGAAAAGCACACTTGACATAAAGTTGATAGACCTTGAAGTTCTTGGATGCATCAAATGCAAGGAATATCCTAACAACTTCCAGTCTTGCTACAGGAGCAAAGACATCAGTGTAGTTAATCCCTTCTTCTTGTGTGTATCCTTGAACAACTAGTCTAGCTTTATTTTTTATGACAATGGCTATATCATCCTTCTTGTTCCTAACACCCATTTGGTTCCAATAGTGGTCTTCCTACGAGGAAGAGGACAAAGGTTCTAAAGTTTCTGTCTTTTGAATTGAAGCAGCTCCTCTTGCATAGCTTCAACCCAACTTCCATCCTTCAGAGCCTCATTAATTTTCTTGGCTCTATCTGAGATAAGAAACAAGAGTGAAAACAAACATTTGCTTTATGGGTTTGTCCTCTTGTTCTTACCCCTGTGTCAACATCTCGAATGATGTTTGTGGTGGGGTGAGACTTATGGATCCTTAGTTAAGGGATCATAGCAAGTTGCTGAGAGAGATCTAAATTGTAGAAATTTAGATCTGGCATGAATGTTTCTCCCACCACATCAGCACACTTATCAAGGGAAACTTGATCTAATGAGTGTGTGACATCATTGATGTTGTCATCTATGGAGTGGTTATCAGCATCAAGAAATTCCTGATCACTATCACCACCACCATCATGTTCTTCTACATTTGAAATATCTTTATCTGGTTGTGGAGCCTCTAAGTTGGAATTTGAAGGCATCCTAGATGTATTAGCTGAGCTTGTCATTGTGGTGCTGATAGAAACTTCATTTACAAAAGTAGTTACAACTAGAGCTGAAGATGTGTTACTTGAAGGTCTTCTTAGCTCAAATCTTGGTTCAAGATCACCTGTAGGTAAGATTTCTGTAGATCCTGAAATAGTGTCACAGGATTTGTTAAAACAGTTGGTAACTAAATCAAGATCAAACAACCAATCAGGACCAGAACCAGCCACACAGGGTGTGTATTCATTGGAAGTCACATTGGCTGACTCCTTATAATTCTAGTTCTGAGATTGTATACTCTATAAGCCTTAGCTTAAGAAGAGTATCAAATAAATTATCCATCATCTGATTTTTTATCAAACTTGGCAATTTGATCTTTGGTATTAGAGATGGTGCAAGGACATCCAAATGACCTGAGAAAACCAATGAAAGGTTTCCTCTTGTGCCGAAGTTCATAAAGAGTTTTGCCATGACTCTTAACCACTAAAACTCTATTCTGCACATAGCAGGCAGTGTTGACTGCCTCTGCCTAGAAGGTGTGGACAGCTTAGAGTCAGATAGCATGGTTCTTGCATCTTCAATCAGTGTCCTATTTCTCCTCTCAGCAACACCATTTTGCTGACAAGTCCTGGGAGCACTATACTGTCTTGTAATACCCTTTTCATCACAAAATGTATCAAGGAATTGGTTCTTGAATTCAGTTCCTTGATCACATGTTATGGTTTTGACCTTGTGATTAGATTGATTCTCAATCTTTAGGATGAAATTCTTCAAACTTTCAAGAGTCTCATCCTTTGTTCTAAGGAAGAAGACCCAGTGAATTTTGTAAAGTCATCTGTGATCACTAAATAATAAGAGATCCAAAGAGATCTATATGTAACAAATGTAGGGGTGTAGTGATGAAGTTTCTTTCCTTAGGCTTATGAGATACCTTATGTTGCTACCCTTTCGGGCATGCAACACAATGATCATCACTTGTAAACTCTTTCTTTGGCATTCCAGTTACCAAATTATTCTTAATCACTTTATTCATATTCTTAAAGTTTACATGGCACATTCTTTTATGCCATAGGAAAGACTCATCACTATTAGCTTTAGACCAAAAGCATGAAACTTCTCCATAGCGAGATGTTTCTTGCAAGTCCATCTTGTACATGTTCCCGTTCCTGGGGCTCTAAGCAGAATATGCTCATGAGGAATGACCACCCCGGGCTTGAGAACAATGCACTCATGCTCAGTAAAGAGCATGTTATGACTCTAATCACAAAATTGAGATACACTCAGAAGATTGTACCCAAGCTCCCTGAAAAAGTTTACGTTTTCAATGCTGAGCTTACCATTTGTGACCTTGCCCCTTCCAGAAGTGTAACCACCTTCATCTCCTCCAAAAGCAACTGGCCCTCCATCAATCCTTTCAAAGTTCTAGAGTAGTGACTTATTGTCTATCATGTGCCTGGAACAGCCATTGTCAATGATCCAAACATTCTTGTTTGTTTTGAGTTGTCCCTGCACAAAGAAAATGATTAGTTACATTTAGAAACCCAAGCCTTACTTGTCTTGTGCTCACTAAGAGAAACAGAAGGTAATGCAACAGTAATAGATCCTATAGTTGTGCTATGAGAATATTGAGTTGTTGTTGATGTAGACATCCAGTCACTTGGTCTTTCTTGACTTCCACACCACCTTTGGAAGTTTGTACTTGACCTTCAACACTTCGAAAGCTTTTGAGACTTTGGAAGTTTTGATGACCGGACCTTCGGAAGATTCTGCAAACACTGCAGCAGACTTTAGTACTTCGGATGTATTCCTTCCTTCCGAGACCAAATTTTCTTTCGAAGGCAATTTTCCACTTGCATTCTTCTGAGTTTTGGAGCTTCCGAAGGAAACAGATTTTCCTTCTGAAGCTTGAATCTTCTTGGAACTCTTGGAAGTCCTTTTCTTGGTCATGTGAAGAGTACCTTTAGGATTGTATGGACAATCCTTAGCAAGATGAGCAGTACTTTCACACACGACACACTTCATTTTCTTCTTCCCAAGAGCCTTCTGCTGAGAACAAGACTGACTTTGATCACATCCCTTCTCCACCTTTATCTTTGCAGATGCTAAGATAGTCCTTTTGGGCTGAGGACTATTCTTGGAGTTGGATGGTATAGGTTGTGTACAGTGATACACAACAGATCAACCTTCTTCTTGGTGCTGAGATGATTTGAACATGAACTAGAACTCTTAATAGTAGAATTTAGGTTGATGTCTTCAGTCTTCACTACTTCAAACCCTACAGAGATAAAAACTTGTTTCTGCTTAGAGTCAAAAGCAGCTTGATCTCTTGAGCCCTCCTAGATTTTCTTTTGCTCTTTCTGATCATATTCTTTCTCATTGACTTGGTCATCACAGTCTTCTTCTTCTCCTTAAAAGGATAGTGGCCCTTCTTAGAATATTCCACTTCACTCTTCTCAGAGGAATTCTTCACTATCACTTCTTCATCCTCTTCATTTAAAGGGTATATGAGAGGAAGCTCATCTTCACAAGTTCCACACCTAGGTGATCTTATAGACAAGATTGTGCTTGGAGGAGCTATCTTATTAGATCCCAGTCCCTGCTTGTTTTGATAGCACACCTTGTTGTGTAGGGAAGAGGATATCATGTTCTTGGAGGTCTCTTCTTCAAGAACATGCTTTTCTACCTGGCTTTGTTGATCACAAGCTCAGCCTGGCACTCAGTCAGCTTAGTTATGAGATCCTTGATCTGAGTCCTAAAATTTGTTTGCTCATGTTTTAGAACTGAAATAGTTTTCTCAAAGTCCTCTATCTTTAGTTTATAATCACTATCAGACTTTCTAAAATCAGCTTTTAAAATGTTTAAGGACTCAAGATTAGATCTCATTTATAAGTTGTAGGACCTGTATCTGTTAACTTTAGCAATGCATTTAGGGTACAGAGATATTCCAATACCTTGGCTTCATCATGATTTGCCATCTGTGCTTGGTTTGGAGAAGCATCTTCCACCTGAAAGTTCTAGTCAAAGCCTCGTTCTTCAACAGCAATTGCAGCTTGCTGCTTTGGCTTCTCATTCTGGGTAGCCTTGTCAGTGTAGTTTGGTCTGGATTGTGCTTGGCCACAATTTGTTCTTGGTGCCTTACACTCCCTAGCAAATTGGCCCATCAAGTTACAGTTGTAACACTTGACTTTTCTTTTGTCCAGTCCAAACTTTCCACTGGTTGCATTGTTGGGGAACTTCCTTCTAGTCCGCTTGTAGAACTTCTTGGCTCTATGAGTGAGAAGAGTTATCTGCTGGACTATTTCCATATACTACAGATCATCTGGATGGATACAGTCCAGGTCTTCAAGGGTGAAAAGAGAGCTTCCACAACTATCATTAGAGGACACAAAGGCTTGAGAAGAACTTGTCTCTTCGAATGGGCTTCCTTGAGTGTAGTTCTCCCTTTGTGTCTCAGGGAAGGTGATGAAAGGACCCTTTGTGACTTGTCAGGGTAGCATATGAGATGATGTTGGGGTTTTATTCTATCCCTTTCAACCACATGAAGGGCTAAACCCATTGATTGTTGGAGCTTCCAGATGAACCTTGCATGTTCATCTCCATCTGCTAGCTATAAGAATCCCATACAACCTGTCAGAGTGAGAGTTTTCTGGTTCTCAGTTCTTTTGATAACCACACAGTAGTGTGTCCATTGCCTAGGAAGTGAGGACATGAACTTCCTTACAATGTCTTTGTTTTGAAAAGCAACTCCTCCATCCACTAGGTATCCACAATCTCAACATATCTTAAATATTGTTTAGGCATGGTTTCACCTGCTTTGAAGGGGAAATTTTCAAACTGCTACTTCAGGAGATCCTTCTTGTTCTCCTATGCTTCAGAGGAACCCTCATACATCAGTTTCAATGCATCCCTCAACTGCTTAGCTATTTTGCATTTCTTGAAACCTCTATACATAGAGTTTGGAAGAGCAGTTTGAAGGGCTGTCATGGATTTCTAGTCAATCTCTACTTTCTTTCTATCTTCATTTGAGTAGTTAGCCACAACCTAGGGGATCATACCACCACCACTAGCAGAAAGGGTGCTTAGTATGTAAGGCCCATTTTCAATAGACTCTCATATTCTTGAGTTTAGAGATATGATGAAACCTTCCATTCTTTGGAACCAGGTGTCAAAGTCATCAAGAGTGATCATTGGGCACTTGTTCATGGTTCCAGTTTTCATATCAGTTTTGGGAATGGCTACCATCTCATAAGTTAAGTATTTTGTGTGTGTGAGGGATCTAAAGATGGTGAAATCTTATATCAAGAGCCTGGAAAACTCTGATACCAAATGCAGGACCGGTGAAGGGTGGTCACTTACAACACAACAACACAATGAGGAATTAACTTAACTAATCAAACAGTGAAAACTGGATTAACCACAAGTAATGATACTAAGAACACAAGTGAATAAGAAACAGAACAAGATAGCAAAATACAAGGAGATGGTTTTCAAGATTTTAGTATATTGCCTTATCAAGTTCTATTACAAGTGTTACAAAGCATAAGGAAAGCTACAAGTACTTGAGATACATATAGTACATCCTACAGTAGATCATACTATGAAAGCCAGTTGGATACAATTGACTAGACACAAACAAAATCATTTTAGAGTCAAAAGGCAGATTGCCTTTTGACTTGTGACTATGACATGCCATAGCTCACATCCTAATATATTACAAAAAGGATAAAGTACATGAAGTAGAAAGTTACAGACTCAAGACCTCAATGTATAGTTACTAAAAGCATGGACCTTTTCACCAACTCATGCAAGTTGGTGACTTTATAGAGTTGCAGCGGAAAGGGGTCCAGCTTTATGTAAAGTACATCAGATAACCATGTATACTAAAAGTCTTTGGAAGAAATATGTCTTCAAGTGTTGGCTTCAGAAGACTTTGTCTCTGAAACTTCGGAAGACTTCATCTTTGGCTTCGGAAGATGTTGGTCTTGGCTTCGGAAGACTTCACACTTAGAATATTTCTGTTACTGGTGTGAAACTTCCAAAGCATTCTTCTTCAATGCACTTGTGCATGGATGCAGAAGACTTTGAGTGATTGACTTGCATCAGCCTTAACATATAATCCTTACAGAAGGTCTCCTCTCAATGGAAGTACCTACTCCATGTTGTCATCTATAGATTTTCAAAGAAACATGAAGGATGGGACCAAATTCCTGAAGATATATCCTTCATAGTTTATGGAATGGTTGAAGGGGTCAAGTTCAGGTACTCATAATTTGTGTATACCAATTTACTTGCTAACTTAGACTCCTTAGAATACTATATGATCCCTAGATATGTTCAACATATTCTCAACTATGAACTGGGCTCACAGTTGAGGGGAACAAGTAATGTTTTTAAATTGGGACTGATGAAGCAGACATCTTTAAGACAATGAAGAAGCCAACTCTTGGCTTCTCGGGGTAGTATAGCCCTTGTCCCAAAAATGTTAGAGCTCATTGCTCAAAGTGATAACCTAGCAACACAAGCTAGTGTTGAACCCACACCTTCTACCTCACAACCACCAAAATAGCCACAAATCTTCCACACCTACCAGAGAAAATCCAAGCAAACCCCTGCACAAGCTTAGTAGCTTGTGCATGTCCCCACCTCACCACCCACACAGGAAGAAGTTGACAATGGAGCTCCCACTGCTCCTAAGAAACAAACAACTCTCATCTCACCAATGATTAGTGTTAAGGTTCCTCATGCTCAACCTGATGAGCTCACAAGCCCAGCAGCTTTAAGCCTTCACTCAGAGTCTCAAAACTCTAGTTATCAACCTTTAGGGTAAAGTTACCATCCCTAACCTCTTGATCTCAACCAAACAATTCCTAACCTTGAATTCTATAATAAGTAAGACTTGGGATTCAATGAGTATCATGAGTCTCTCTTGTCCTACCCCACTCAAAGAGAGATGAGTACTCCTGCTTCTCCCTTGTCTAGCCCATATCATTCACCTACTACTGAGGTGGATCTTCCTAAACTTGTTCAGGAGATCCATTTGGAAGAGGCTCTCACTTCAGCAAGCGTTTACATTGTTAAGACCTTAACCATGGTAGTTAATCCCATTAACACTTCATCTGAAGTTGTCATTGAGCAGAGGACATCCAGCAGCCAAGAACATCATGCTAGGGATGATGAAGAAGAAATTGCTCCTATTCTCTCATCCCCCACGATTCTTATGATCACGATAAGGGGAACATAAGGCTAAAGGTGCAAAAACTGTAAAAAAACATGCACCTTCTTTGTCTCTAAGGTTAGTCACTTAGGATCTCAAGTGACTATCTCACAAAATAGGGTCAAGGATCAGTAACTTGTGATTTCTTATCTCAAGGAGCAACTAGCTGGGAGACCTTTTAGAAGAGCTTAACCAGGAAGACAAGAACCTATAGATGTGATAGACCTAACTCCTAGCTCACGTATGAAAAAGATGATGCTACGAAAAAGGGGAGAAAGTCTTAGCAATCACAGAACCTGGGAGTGCTTCACAAGGTATGGACATAGAGGATTCACCACCCTTACTTGCAATTATCCATATTCAGCAACCTCCTCAAGTCCATATTGATATGGACTCTCTCATTCAAAGTTTTCTTGAGGAGGTTATTCCAAGGGTAATGTCATCCCCACCTTAAAGAACTTCAAGTTACATACTAGGGTGGTGGCATGATACTGATAGAAGGGCCCTAATACTCCATAGACTTCAAAGACCAGTAAGAAGACTTTAACTGTCAGATTTGAACTACTATGAAGGTCTTGATCTTGTCAACATGTGACTTGCCAACCTAACTTAACAGAGGCAAGCTGACATAATGGCTAAAAGAATTCAAGACATAATTCTTGAAGTATTCAAAGCAAGAAGACAAATGTGATTAGGTAAAGTTATTGGTCAACTGGATGTTGAGGTGGACCCTAAGATAAGCTTTAAAGGGGAAACCTTGATTGAAGGCCTGGTGATAGAACCTATGAGCACTATCATAGCACCTACCACTTTAGCATCCGATACCCTTAGTGAAGCACCAGCCGGTGAAGATGTCTCATAGCCTCTCTTTGGCCAGAGTCTGAGTGTTGCATTAGAAAATGAAGGCTCCCTCCACCCTTAGTCACAAAGTTTTGTTGGTGATAAAGGAAAAAAAATATTGACTCTAGAGTAGATTGAGGCGGAGGAAAAGTGAGAAGAAGAGAAAGCTAAGGGGAGAAAGTTCTGGTGAGTCCTCAGGTTTCATGGAAGCTACTATCAGGGCTGCTCACAGACCAAACACTAAAAATGATGAGTTGGGAGTAGACAAGATACATTATTTGGGGACCAGGAACTATGAAATTGATGAGATCATCTCTCTAGAAGAATTAAATGAACTGGCAGACAAAAAGATGTCTAAGGAGAGGAAGGAGGCAGAGGATGCAAAGTTGCTCCTTAAGATCAAGAAAGAAAAAAGGTAGAAAAGACTATACAAACATGCTCCTACCCTCTCCCGAATTCAAGAAATTACTGAGAAAGAATCTATGGCAACTGAACAATGTCCGGTAGACAAGGAAGCTAGCAGACAAAACATGATCAACTACCTGAGTGCCATAGGACTCTACCAAGTTGTTGTACTTCATCCTTTATCATATGAGTATATTGAATTTGAATACCTCAAGCAGCTTGAGCTACGCGTCCTTAAAGAACAAAAATCTACTAAGAGGAAGATAAGGGAAGAAGTAGCAAAGTCAAGAACCATCATCCAAAAGAGTCAAAAGAAGTCTATTGATAAACAAAAGATGATAAGCTTCTTGAAACTATATGCATTCTCCAAAAGAAGACTTGGTCCAATGTCTCTGTCCACTGCGGATGAGCATAATAGAGTGATCAAGCAGAAGATTAAAAGAGGAGAGCTTGTTGACTTACACTCCCCACAAAGTCAAGCTCCTCCTAAAGTTGAGGTTAAGGTTGAATTCTTTGAGACAACACAACCAAGACCTCATGTTGGATCATAGAAAGCTTTATCTTCTTATCCACATCCAGGTACAACTCCCTCTCCTTCTAAACCTGTGAGGGAAAAGAACCCAACTGAGAAAGACAAAACAGAACAACCTGGTACTAAAGGATGGTCTACTCAGTTAAAGAATCAAAAGATGAAGAATAGGATAGCCTCAAAATCTATATCAAAGAAGAAACCAAAGGCATCCAATTCCAAACCTTAGGATGAGTTAGAGCATCCTGAGGATGTGCAAGAAGAGGCTGCTCAACTAACTCTAATTCAAGTTAGAGCATCTTGCATCAGTAAGACCTATCTTGTCTTGGACTTTTGTTGCTAATCTAGACAGATGGTATGTCACTAGAGATCAAGGTGGTCAAGATGTCTACTTCTGGGAAGACATGTTTAACCAACCTTTGCATGATCTCTTTGACATGAGAAGGTATTTTGAAAGTCTATGTGATCCTGACCAGTTAATGAAGAAGAGAATGGTCATGATCATGATAAGGACTATTAATATCTGAATCACTTCTCTATTTTGGTAGCATCAACCTAAGGGGACTTTGTAAGGGTTATAAAAAGGCTGATGCACCCAAAACAACCCATGTACTTCCTGCATGAATGCACTTGATACTTAGTAGAAGTTGCTTCAAAAGTTTTAACCTCTGCACACTAAAGTATTCTAAGTATGAAATCTTCTAAAGCCAAAAGTGAAGTCTTCTGAAGCCAATGAAGTGAAGATAGATTTCTTTTAAAGACATTGAAGAACATGTTTTCTCTGATTTACTTTCACATAAAGCTAGCAACTCTACAACTCTGAAGACTCACCAACTTATAAAAGTTGGTGAAAGGTCCATGCTTTTTGTAACTATATATTGAGGTCTTTAGTTTGTAACTTTCTACTTTATGTATTTTTTTACTTTTTATAATATATTAGGATGTTAGCTTTGACATTTCATATAGTCAAAAGACAAATCTATCTTTTCACTTTCCATTGATCTTGTTGTCTAGATTAGTGTTTCTAGATGGCCTTCAAAGTATGACTGGTTGTAGGATATAATATAAAGTATCTCAAGTCCTTGTATCTTCATGTATGCTTTGTAACACTTGTAAAAGAACTTGAGAAGCATATATAGCATTCTTGAAAACTATTACTTTGTTGTTGTGTTCTTAAGTTTCTATCTCTTGTTTTGCTTGTGTTCATAGTATCATATCATTAGTCATGGATCCCTATTTGATCTATTAAGTGTTCTAACATTCTTTTTAGCTTGACACTAATTATATTCAGCATCCCTAAAATGGTCCTGCACCTTTTGACTAGTGACTATGACATGTCATAGCTCACATCTTAATGTATTATAAAAATGGTAAAAGGTACAAAGTAGAAATTTAAAGACTCCAAACTTTAATCTGCAGTTACAAAATCATGGACCTTTTCACCAGCTTATACAAGTTGATGAGTCTTAGAGTTTTAGCAGAAAGTGCGCCAACTTTATACAAAAGTTGATCAGAGAAAGCATGTCATCTTATATTCAAAAGAAATCAATCTAAACTTCATTGGCTTTGGAAGACTTTGCAGGTTCGTTTATGGGAGGTGAATACAACTAGTCTCACAATGAGAGAGTGTTTAGAGCACTTAACAGATCAATAGGGAACTGTAACAATATTATGATACTAAGAACATAAGCAAACAATAAGACAGAACTAAGAACAACAACAACTAAGTATGGTTTTCAAGGATAAAGTATATTGCTCTAAAGTTTTTTTTCAAGTGTTACAAAGCATGCATAGAAATACAAGGACTGAGATACCTTATACTACTATCCTACAATCAACCATACTTAGAAGTCCATCTTGAAACATTAATCTTGACAACAAGATCAATGTAAAGTTAAAAGGCAGATTTCCTTTTGACTAGTGACTATGACATGCTATAACTCACATCCTAATATATTACAAAACGTATAAAAGTACAGAAAGTAGAAACTTACAGACACATGACCTTATGTATAGTTGCAAAAACATGGACCTTTTCACCAACTTGTATAAGTTTGTGAGTCATCAAGTTATAGGGGAAAATGGGTATGCTTTATGCAAAAGTACATCCAAGAAAAGCATATTCTTTTTTGTCTTCGGAAGAAATAAATCTTCACTTCAATGCCTTTGGAAGACTTTGTCTTGAAGCTTCGGAACACCTCATCTTTGGCTTCGAAAGATTTGGTCTTTGGCTTGGGAAGATTTTACACTTAGAATAATTTTTATGCAAACTGTAAAACTTCCAAAGAAACTTCTACTAAGTACCAAGTGCATGCATGCAGGAAGCACTTTGGTTGAATTGGGTGCGTCAGTCTTTCTATAAACCTTACAAATTCCCCCTAGGCTGATGCCACCAAAACACAAAGGTTCTTTAGTAGTTGGCAGATCCTTTAGGCTCTCATAGTATCATCTTATGTCATGGAGATCATGAAGAAGTAGATCAAGTATGTCTTGCTAGAAGTAGACTCTGGACCACCTTGATCTCTCATTACATTCCATCTATCTGGATTAGTAGCAAAAAGTCCTAGATAAGATGGGTCTTCCAGATACAAGTGGCTCTACTTAAGATGGAGTTGGTTGAGCAGCCTCTTGTTGCACTTCCTCAAGATGCTCTGACTCATCCTAAGATTTGGAGGTGGATGCTTTTGGCTTCTTCATTACTTCACTCTTCAAAGCCATCCTTTTCCTCTTCTTTGGAGTATTTGACTAAGAGAGCTGATCTTGAGTACCAGGTTGTTCAGTTGTGCCTCTCTCAGTTGGATGTTAACTTAGGTCTTTCTTAAACTGGGGAGAGCATGCTTGTAGAGCCTTTTCTGTCTTCTCTCTTCTTTGATCTTGGGTAGCAACTCTGTATCCTTTACCTCCTTCCTCTTTATGTCTGTTAGTTCATTCAGTTTTTCTAAGGGGAGAGACATAATTTCATTCATTTCATAGTTCCTAGTCCCCAGATACATTATCCTGGTTGCCCTAACTCATCATTTTGAGTGTTTGGCCTGGAGGCAGCCCTGATAGCAGCTTCCATAAAGCCTGAGGACCAAGTTGAACTTTCTCCCCTTAGCTTACTCTTTTTCTCTCTCTCCTCCTCCTCAATCTTCTTAAGAGTTAATTTATGTTTCCGTTTGTCACTCACAGGCCTTTGTGACTCAAGGTGGAGGGAGTTTTGGCCTTTATTGCCTAATTGGTAGTCAGGCTCTAGACAGAGAGAAGTTGTAAAGCACCTTCACTAGCTGGTGCCTGACTGAGGATACCAGGTGCTGAAAAGATATATGTCTCAAGGTTCACAAGTTCAGCTATTGAACCTTCAGTTAAGGTTTTTCCTTTAAAACTAATCTTAAGGTACACCTCAACATCCAGTTGACCAATAGCCTTACCTATTAGCCTCTATCTAGATAGCCTTGATCTTTTCTTGAACTCTTGGTACACCCTCTTTTGAATCCTATCTGCTAACCTTGCAGCTTGTTTGTGTTGGCTTGGGTTCACAAGTGGAAGGTTAATCAGATATATGCTCTTATAGAACCTAGGTTGGAGAAGTTGAAGATATCTTGTTTCACCTGAGTTCTTAATATCACTAAAGCTCTCCTATCAGCATCATACCTCCATCCTATGATTAGGTTCATAAAGTGGTGAGATGGAGTAGGCATAGCTCTAGGGATACCCTCTTCAAATAGGCTTTGAATGAGTGAGTCCACATCAATGTGAACTTAGGAGGTTTCTAGGCATGGATAATTGCAAGTGAGGGTGGTGAATCCTCAATGTCCATACCATGTGAAGAACTCCCAGGTTCTGTGATTGCTTGGAATTTCCCCCCCTTTTTGGTAGCATCATCCTTTTGCATAGGTGAGCTAGGGATTAGGTCTATCACATCCGCATGTTCTTATGTTCCTGGTTGAGCTCTTATTAAAATCTCCCAACTAGTTTCTCCTTGAGATATAAAATCTCAAGTTGCTGATCATTGGCCCTTCTTTGTAATGTAGTCACCTAATATTCCAAGTGACTAACATTCGAGACTAACTAGGTGTGTGTTTTTAGATAGTTTTTGCACCTTTAGCCTCATGTTCCTCTGATCTTTATTAGAAGAATCATGGGGGATGAAAGAACTGGACCAAAGTCCTATTCCTCATAATCATCATAGGGTTCTTGGCTGTTGTATTTCTCCTGCACACTGACAACTTCAAGTGAAGTGTTAATGTGTTGAGTTGCCATGGTTGAGGTCTTAATGATGTTATCACTTGCAAATGTAAGAGCCTCTTCCATATGGACCTCCTGAGTAGGTTTAGGGAGATCCACTTTAGTAATAGGTGAATGATATAGGCTAGACAAGGGAGAGGAAGGAGTACTCATCTCTCTATGAGTAGGGAGGAGAAGAGAGGCTCATGGTACTCATTGAATCCCATGTATTCATTATCATAGAATTCAAGGTTGGGTATTGGTTGGTTAAGATCAAGAGGTTGGGGATGGTAACTTTCCAATTAAGGTTGTTCACTAGAGTTTTGAGACTCTGAGTGAAAGCTTAAGGTTGTTAAGCTTGTCAGCTCATCAGGCTGATTAGGAGGAACCTCAGCACTGATCGTTTGTGAGATAGGGATGGTTTGCTTCTTAGGGGAAGTGGGAGCTCCAATGTCCACTTCCTCCTATATGGTTGGTGATATGGGGGCATGCACAAGCTGGGTAGCTTGTGTAGGGGTCTGTTTGGGTTTTCTCTAGTAGGTGATGGTTATTTATGGTTGTGTCGGTAGTTGTGATGTTGAAGGTGTGGGTTCAACACTATCTGGTGCTGCTAGGTTGTCACCATAAGCAATAAGCTCTAACATTTTTGGGACAAGGGTTGCTTCTACCCCGAGATACCAACAGTTGGCTTCCTTATGGTTGAATATGTTGTGCTTCATCTATCCCAATTTAATAATTTTAGTTGTTTCCCTCAACTGTGATCCCAGCTCACAGTTGAGTACATACTAGATATATCTAGAGAACATCAAGTTTGCAAGAAAATTAGTATACAAAAATTGTTTATACCTCAACTTGACCTCCTAAACCATTCCATGGACTATGAAGGAGGACTCCTTAATCATCTAGTCTCATCCTCCATGCTTGTTAGACAAGCTATGTATGACTACATGGAGAAGGTACTTCTATTGAGAATAGAACTTCCCTTTCCTCATGGTCTTTATAAAGAAATCTTCCTCGTAACCCCTATGCTCAAAGGAGTGATTAACAACAGCTTTTAGAAAGGACAAGTCATCTTCTTCATCATCTAGCTAAAGATGAGTGTTTATGATGGCTGGAATGATAAAGATGTCCTCCCCTTCACTGTGGTAGACAATACCTTCTCTCCATCCATGGTGACCTCTTGATAGGTCCTCCAAAAGTCCAAAAGTTGATCCATATAGAGACGAGGATCAATGATGAGGGAGGTGAAGTAATTCGACAAAGAGGCAAACCTATGAGAAACTTGGATCTTTCTCAGATTTCAACAGAGCAACTTGATTGTGTTGCCTATGAAGTTGCATAGAAAAATCAAGTTGGTTTTTATGATCAAGGTTGGCCATTTGAGAAAGCTTAAAGGTGAAGTAACCATTTGAGAAAGCTTAAAGGTGAAGGAAGATAAGAACAATGGTGGTTTGTGGGTGAATATAAGTTCACGAATGTTGCAGATGAAGAGGAAGAGGAAAGGGAAAAAGAGGGGGAATTGTTGGGTATATATATATATATATGAATTGGATTTTAGACAAAGTTAATGTAAAAGGATAAACTTTGAAATCCGAATGTCGGTCCCACCTCTGAAAAAGTGCCCAAAAAGGTAGTTTTCTTGGAAGTTGAAAATTATCTGAAGGTATTTTGTCTTTGGAAGTTTTGATAAAAGCTTCCGAAACCTGATGTGCTCCAAATTATACATAAAAATCCTATCAAAAGCACATCAATTATTCCTTAATATCTTCCTTAAAATGATAAAAATGTACTAAAAGTGTTAAATTGTGTTTTCAGGTGTTTAAAAGGGCAAGATGGACAAAAGGAGCATATTTAACAAGAAATTGAAGCAATCCGAGCTTTGGACTCCAAGCATGGGACCGTGCCTCATTAAGCACGCCCCCATGCCTTGCCAGAAACACACCCTATGCTAAATTACACACCCCCGTGCTTGGACATCTGACAGGACAAAAAGTATTGTCCCCTAAAAGTAGACACGGGGTCGTGCCCCATAAGGCACGGGGCCGTGCCCCACTACCAACACGAGGCCGTGCCCCATTTAGCACGGGGCCGTGCCCGACATAACCTGCACGTACGAGCCGACCAACTTTCGTAAGCATTGTACTAGCACGGGGCCGTGTCTTTTAGGCACAGGGCCATGCTTAAACACTCCATTCGTAGGTAGTTTGCCTTAGTTAGTTTAGTTATTTTTGCTTGATTCATTTTAAGCCTTAGTTAGTTTATGCTTCCTTAAGTTAGTGTATGTCCGACTTGTCTAGTTCTGAACTTGTTCCGCCTCTTCCAGAACCCGAACGACTTTTCTGTCAAAGATTGCGCAAAAGATCACAACAAGAAGCACCAGTCATTGAAGAAGACATTTTGGAAGATACATCATCCGAAGAAGACATGGCTAACCAAGACGAGGAAATGAAGATGACACACTATGCCACACCGTCAATAGATGGTTATGAGTCTAGTGTTGTCCAACCAGCAATAGTGGCCAACAATTTCGAGATTAAGTCTAGTATTATCCAACTAGTGGAAAACTCTGTTAAGTTCCATGGGTTACAAGACGAAGACCCTAATGCTCACATCTCACGATTCCTTCGTATCTGTGCGACCTTCAAAATTAATAACTGTTCAGACGACGCCATTCGACTAAGACTTTTTCCATTTTCACTTCGAGGTCGAGCCATCGATTGGCTTGATTCACTCCCGCCTGGTTCCATCACCACATGGGCGGGAATGGCTGAACAATTCCTTTGAAATACATTCCACCCGATCGTACTACCAAACTAAGAAGCAGCATCACAAGTTTCCGTCAAGACGACGATGAATCATTACACGCAGCATGGGAGAGATATAAAGATCTCCTTTGGAGATGCCCGCATCACGGACTTGATCTGTGGCTGCAGTGTCAAACCTTTTACGATGCGATTAGCGGAGCCCACAAGAAAGCAGTAGACCAAAGTGCGGGAGGAGATTTTGGAAGGGTCATGCCAACAGAAGCATATCAAGCCTTAGAAAGAGCAGCTAAGAAGAGCTTTGCTTACAATCCTTTAAGAACCAAACCCAGTTCTAAAGGTATTCATCAAGTAGACTCAGAAACCCTAATTGCAGCCCAATTAGAAGCTCTAACCAAAAAATTTGAACAATTGCAAAGCGAGCTAAAGAAAACTCCAACACGATGCAACACATGTGGAAATTCACACAAGACCAACGAGTGCCCACAAGGCGTTATGATTGTTGAAGATGTTGACTACATAGGAGGCCCAAACAACTCATACAATTCAAGTTGGAGAAACAACTCGAATTACAGAAATGTTGGTAGTAACCAACAATCATCTGGATTCAACCAAAGGCCACCTTACCAATAATAGAAACCACCATACCAAGGTCCAAGCAGTAGTTACCAAGACCATGGAGCATAACCAAGACCGTGGAGCATCATCACCGGAAGACTTATTACAGCAATTGTTGTTAACCACACAAGCCATAGATGAGTACATCCGGAAATCTGATCGAAGAAATGAGGAAAGGTTCCAAAGAAACGAAGCTGACATCAAAAGCAACAAAGCATCATTACAGACCATAGAGCACCAAGTAGGTCAAATAGCACAACAACTCTCTGAAAGACCTCAAGGAGCTTTGCCCAGCAACCCATCCTTGAAGAAGTAGAAACTGAAACTCCAAGCAATGCGAGCGATAAGCAAAAGCAACCCATTGTTATTGAAGAAACAGCAAAGAAATACGTTCCACCACCACCTTATGTTCCACCACTCCATATCCAGGTCATTTGAGACAACAAAGAATGGAGGCACAGTATGGCAAATTCCTTGGGTTGTCCAAGCAACTCCATATCAATCTGCCTTTAGTGGAGGCCTTAGCACAAATGCCAAACTACGCTAAGTTTCTAAAAGGTGTCTTGTTAAACAAAAAGAAGCTGGAAGAGTTATCACACGTAGTTTTGAATGAGGAATGCTCTGCAGTTCTTCAAAACAAACTACCTCAAAAGATGACTGATCCAGGAAGTTTCACCATACCTTGCCTAATAGGAAATCTTTCTGTCAGTAATGCGTTAGCTGATTTAGATGCTAGCATTAACCTTATGCCTTGTGCGGTTTTTGAAAAGTTAAACTTAGGTGAGCCTAGACCTACCCGTATGAGCATCCAGTTAGCTGACCATTCTGTCAAATATCCGAGGGGCATCATTGAAAATCTCTTAGTTAAAATTGACAAATTCGTATTTCCCGTTGATTTTGTGATCCTAGACATGGATGAGGACAAAATGTTCCTCTTATCCTAGGTCGACCTTCTTAGCGACTGCTCGAGCCCTCATTGATGTTTGTACAGGCAAACTCATGCTTAGAGTAGACGAGGAGGAAGTTACTTTCGATATAGGCCAATCCATGAAACACCCTCAACATCATGATGACTCACTTTATTACGTTGATGCTTGTGATTCAATCATAAGCTGTCATTTGAAGGAAGCCCTTCAAAATGAAGCTTGTGATACTCAATTAATAGAAGTCACAATCACCGAACCCATCTGTGAAAACCAACTCACTCCAGAACTTGAAGTTGACAAAACATCATTTCATCGAGAAGCATTTGAGATCATTGAGCAAGACTTAGAACCAAAAGCCAAACCTTCTATCGAAGACCCTCCAGTCTTAGAGCTCAAAGAGCTTCCATCTCATCTCGAATACGCTTTTCTTGAAAACACATCTCAACTTCCTATCATAATCTCATCCGCCTTATCAATTGATGAGAAGAACAAGATGCTCAATGTGCTTAAGGCACATAAACGAGCAATTGCATGGAAAATCATGGACATCAAGGGAATCAATCCATCCTTTTGCACTCATAAAATATTGATGGAGGAGAACTTCAAATCCGTCATTCAACCTCAAAGACGTTTAAACCCGAGCATGCAAGAGGTGGTGAAGAAAGAAGTAATCAAACTGCTAGATGCCTGTTTGACTTACCCTATTTTTGATTCGCCTTGGGTCAGTCCCATCCAAGTTGTTCCAAAGAAAGGAGGAATGACTGTTGTAACTAACGAGAAGAATGAGCTTATTCCCACTCGTACGGTTACAGGATGGAGAGTTTGCATAGACTATCGCAAACTCAATGACGCCACGAGGAAAGATCACTTCCCTCTTCCTTTCATCAACCAAATGCTTGAGAGATTGTCTGGAAAAATGTTCTATTGTTTTCTGGATGGTTTCTTAGGTTATTTTCAAATTCTATTGCCCTCGAAGATCAAGAAAAGACAACATTCACCTGTCCATATGGCACATTTGCTTATCGGCGAATGCCCTTTGGCTTGTGTAATGCTCCGGCTACATTTCAAAGATGCATGGTAGCAATTTTTCATGACATGATTGAACACTCAATGGAAGTTTTCATGGATGATTTCTCCATCTTTGGAAACTCATTTGAGCTATGTCTTGAAAACCTAGAAAAGATGCTGGTTAGATGTGAAGACTCCAACCTTGTTTTAAATTGGGGAAAGTGCCACTTCATGGTTACGGAAGGAATAGTGTTAGGACACAAAATCTCTCGAGCGGGGCTTGAAGTCGATCAAGTCAAAGTCGACACTATTTCTAAACTTCCGCATCCCACAACCGTGAAAGACATCAGAAGTTTCCTAGGACATGCTGGATTCTACCGTCGTTTCATTAAAGATTTCTCAAAAATCACTCGACCAATGACTCAACTCCTGGAGAAAGATGTGAAATTCGTATTTTCTCATGAATGCATTAGTGCATTCAAATTGCTTAAGGAGAGATTGGTAACTGCTCCAATCATGGTTTCCCCAGATTGGACACTACCATTTGAGCTCATGTGCGATGCAAGCGATTTCGCGGTGGGAGCTGTATTAGGACATAGGAAAGACAAGCATTTCACCCAATTCATTATGCGAGCAAAACCCTAAACAATGCACAAGAAAACTACACTACCACCAAAAAAGAACTTCTTGCGGTAGTTTTCGCGTTCGATAAATTCCGCTCGTATCTCATCCTTTCAAAGACAATTGTTTACACCGATCATCAGCCCTTCGTTATTTGTTCAACAAACAAGATGCAAAGCCGAGATTGATCCGTTGGATTCTTCTGCTGCAAGAATTTGATATCGAAATTCGTGATAAGAAAGGAGCGGAAAATCTAGCGGCTGATCATCTCTCGCGTCTTGAGGATTCAAGTCCTTCACGAACTGAGGAAGCCAAAATGAACGACAATTTTCCGCATGAGTTTCTTATGCACATTCACTCCTCAATCGATGAACACCCTTGGTTTGCCGATTTTGCGAATTACTTAGCAAGCGGAATCCTTCTCAAAGGAATGACTTATCAGCAAAAGAAGAAGTTCTTTACTGATATCAAACATTACTATTGGGAGGATCCGTATCTATTCAGAATTGGTGCATACCAACTCATTCGAAGATGCGTATACGGAAGTGAGGCAGAACAAATTCTAAGGCACTGTCATGAAGGACCCACAGGAGGACACCATGGAGCAACCTTAACAGCCAAGAAAGTATTTGACTCTGGATTCTACTGGCCCACAATCTTCAAAGATGCTCATAACATGGTGCGCACCTGTGATGCATGTCAAAGAGCAACCAATATCTCGACACGGGATGAGATGCCTCAGAAACCAGTTCAAGTATGTGAGATATTTGATATATGGGGTATTGATTTCATGGGGTCATTCTCGATGTCATTTGGCAATCGTTACATCTTGGTAGCAGTTGATTACGTCTCAAAATGGGCTGAAGCTCAAGCCCTGCCTACTAATGATACCAGGAACGTTGTTAAATTCCTTAAGAAACTATTTTCTCGTTTTGGTACCCCCAAAGCTCTGATTAGTGACCGAGGAACTCATTTCTGTAACAATCAGCTTGAAAGAGCAATGGCACGTTATGGAGTTTGTCACACCCCAACCTTGACGGCGGAAACGTCGAGATGTGAGGGTTAAGATTGTTCACAACCACGTAACGCTATGTTAAAATGTAAATATTTAAGCTTATAAGTTTCAAAAGGCATAACAAACATAAGTCTCATACATGTAATAAATTCCAAACAAATAAAACATTACGTAAACATTTTAATTAATTAACTAGGTCCAAGTCCTAGTTTTATTGTAAGCTTCAAAAGTCCTCTTTAAACTTGGGGTTTTCCTGAAACATGATGAAAATAAGGGTCAACTATAAATAGTTGGTGAGTTTCCAAGTTTTCATACATAATAAGATTACAAGTAGCAATTCATGTCATAGGTTATAAGCTAGTAAGGTCATAGAACACATATCGTTACAACCAAACCTCGACTTGATTACAAGTATAAAAGATTGGCTAAGTGTATTTGGTTCCCTAGTGCACAAGCATACGGCTCCTAGGAGTCGGCAATACATCGACTTTAGCACCAAATAGGCTTGTCAGGCCCAAAGATCTAAGACGTCACCAGGCTAGCAATAGTTAATGATTGTAAACAAACTATGTATCTCATATAATCACTTACAACATACAAATAACCATGACAAAAATATGAATTGCAAGTGTTTTACAAGTCTCAAACGTTATAAGTGTAAGATGTATAAGTATCATGTTTCACCCCAAAATAGTGTGAAAAATGTAAAAAAAAAGGGCAAGGAAAACTCACATGGATAAAGGCATTACAAGATGATATAAAAGATTAAAGGATGAACCAAAAGATACCCAAAGCATTCATTACAAGGCACCTAAAATATGCATTACAAGTTTAAGATTAAGGTTGATAATACAATTAAGTTCTATTAATAATTAGGATTTGGGGTAGCTTTAAGTTTATAATGATGATAATAATTTAAACGAGGTTCAAAATGATTTCTTTTACAAGTTATCTAAACGTATAGATTTCAAAATTAGGTTTAATAATAAGATTACAATTTTAGACATGAACTAGGGTTTCAATAGAACTGGAAGTTTAAATAAGTAATTAAGTAAAATAATAAATCATTTAGGTTTAATAAAGATGATTTAATCAATTAAACCAATAATATGTGAAAAGAAATAATAAATTTAAAAATTAACTATTTAAAAGTTGATAAGGATATTACATATTAAAATCATATTATAAAGTTTTAAGCTTATTAAAATGATTTATTATAAAGGTTTTTAAAACTTTAAAATAAAGCAAATTATATTGTTTTATAATTTTCCAGAATTTAAACAAAAGTTAACGATTAAATTCATTAAATGGTATAACATGCTCAAATGATTTGATGAATAATAAATTATTCAAATAGTCATTTTAACAACTACTTGAATAATTATTTATCATTTAGATTTATAATGTTTTAATAAAATTTGAACCATAATAAGTTTTAACACAAAAGAATTTATAACTTTTTAAAATAAAACTCCATTTAAAATATCGTGATTTAAACGATAAAATTTAAGGAAAGTTCGGATCACTACTATTTTGTTAATTATTTAAAATCTTAATAATTCAAAAATAACCTTTAAAATGTTTTATTACAAAGGTTTTTATTTAATTGTTTAATATTTTAAAATATCACTGAAAATTATTTGACAACTTAAAATACATTTAAAGGTTATAAAATATTTTTTATATTTATTAGAAATTTTCTAAAGTTGATTTAAGGCTTAAAAAGCCATTTTTAAAAAAATATGGGGGTGCCCGGTTCGAAACCGGGACCTCCAAGTGGTAAAGTGAGCGGGGAACCAGTGAACCAGGGCTTCAGCCGTGGTTTACTTCGGTTCTAAATTATTAAAAACACTAATTCAAAATTTCCCCCAAATTATATGAACCCTAAATCAAACTCAAAATTGAACAATGATTCGTGAGTTCCAACCCGATTAACCTTAGGGCTTTTGATCCCCAAGTGTAATCGAGTAGACTGATGTGTTAAACTCACCTGATTATGATCGATTTGTAGTGTTTAAGCTTGGATTTGTCTCGTGTATCTCACGAAGAACATGCGTCTAGCAATTGGTTAATTGAGTGAATGCTTTACGAATTGCGTTTACACATAGTTTAAAGAGATCGAAGGGAACATTTGCCCTCTGTTATATAGCTTTGATTTGTTCGTTGAGGTGCTGAACGAGTCCCGGTTCATGTTCGACCACCACGGTTACAATTGGGTGTTTAATTGATGATTTAACTCGAATTAAACTATGCATTTATCTTGGAAATGATTATTCGAACGTTTCTGTACGTTTAATTTGTTTATTATGATGATTTACGTACGTAACGGCTTTGAGAGTCCAAGAACCATTCGGTTACAAGTAGAAGCCATCAATACATTGATTAAAACGTAATTAAAGAACATATATAGGTTCGAAACGGTTTTACGATTGTGTTGGTGTGTTTCGGGCTCAAAATTGAGGCTTAAAACCCGGTTTTTCACCTCGCCGGAACTGCGGCCGGACTGTGGCCGGAGCACGGCCGGAAAATCAGAAAAGAAGCTTGTTTTTTTTGTTTTTTTTACACACGAATGGTCCCTGAGATTTCCAAGAGTTGACACTTGAGTTTTAAAGTTTGCTTAAGTTTTAATAATTTACAGATTAACCCCTGAAGTTTTGAAGTTTTATTATTTCATGTTCAAAACTTTCATTTTAAGTTCTAGATTTAACATAAAGGCCTCCTTAATTAAGCTTTAAGTTTAATATTTTATTTTTTTAGTATACATATATATTTATAACTTAACACTTATTTAACTTTCATAAATTATTTAAATTATTATTATTATTATTATTAATATTACAACTTTTATTACGATTATTATTGTTATTGTTATTATTATTGTTATAATAATAATAATTACTATTTTTAAGATTAAAATCACTTTAAGTGTTATAACATTAAACAACATTACAACCCTTTTAATGCTATTGTTATTAATTATCAACCATGATAGGTCCTCAAGGTTTCAAAATGACATAAAAGGTCCTTTTAAAACTTAACGAAGTTAACCTTTTAAGTTAACAAAATACGAGATGTTACAGTCTCCCCACTTAAAAGAATTTCGTCCCGTAATTAAAAATGAACTTAGATGAACAAAGGAATTATAATAAAAAGGTAAGTGTTCAACGAACAATGTTTGTCGTTTAATTACAGTTGAAACGCTTCACTTTATGGAGTCTTTCAAGTCTCTTGGCATAACATATGTCACTTGAACTCTTCCAGTGAAGTTCGAGACGTTTTGAACGGAAACGTTGAAAAACGATAACGAGCTATCGTGGTACCTTAGATTTATAAGTCACAACTTCTAGAATGTAATTTCGTAGTAATTTGATGTCTAGAAATCAATAAAGGACCAACAATGATAAGAAAGGTTGACCGTCAGGGTTTAAGAATCCCAAACGTCACTATATGAAACGATCTTAACGCATATCTTGTGAATATGTATCCCTCCAATACAATATGCGAAGATTTTGGAATAAGTTCACGACAATGGTTAGGAACATTATTAAAAGCAGAAAATGAATTGATCATCCAAATTAACGATCGATGTTTTAACGCCATACCACGGCATACGACTATTTGAGATAGATGCAAGTCAATTTCTCGACCCGTTATCCCACATAAGTCAATATGAAATCAGCCAACCGGTCTATAATGCACCAATTGTCATCATGACATCTAAAATAAGAGGCATTCAGTGATGAGAAGTTAAACACAAGATTCACAGGAACACGGATGTTAGGTTTTGTCATATGTGAAAGTAAGGCACTTGGACACATGCCAAGTTATGTATTTTCTTTTATGCCACACATATGACCACAAATTACGAAATTTTATAAACCCTTATATCCACATCGCAATGAGGATAATAACGAGTCTTGTTGTTCAAAACCAAGATAAAATTTCAATGATTTTCAAGGTTAAGGGTTCAAAAGCGATTCAAGAAATGACGCAAACATTAAGAAAAGTATTTGTAAACATGTTTTGCAAGATAGCAAGTTTCCAAGTATAGATTGCATACGTAATTCATCAAACCCCTAAGTACAATCGAGAACATTCGTATGACTAGAAAGACATAACCACGAGTTGATAATGTCTTTATTTAGTAGAAAGATTGTTTAAGAAGGCTACCCTCACACAATCATGTGTTGATGATATCTCAAAAGAAAGTTGATATGTAGGGAATAAATGGTTCGATATAGCTAGATCAAATCAAAACATAATGATAAAGGGAAAAAAATCAATTTAAGAATTTAAACGCTCCAAGATCGAAATCAAAATCAACCTAGAGTGATCGGGTCTCCTTTCAAGTTCAGAAATCATGCTTTGGCTTGATAGGTCCAAACACTAACATTGGTTCACCTTCAAGTTACTACATGTTTCTTGTCACTTGATTAAAACCTTAGTGAGTTGGAGATCAAGAAATGAGAATAGTCATCAAGGTGTGGTTTTCACTCCTAGCTTGTGGGTGTCTTCTCAAGGTATGACCTCTAACTTACCAATCAAAAAGCTCGATCCCAACTCCTTGTTGAGGATCCACAGAAATAAGACGAGGTAACTCACCATCAAGGTAAGGGAACTCACTCCTATCTTAACGGTGAAGTTTTCAAACAAAATATAACTAGATGAACTTCTTCATCAAAATCCAGAATTCACTCCTACTTTGATGAAGTCGTCTCATTTGTACAAATACAATTCATAAAGATGATATTATCATCAAGGTATGGAATTCACGCATATCTTGATGGTTGAATTTCATAATAGCAAGAAAAATCGAAGATTGATATTTGTCACAAAGTACGGGTTTCAATCCTATTTTGGTGGGATCATGTCATTTGTGAAATGTCATTCCAAAGAAAATAATTGAAGTCAATCCTCAGGATAAGGAAATCACCCCGATCCAGAGGTTGAAATTTTATAAATCACAATTGGAAACTATTATCGAAACGAATAGAGAATCATCAAAGTAAGGGAATCACCCCTGTTTTGATGAGTTAGAATCATTTAGGAGATACGAGTGTTCTTTGTCATAGGTTGACTTGCAAACACTTGCATCTCTCACGGTGCAGACGGTACGGAGTTTGACTTAACGACGAAAGGAAGAATAATATCAATTAGAAATTCGGAAATTTTCAAGTTACATCAATGTAACAAAAGGAAAAAAAATCATGCTTACAAGCTTAAGATCAAAGTTCGAGATAGCAGAATTTGTTTTGATGGTGTTCAAATCTTGAATGGTTTCAATCGGGAAGACGAAATCAAGAGCAGGAAATTATTCAACACTGCAATGAGATGTGAACATTCGATTCACAATCGAAAGGAATACATGGACTTATCAAGATATGTGGTCAACCATAGCCTTATTGTAGACGCGCGTACTTATAAGTGATCACTCATCTCAAAGGTTTCAAGTCAAGTAAACGGATTCAATGATCGAGTCAAGTCACCATTTACACTTTACCTAGACAAGGTATCCCGAGATGTAGGAATTCCACCTACAGCATTTCATGTTCTTAGTTATGGGACACATCCTTAAGAAGACTTGAGAACCATAAGTAACGGTTTAAACTTTTGAGGAGCCACTCGGTTTAGATTCCCATATCTTTGGATATATTAAGAGTCATGCACGCGTTGGTCAAGGTATAGAAATAGATACATGAAACGCCCAACGTGTAGCGATGTTTAAATGTAGAAGTTGAAATGTAGAATGGGTTCAATATTAACAGGAACATTATATATGTAAAAATGAGAAGATATTGAAAATTTGGTGATAACCAGTTCAAGAAAATCAAGGATTTTTAGGATACAGAGAGGATGGTTCCATTTGGTAACGCATTACCATTTGGAATCGTTGACACGTCAAGGTAAATTGACCATTTGCCATAGAGACTTGTGTATGTTGACCATAGTTTATCACTCATCCCAGAAATCCCCAGGTAAGCATAACTGGTCTCACAATGAGATTTATATGATATGCTTGCCTTAGCCCGAAGGCCTTTTGCCAGGAAATCCAGAATACAGGTGTTTATGTGTCATACAAATTTCTTTGGTTTATGAAATCAAAACCTTGATGGGATTTTCATAGATTAGACATAGAGTCTAAGGAATTGAAGCCAGATGATAAGTGTAGATTCCACATGTCGTTAAGAATAAGTTTAGGAAGTTCATTTGCCGGGGAGAATCAAAGAGTTAAAGTTAAGTTTAGGGAGACATGTAACTAAGTTTAAGCATTCATAAGGTAATCCTATGCTAAGGCATCAAGTTGCACAAAAGGCATAGCATTATGTAGCATGCAAACAACATGTAAGCACAAAGGTATAAGGATCTTTCTATGAGGTTCATGCAACTATAGTCTAGGTCAACATTTCTAATAACCTAAATCCCTATAGTTATGGGCTCTGATACCAATCTGTCACACCCCAACCTTGACGGCGGAAACGTCGAGATGTGAGGGTTAAGATTGTTCACAACCACATAACGCTATGTTAAAATGTAAATATTTAAGCTTATAAGTTTCAAAAGGCATAACAAACATAAGTCTCATACATGTAATAAATTCCAAACAAATAAAACATTACGTAAACATTTTAATTAATTAACTAGGTCCAAGTCCTAGTTTTATTGTAAGCTTCAAAAGTCCTCTTTAAACTTGGGGTTTTCCTGAAACATGATGAAAATAAGGGTCAACTATAAATAGTTGGTGAGTTTCCAAGTTTTCATACATAATAAGATTACAAGTAGCAATTCATGTCATAGGTTATAAGCTAGTAAGGTCATAGAACATATCGTTACAACCAAACCTCGACTTGATTACAAGTATAAAAGATTGGCTAAGTGTATTGGTTCCCTAGTGCACAAGCATACGGCTCCTAGGAGTCGGCAATACATCGACTTTAGCACCAAATAGGCTTGTCAGGCCCAAAGATCTAAGACGTCGCCAGGCTAGCAATAGTTAATGATTGTAAACAAACTATGTATCTCATATAATCACTTACAACATACAAATAACCATGACAAAAATAAGATTGCAAGTGTTTTACAAGTCTCAAACGTTTATAAGTGTAAGATGTATAAGTATCATGTTTCACCCCAAAATAGTGTGAAAAATGTAAAAAAAAAGGGCAAGGAAAACTCACCTGGATAAAGGCATTACAAGATATATAAAAGATTAAAGGATGAACCAAAAGATACTCCCAAAGCATTCATTACAAGGCACCTAAAATATGCATTACAAGTTTAAAGATTAAGGTTGATAATACAATTAAGTTCTATTAATAATTAGGATTTGGGGTAGCTTTAAGTTTATAATGATGATAATAATTTAAACGAGGTTCAAAATGATTTCTTTTACAAGTTATCTAAACGTATAGATTTCAAGATTAGGTTTAATAATAAGATTACAATTTTAGACATGAACTAGGGTTTCCAATAGAACTGGAAGTTTAAATAAGTAATTAAGTAAAATAATAAATCATTTAGGTTTAATAAAGATGATTTAAATCAATTAAACCAATAATATGTGAAAAGAAATAATAATTTAAAAATTAACTATTTAAAAGTTGATAAGGATATTACATATTAAAATCATATTATAAAGTTTTAAGCTTATTAAAATGATTTATTATAAAGGTTTTTAAAACTTAAAATAAAGCAAATTATATTGTTTTATAATTTTCCAGAATTTAAACAAAAGTTAACGATTAAATTCATTAAATGGTATAACATGCTCAAATGATTTGATGAATAATAAATTATTCAAATAGTCATTTTAACAACTACTTGAATAATTATTTATCATTTAGATTTTATGTTTTAACAAAATTTGAACCATAATAAGTTTTATTACACAAAAGAATTTATAACTTTTTAAAATAAAACTCCATTTAAAATATCGTGATTTAAACGATAAAATTTAAGGAAAGTTCGGATCACTACTATTTTGTTAATTATTAAAATCATTAATAATTCAAAAATAACCTTTAAAATGTTTTATTACAAAGGTTTTTTTTTTAATGTTTAATATTTTAAAATATCACTGAAAATTATTTGACAACTTAAAATACATTTAAAGGTTATAAAATATTTTTTATATTTATTAGAAATTTTCTAAAGTTGATTTAAGGCTTAAAAAGCCATTTTTAAAAAAATATGGGGGTGCCCGGGTTCGAAACCGGGACCTCCAAGTGGTAAAGTGAGCGGGGAACCAGTGAACCAGGGCTTCAGCCGTGGTTTACTTCGGTTCTAAATTATTAAAAACACTAATTCAAAATTTCCCCCAAATTATATGAACCCTAAATCAAACAAACTCAAAATTGAACAATGATTCGTGAGTTCCAACCCGATTAACCTTAGGGCTTTTGATCCCCAAGTGTAATCGAGTAGACTGATGTGTTAAACTCCTGATTATGATCGATTTGTAGTGTTTAAGCTTGGATTTGTCTCGTGTATCTCACGAAGAACATGCGTCTAGCAATTGGTTAATTGAGTGAATGCTTTACGAATTGCGTTTACAGATAGTTTAAAGAGATCGAAGGGAACATTTGCCCTCTGTTATATAGCTTTGATTTGTTCGTTGAGGTGCTGAACGAGTCCCGGTTCATGTTCGACCACCACGGTTACAGTTGGGTGTTTAATTGATGATTTAACTCGAATTAAACTATGCATTTATCTTGGAAATGATTATTCGAACGTTTCTGTACGTTTAATTTGTTTATTATGATGATTTACGTACGTAACGGCTTTGAGAGTCCAAGAACCATTCGGTTACAAGTAGAAGCCATCAATACATTGATTAAAACGTAATTAAAGAACATATATAGGTTCGAAACGGTTTTACGATTGTGTTGGTGTTTTCGGGCTCAAAATTGAGGCTTAAAACCGGTTTTTCACCTCGCCGGAACTGCGGCCGGACTTGTGGCCGGAGCACGGCCGGAAAATCAGAAAAGAAGCTTGTTTTTTGTTTTTTTTTATTACACGAATGGTCCCTGAGATTTCCAAGAGTTGACACTTGAGTTTTAAAGTTTGCTTAAGTTTTAATAATTTACAGATTAACCCCTGAAGTTTTGAAGTTTTATTATTTCATGTTCAAAACTTTCATTTTAAGTTCTAGATTTAACATAAAGGCCTCCTTAATTAAGCTTTAAGTTTAATATTTTATTTTTTTAGTATACATATATTTATAACTTAACACTTATTAACTTTCATAAATTATTTAAATTATTATTATTATTATTATTAATATTACAACTTTTATTACGATTATTATTGTTATTGTTATTATTATTGTTATAATAATAATAATTACTATTTTTAAGATTAAAATCACTTTAAGTGTTATAACATTAAACAACATTACAACCCTTAATGCTATTGTTATTAATATCAACCATGATAGGTCCTCAAGGTTTCAAAATGACATAAAAGGTCCTTTTAAAACTTAACGAAGTTAACCTTTTAAGTTAACAAAATACGAGATGTTACAGTCTCCCCAACTTAAAAGAATTTCGTCCCGAAATTAAAAATGAACTTAGATGAACAAAGGAATTATAATAAAAAGGTAAGTGTTCAACGAACAATGTTTGTCGTTTAATTACAGATGAAACGCTTCACTTTATGGAGTCTTTCAAGTCTCTTGGCATAACATATGTCACTTGAACTCTTCCAGTGAAGTTCGAGACGTTTTGAACGGAAACGTTGAAAAACGATAACGAGCTATCGTGGTACCTTAGATTTATAAGTCACAACTTCTAGAATGTAATTTCGTAGTAATTGATGTCTAGAAATCAATAAAGGACCAACAATGATAAGAAAGGTTGACCGTCAGGGTTTAAGAATCCCAACGTCACTATATGAAACGATCTTAACGCATATCTTGTGAATATGTATCCCTCCAATACAATATGCGAAGATTTTGGAATAAGTTCACGACAATGGTTAGGAACATTATTAAAAGCAGAAAATGAATTGATCATCCAAATTAACGATCGATGTTTTAACGCCATACACGGCACTACGGACTATTTGAGATAGATGCAAGTCAATCTCGACCCGTTATCCCACATAAGTCAATATGAAATCAGCCAACCGGTCTATAATGCACCAATTGTCATCATGACATCTAAAATAAGAGGCATTCAGTGATGAGAAGTTAAACACAAGATTCACAGGAACACGGATGTTAGGTTTTGTCATATGTGAAAGTAAGGCACTTGGACACATGCCAAGTTATGTATTTTCTTTTATGCCACACATATGACCACAAATTACGAAATTTTATAAACCCTTATATCCACATCGCAATGAGGATAATAACGAGTCTTGTTGTTCAAAACCAAGATAAAATTTCAATGATTTTCAAGGTTAAGGGTTCAAAAGCGATTCAAGAAATGACGCAAACATTAAGAAAAGTATTTGTAAACATGTTTTGCAAGATAGCAAGTTTCCAAGTATAGATTGCATACGTAATTCATCAAACCCCTAAGTACAATCGAGAACATTCGTATGACTAGAAAGACATAACCACGAGTTGATAATGTCTTTATTTAGTAGAAAGATTGTTTAAGAAGGCTACCATCACACAATCATGTGTTGATGATATCTCAAAATGAAAGTTGATATGTAGGGAATAAATGGTTCGATATAGCTAGATCAAATCAAAACATAATGATAAAGGGAAAAAAATCAATTTAAGAATTTAAACGCTCCAAGATCGAAATCAAAATCAACCTAGAGTGATCGGGTCTCCTTTCAAGTTCAGAAATCATGCTTTGGCTTGATAGGTCCAAACACTAACATTGGTTCACCTTCAAGTTACTACATGTTTCTTGTCACTTGATTAAAACCTTAGTGAGTTGGAGATCAAGAAATGAGAATAGTCATCAAGGTGTGGTTTTCACTCCTAGCTTGTGGGTGTCTTCTCAAGGTATGACCTCTAACTTACCAATCAAAAAGCTCGATCCCAACTCCTTGTTGAGGATCCACAGAAATAAGACGAGGTAACTCACCATCAAGGTAAGGGAAATCACTCCTATCTTAACGGTGAAGTTTTCAAACAAAATATAACTAGATGAACTTCTTCATCAAAATCCAGAATTCACTCCTACTTTGATGAAGTCGTCTCATTTGTACAAATACAATTCATAAAGATGATATTATCATCAAGGTATGGAATTCACGCATATCTTGATGGTTGAATTTCATAATAGCAAGAAAACAATCGAAGATTGATATTTGTCACAAAGTACGGGTTTCAATCCTATTTTGGTGGGATCATGTCATTTGTGAAATGTCATTCCAAAGAAAATAATTGAAGTCAATCCTCAGGATAAGGAAATCACCCCGATCCAGAGGTTGAAATTTTATAAATCACAATTGGAAACTATTTATCGAAACGAATAGAGAATCATCAAAGTAAGGGAATCACCCCTGTTTTGATGAGTTAGAATCATTTAGGAGATACGGGTGTTCTTTGTCATAGGTTGACTTGCAAACACTTGCATCTCTCACGGTGCAGACGGTACGGAGTTTGACTTAACGACGAAAGGAAGAATAATATCAATTAGAAATTCGGAAATTTTCAAGTTACATCAATGTAACAAAAGGAAAAAAAATCATGCTTACAAGCTTAAGATCAAAGTTCGAGATAGCAGAATTTGTTTTGATGGTGTTCAAATCTTGAATGGTTTCAATCGGGAAGACGAAATCAAGAGCAGGAAATTATTCAACACTGCAATGAGATGTGAACATTCGATTCACAATCGAAAGGAATACATGGACTTATCAAGATATGTGGTCAACCATAGCCTTATTGTAGACGCGCGTACTTATAAGTGATCATCTCAAAGGTTTCAAGTCAAGTAAACGGATTCAATGATCGAGTCAAGTCACCATTTACACTTTACCTAGACAAGGTATCCCGAGATGTAGGAATTCCACCTACAGCATTTCATGTTCTTAGTTATGGGACACATCCTTAAGAAGACTTGAGAACCATAAGTAACGGTTTAAACTTTTGAGGGGCCACTCGGTTTAGATTCCCAATATCTTTGGATATATAAGAGTCATGCACGCGTTGGTCAAGGTATAGAAATAGATACATGAAACGCCCAACGTGTAGCGATGTTTAAATGTAGAAGTTGAAATGTAGAATGGGTTCAATATTAACAGGAACATTATATATGTTAAAAATGAGAAGATATTGAAAATTTGGTGATAAACCAGTTCAAGAAAATCAAGGATTTTTAGGATACAAAGAGGATGGTTCCATTTGGTAACGCATTACCATTTGGAATCGTTGACACGTCAAGGTAAATTGACCCATTTGCCATAGAGACTTGTGTATGTTGACCATAGTTTATCACTCATCCCAGAAATCCCCAGGTAAGCATAACTGGTCTCACAATGAGATTTATACGATATGCTTGCCTTAGCCCGAAGGCCTTTTGCCAGGAAATCCAGAATACAGGTGTTTATGTGTCATACAAATTTCTTTGGTTTATGAAATCAAAACCTTGATGGGATTTTCATAGATTAGACATAGAGTCTAAGGAATTGAAGCCAGATGATAAGTGTAGATTCCACATGTCGTTAAGAATAAGTTTAGGAAGTTCATTTGCCGGGGAGAATCAAAGAGTTAAAGTTAAGTTTAGGGAGACATGTAACTAAGTTTAAGCATTCATAAGGTAATCCTATGCTAAGGCATCAAGTTGCACAAAAGGCATAGCATTATGTAGCATGCAAACAACATGTAAGCACAAAGGTATAAGGATCTTCTATGAGGTTCATGCAACTATAGTCTAGGTCAACATTTCTAATAACCTAAATCCCTATAGTTATGGGCTCTGATACCAATCTGTCACACCCCAACCTTGACGGCGGAAACGTCGAGATGTGAGGGTTAAGATTGTTCACAACCACATAACGCTATGTTAAAATGTAAATATTTAAGTTTATAAGTTTCAAAAGGCATAACAAACATAAGTCTCATACATGTAATAAATTCCAAACAAATAAAACATTACATAAACATTTTAATTAATTAACTAGGTCCAAGTCCTAGTTTTATTGTAAGCTTCAAAAGTCCTCTTTAAACTTGGGGTTTTCCTGAAACATGATGAAAATAAGGGTCAACTATAAATAGTTGGTGAGTTTCCAAGTTTTCATACATAATAAGATTACAAGTAGCAATTCATGTCATAGGTTATAAGCTAGTAAGGTCATAGAACACATATCGTTACAACCAAACCTCGACTTGATTACAAGTATAAAAGATTGGCTAAGTGTATTTGGTTCCCTAGTGCACAAGCATACGGCTCCTAGGAGTCGGCAATACATCGACTTTAGCACCAAATAGGCTTGTCAGGCCCAAAGATCTAAGACGTCGCCAGGCTAGCAATAGTTAATGATTGTAAACAAACTATGTATCTCATATAAACACTTACAACACACAAATAACCATGACAAAAATATGAATTGCAAGTGTTTTACAAGTCTCAAACGTTTATAAGTGTAAGTGTATAAGTATCATGTTTCACCCCAAAATAGTGTGAAAAATGTAAAAAAAAAGGGCAAGGAAAACTCACATGGATAAAGGCATTACAAGATGATATAAAAGATTAAAGGATGAACCAAAAGATACTCCCAAAGCATTCATTACAAGGCACCTAAAATATGCATTACAAGTTTAAAGATTAAGGTTGATAATACAATTAAGTTCTATTAATAATTAGGATTTGGGGTAGCTTTAAGTTTATAATGATGATAATAATTTAAACGAGGTTCAAAATGATTTCTTTTACAAGTTATCTAAACGTATAGATTTCAAGATTAGGTTTAATAATAAGATTACAATTTTAGACATGAACTAGGGTTTCCAATAGAACTTGGAAGTTTAAATAAGTAATTAAGTAAAATAATAAATCATTTAGGTTTAATAAAGATGATTAAATCAATTAAACCAATAATATGTGAAAAGAAATAATAATTTAAAAATTAACTATTTAAAAGTTGATAAGGATATTACATATTAAAATCATATTATAAAGTTTTAAGCTTATTAAAATGATTTATTATAAAGGTTTTTAAAACTTTAAAATAAAGCAAATTATATTGTTTTATAATTTTCCAGAATTTAAACAAAAGTTAACGATTAAATTCATTAAATGGTATAACATGCTCAAATGATTTGATGAATAATAAATTATTCAAATAGTCATTTTAACAACTACTTGAATAATTATTTATCATTTAGATTTATAATGTTTTAATAAAATTTGAACCATAATAAGTTTTATTACACAAAAGAATTTATAACTTTTTAAAATAAAACTCCATTTAAAATATCGTGATTTAAACGATAAAATTTAAGGAAAGTTCGGATCACTACTATTTTGTTAATTATTTAAAATCTATTAATAATTCAAAAAAACCTTTAAAATGTTTTATTACAAAGGTTTTTTTTTTAATTGTTTAATATTTTAAAATATCACTGAAAATTATTTGACAACTTAAAATACATTTAAAGGTTATAAAATATTTTTTATATTTATTAGAATTTTCTAAAGTTGATTTAAGGCTTAAAAAGCCATTTTTAAAAAAAATGGGGGTGCCGGGTTCGAAACCGGGACCTCCAAGTGGTAAAGTGAGCGGGGAACCAGTGAACCAGGGCTTCAGCCGTGGTTTACTTCGGTTCTAAATTATTAAAAACACTAATTCAAAATTTCCCCCAAATTATATGAACCCTAAATCAAACAAACTCAAAATTGAACAATGATTCGTGAGTTCCAACCCGATTAACCTTAGGGCTTTTGATCCCCAAGTGTAATCGAGTAGACTGATGTGTTAAACTCACCTGATTATGATCGATTTGTAGTGTTAAGCTTGGATTTGTCTCGTGTATCTCACGAAGAACATGCGTCTAGCAATTGGTTAATTGAGTGAATGCTTTACAAATTGCGTTACACATAGTTTAAAGAGATCGAAGGGAACATTTGCCCTCTGTTATATAGCTTTGATTTGTTCGTTGAGGTGCTGAACGAGTCCCGGTTCATGTTCGACCACCACGGTTACAGTTGGGTGTTTAATTGATGATTTAACTCGAATTAAACTATGCATTTATCTTGGAAATGATTATTCGAACGTTTCTGTACGTTAATTTGTTTATTATGATGATTTACGTACGTAACGGCTTTGAGAGTCCAAGACCATTCGGTTACAAGTAGAAGCCATCAATACATTGATTAAAACGTAATTAAAGAACATATATAGGTTCGAAACGGTTTTACGATTGTGTTGGTGTGTTTCGGGCTCAAAATTGAGGCTTAAAACCCGGTTTTTCACCTCGCCGGAACTGCGGCCGGACTTGTGGCGGAGCACGGCCGGGAAAATCAGAAAAGAAGCTTGTTTTTTTTGTTTTTTTTATTACACGAATGGTCCCTGAGATTTCCAAGAGTTGATACTTGAGTTTTAAAGTTTGCTTAAGTTTTAATAATTTACAGATTAACCCCTGAAGTTTTGAAGTTTTATTATTTCATGTTCAAAACTTTCATTTTAAGTTCTAGATTTAACATAAAGGCCTCCTTAATTAAGCTTTAAGTTTAATATTTTATTTTTTTTATACATATATATTTATAACTTAACACTTATTAACTTTCATAATTATTTAAATTATTATTATTATTATTATTAATATTACAACTTTTATTACGATTATTATTGTTATTGTTATTATTATTTATAATAATAATAATTACTATTTTTAAGATTAAAATCACTTTAAGTGTTATAACATTAAACAACATTACAACCCTTTTAATGCTATTGTTATTAATTATCAACCATGATAGGTCCTCAAGGTTTCAAAATGACATAAAAGGTCCTTTTAAAACTTAACGAAGTTAACCTTTTAAGTTAACAAAATACGAGATGTTACAGAGTTCACCATCGCTTTATAACTGCTTACCATCCCCAAGCGAATGGGCAAGCCGAAGTCACTAACCGGGGTATCAAACGAATCCTTGAGAGAACTGTAGGTCAAAATCATAAGGACTGGTCTATCAAGTTAGATGATGCATTATGGGCTTTTCAAACAACCTATAAGACTCCCATTGGCACAACACCGTTTAAACTAGTTTATGGAAAGTCGTATCATCTACCTGTAGAAGTAGAGCATAAGGCCTTTTGGGCACTTAAAGCAGCAAACCTGGACCAAGACCTTGTAGGAAAGAATCGATTCCTACAAATTCACGAATTGGAGGAATTGAGGGAACAAGCGTACGAAAACGCTAGGGTTTACAAAGAAAAGACAAGGAAATTCCACGACGCTCGATTAAAGAGCACAAAACAATTTCATGTGGGAGAACGTGTCTTACTATATAACTCTTGTTTACGTTTATTTCCCGGAAAACTGAAATCACATTGGTCTGGACCCTATACGATCAAAAACGTGTTTCTGAATGGTGCCATTGAAATTTACAACCACGCAGGTTTAAGTTTCAAAGTAAATTGTCATCGTTTGAAACCATATAATAATGGACCAACCAAGATCTCTTCGGAGGAATTAAACCTCCACCCCAACGAAAACTAAGTATAGGGAAGGGTCATGCCGAAGACCCGAAACTTAAACGCGTCACCTATACATACATTTTTCTTTTCATTTTTTAGAAAATTTTTAGGACTTCACAAGCATAAGCACGGGGCCATGCCCCATCAAGCACGCCCCCGTGTCTCTGACATATTCTTTCCACGATCTCCGCTGACGACTCTGGAACGTTGCAGGTCGAATTTAAGACGAATTCTGACAAGCACGGGGCCGTGCCTAGCCAAGCACGCCCCCGTGTTCACTTTACACGACCTGTATATAAATACCACACTTGTTCCATTCATTCATCACACCCATTCCTGCTTAAAAGACGTCTAAAATATGAAAGAATCAAGTCACAGAAGCTCAAACTGGAATCCTGCGAAGAAACCGCGTTCTAAAACGCGAGAACCTACGACTCAAGAATATTTCTTCAAGATGCATGAACTAATCAAGCAACTAACTGAAATGAACCTCGTTGTTTCCCAACGCTTAGCTGAACTAATCCAAAAAGTTTAGCAGATGAACGAGGAACTCATTTCCATTAACCAGCAGCTCGCGGAATTGAGCAACCGCACTTCTCACGACCCCATGCCAAACCTCCCACATGAAATGTGTGGAGGTTTCTTTTAGACATTCCGTGATGTGTTAAGTGCGCTGTTACGCGTTAAAGAGTCTGGTTTTGCTGTTTCAGATTCTTGACTTTAAAGGTATCGTATAACTGTAGGATTCTAGGGAATGTAATTTTCAATTTGACTTGTGTTATTTAACTATAAGACTCGTCTTTTCTCATGATTTAGAAGTGATAAAACTTAACCGGGAAAATTACACAACGCGCAAAACTAAAAAACGGAACAACAAAAGACTGAAACCGAACCTTTTACATGAACACGCCCCCGTGTTCTAAGGGGCATGCCCCCGTGTTCAACAAGAATTGACCACCACCTGCCAATTTTCAGCCTTTTGTCCTTTTTCATTCAATGTTGCATGATAAAACCGAGCTAATGTGCCTGCAAAGTAGTATCCACTTTCAATTCTATCTTCTTTTCCATTTTTCTTTCATTTGTTCAAGTGTTCACAAGAGTATTTAGCCAAGAGGTTAGCATACTAATTTCTTTGATTATGAAAGTCATTTACATGTAGTTAGGTGATTAGGTCTCTAAACAACCGAAATCCTAGCAATTATGTGTAAACACTTGTTCTTAAACGTGTTATGGAATGTTGAATGCTTTTAACCTACTTGTTCATGTTTATTCTTGTAGTAGATTAGTGTTAATTAGGTGTTTAGTTAGATATTAGTTCGTTTAGTTCGTTGTTTTTTTTTGTTATTAACACGACTATCTTCATAACTCGTGGTGAAACCTTTGTTAATCATGTTCAAGTTACAAGAATTCTCAAGTAATGTAAAATAATATATATTTTTAGTATCTTGAATATTAGCAAATGATTAAAATGTTCAACGTATGATCTTTGATTTTTGAAGCAAGAAAATGTTAAACCCATGTTTAATCAACGATTTACCAACAAACCACGATTGCGCGAGTCAAGATTTCATGCCCAAACATGTCAACCGCACCCCCACGTTGTATAAAGCGCACCCCCATGTTTAAAAAAAAATTTTCCTTGGATGATAAATTCTTAACTATTTTTGAACATTAATTGAATCATTATGGTGTTATGTCTTGAAAAACATATGATTTTCACTAACATCATGAGACTGCTTAGAAATTTGTTTTGTATAGATTAATTTAATTTTAAATTTCAGGATCATGGAGCATCCTACTACATTTGAAGGGAGCCGCGAAAGCGGGTGTTATGATAGACTTCAAAGATTGCTACAAAGGGTCGAAAGATCCCACTTACAAGGAGATGAAGAAACACTAGCGGTAGTCGGATAGCTAGAAAGATACAATAATTTATTAAGTGTCCAGTGGAAACGTCTATTTTCACAAAATAGACCTTCCGTTTATGAACTGACTCTTGAATTTTTAGCATCTTTTAAATTTAGCATGAAAGACTCTGATCCTTTGGATGAAAATGCAGTTTCATTCAGACTAGCTGGGAATTGGCATAAGACATCCATTGCCTTGTTCGATGTCTATCTTGGAATATACACGAACAAGAAATGGAGGAGGAGGCTATATCTGGAATGCCGGCGTATCATACCTTCCTGGACGAGGAAAGTAGAGACGCGGAAAGTGGTGCAATGAGGAAAGCATTTTGGGAACGGACTGGAACCGGAGGGTTCAACTCGAGCAAAACAAAAAGCAGTCAGATACGAGACCCGCTGCTGCGATACATTCACGGTTACTCAGCCATTCCATAACAGCTCGTGGTCAAAGCGAGGGACTTGTTAATTTGAGGGACTTGTTATTATATTGTATGGTTAATCATTTGCCATGTAATATGGGTATTTTTTTTGTAATCTTTTTGCCAGGAACGCGATTGCAGGTGCTCCAACACCCATGTTTGAGGAAGCTGGATTTTGAACCTGTATGAAAGCTATGGTTATAACACTAAAGAACTGAAGGAGTGATGCCAGGACTGTTGGACTGGGGCATATACAAGTATGTACATGGTGACAAGTTTACCAAATGGGCAGCCGAGATTCATGGATAAGAAGGGACAAATCTGGGATCTGGCGGATCCTGAAGAAATTATCATGGACCTCGACATGCCGATACAGCCGGAAGGAGCCAGAGCTGGATCTTCAAGTTCACGAACAAGGGAATTTCCAACCATGTTAGACCTTTATGAGTCAATCCAAACCACCGAAACCCATGCAAGGCGATCATTTGAATATGCCCAACGAGCCTTCAATCGAGTCGAAAATCTGAATTCCCGAGTCGATGACTTGAGCAGAGATGTCACGTACATCAGAAACCGAATGTACCACGAGTGAAGGGATATCCCACCACAAATCCCTTGAAAACCGTATCATTTTCGGGGCCCCGGCACAGTTGTTTTGTGCCAATCTATCTTTTAATTTATGTCATTTTGTTTTTTTATTTTGTGTGCTTAGGATTTTAATGCTTTCAATAAATTGGTGACATTTCAGGTGATACTGAGGATTCTAACAACGCGAGGGCAACCAAACACAAGTGAAAAATTAATCATTTTTAGGGGAGTTATTTTGTTACCCTTCTCGATCATGAATATTTTACTCACATTGAGACAATGTAAATTTTAAGTGTGGGGATGGGAGTAATGCATTTGACTTTGCTAAAGAGGTCTAAATTAAAATTTTTAAGAAAAGATCACTTATCAAATAATTTTTGTGACAAGAAACCAAAAATTTAATATAATTTTTGATAAACCAAATTATAAATATACGTTTTCGGGAAATAAAGAAGTAAATCCATGACGTCCAAATAAAAATTGAAAATGCTTTTTGTGATATCCTTAAAAGCAATAATCTAGTAAAATATTTAATCATGTAAATGAAACACTTTTACCCAATTCCATCCGAATGTGAGTTTATTTTTGAGCTTTAAACAAACTTTTGCAAGTTGCAATTCTACTTTCATTCTGGATTTAGTTGAGGGTGTCATATGATACATGTGATTAGAACTTGTTTTGGGTATACATTTCATGACCTTAATTAGTATTTGTTGCATAAAAATGAGTTTGGCACTAGGAAACCTTAACCATTCAAGCCCCAACCATTGTCTTTAATTTTCCTTACCCGAACGTCAACCCTAGTTAGCCCCGTTGAGCTTAAACATTTTATCTTTCAATCACCCGAGTCACCTGACAGGGTCAAATGAATATATCTGTGATGATTTGTAACACAATTCAATGAAATTCACACAAAGTAATCAAATCAAAAACAAGATATCAACAAAATTCAAGTTTTCATTGATATCAAGCTAAGACAATTACAAGCATGAATAATAGATTCGAATAACTTGTGTATTCAATCCTATCCGTTTACAAACATGCAAATATAAGCTATTTATACAGAAAACAAAGTAAAGGAACTAACAAATTACAGAAATAGTCCCTATACTATTTACAAAATATCAAAAGACAAATAAATACAACATGTTAATCTTTTTAGAGCACTTAACAATACTCCCCCTAAGATTTACATGGTCTTTAGTCTTCAAAATCTTCAAGCTTGACTGCTGACTCTATCTTCAATTTTATCTTCAACCTTGATTTCATCATTTAAAGAAATCTGCTGGCTCTTCTTTTACTTTGAACATAGGCTTCTGTTTGTACATTTCTAACTCTTTCAAAGCTTTTGATATAGCAGACTTGAATTTACTTGCAAGAATGCCTTGTTCTGGTTTAGCTTCATTTGTTTTAATCTCCATCTTGTCCATCCTTTCCAATGTATCTTTTGAAAGACATGAAATATCAATGTTTGCATATAACTCAATAGGTTTATTACAGTCCTTTGAGTACACTTCTAAGACCCATTTTCTTGATATTCTCATGAATTCAATATCTTTAATATCTTTCTTTACAATGTTGGCATATGCAAGTGCTTTTCTCAAAGAAATCCTTTCCATGGCAGCGTTCATCACATTAATAATGGAAATAAAATATTTCTTGTCTTGCTCAGCCACTTCAGGAGACACCTTCTCAAATTTTTGTACGACAAAAATGAGATATAACTTGGATGTAACAATTTTAGCTCAAAAACTCCAAATAAAGTGATCATGTCCTCATCCATCTTTCTAGATTTCGGACTAACTTTAGCTCAAATGTCTCAGTGTTGTAAAACCATCTGAGAATTGGCTTAGAGTTTTGATTACCGTCAATCACTTTAAGTCCTGGAGTTGTAACTTTTTCAAAGTATTTATCACAAAATTCTATCAATGAATGTTCTTCTTCTGATTGAACTCCCTTTAGTTTCTTGTTTTTCTTGAAAGAAACAAAATACTCCTTGTCTTCTTGGTCACATCTTGTGTTAAGAAAATTACTTGATACATCCAATCCACGTCTTAATAATTCTACAAACATCTTCCCACGTTTTGCATCAGTAGGATTGATCAGAGGTAGTCTATTTAGCTCTTTTAAGTCTTGCACCGGAAGTTTTATAATACTAGAGTAAAAATGATAAACATCACATACAGCATTTACTCTCTTTATCAAGAATGCATCAAACACTTCGTCATACTTCCATGCAATTATCTTTACTTGGTTTGTAAAATCTGGAGCAATCATTGCATTCAACAATTCAGCAACTGATTGTCCTTTCTGCAATATATTCTTTACTAAATCTCCTGTTGTTCTTGAACTATCGAGAATATTCCTTTGATCAGTTGATGCTTTATAGGTTTGTCTTTCGGGATCAGCAAACATTTCCGTCAATTCTTTTCTATGAGTGTGAGCATCATCAAGTCTTGACATTTGTTTTCTTTCCTGTGGCTTCAACATTCTTGTTCTTTTTGTTATCTCAAGATACTGAGGGTTATCTGTATCCAGCACTATCATCTTCTTCATTTGTTTCTTAGTTTCTTGAAAGCTTCTCACAAGATTTCTCAGAGGTACAGATTGTAATCTCTTCAGCTTCCTCCACGGGTAATTTCTAGCTTGCAACCATGATCTAAGAGCAGGAATACTCATATCATCAGGATCAGGATGGTGCAGCTCAGAACTAGACAGTTCTTCTACATTTATAACCTCCTTTGTTCTTATCCATTCACCATGCTCAACCACTATCTTATTTGGATCTATTGATGCAACTGACTCTGCATAGATGCATTTTTCGTATTCATCATTAATTTGAGAAACAGTCAGTCCATCCAAATACACTCTATTGTATTTCATGTTCACAAGGTAGTTATATTTTTCTTCAAAATCCTGTGGTACTTCATCTTGTTCTTGTATATTTTCTTGTGAAGAGAAATGTGACACAAATTCAGCTTCATCAATGTCTTCATTCTCAAGAACTTCATCATACCAATCATCATTATATACTTCTTCAATATCATCTAGAGCATCAATCTGTTCTTGAACATTTTGCTCTTCAATCAATTCTTTAGTTCTTTGAATTTTAGAAGAAGATACAGTCTGATCAACTTCTTCTAATTCATTTACTTTCCGTTTTCCTTTTCTTTGTTCAAGATTTTCTTCAATTTGCACTTCAGTACTAATCACATGTACAGGAGATATAGCTTTCTGAGCTTCTCTTTCCTTTAACAATTCAGCTTTAAGATTTTCATTTTCTTCAGATAGCTTCTTGAATTTCTCCTTAAGACTATCATAATCTTTAATCATGACTTCAAAATTCTTATCACATCTTCTTTATCTTGAGCAAAACTAACAATCTTTTCATCTTTTAACACAATTTCTTCAGACAACTTCAAATTTTCATCTTTGAGCTTTTGAATTTCTTTTTCACAAGCATTGATTATCTCTTTCATTCTCTCATTTTCAACTTTCAGCTTTTCAATCTCCTTTTCTTTGGTTACATTTTCTTCTTTCAATTTTCAATCACATCAACTTCAACTATTTCCTCTGTTTGTATAGACACATTGTGTGACATACTAACAGGAATTTCTTCTGCTCCTTCATTTTCATCAATTTCAACTATTGGATTGAATGAAATATCATTGATAAAATCAGAATCGGATGTTTGATTTTGAGAATTCCTTTCTGTTACAGCTTCCTCAACATTTTCTTCAAACATAGCCTGTGTCTCATTTTTAGTATTTTCAACATTCTCTTCTTCATTTCCTTCTTGAATTACTTCAGTAACATTATCATTTCCATCATCATCATCACTTTCTTCACTTGATGAACTTTCAGACATATCCTCATCACTTTTCTCATCAACTTCTACATCTTCAATCAGATCATTTGGATCTATTGGTTCTTCTTCAGTTAGATAAAAGTGTGGCTGAGTAATGTCAACTTCATCCATAGATACATTTATGATATAATAATAAACTGGAATGTTTTGAGCACCCGTTATCATTGCCAGTTTTGTACACACTCTCTGAAATGTGCTCTAATTGAATTCTATCACTAATAACTTCATCAGCATATAGATCTGGATTTGCATCACTAATGAGAAGTTGAAGAAATCTTGGGTACATCAGATACTTATGTCTTACTCCTCTTTCCAGATTAAAAATAAATCCATTCATTATCCACTTAGCCATATTGAATCTTCTGTTAGTGGATAAGGCTACAATTGGAGATGCAATGTCAACAGGGAATGAATCCCAACCCGCACTTCTTTTTGACATGCAATGTGGAAATATGTAGCATAAAAGCTTCCAATGTTTGAATACACGAGCTCTGAAAAACTGTTTCTTCGGGAAATGATCTGGATGACCCATGTGTAGAAAGACTTCTCTACATTCATTAAATGTGTATTGAGATAAATCTTCAGGATCATTATCTCCCAGTCTTAGAGCTTGTCTAATTGCTTCTTCAGAAACTTCAATCATTCTTTCTGAAGTAATGAAGGCTCTTAAAACTTTATTTCCTTGATCATCTCTTTCAACTTTTGTAGTTCTCCAGAATTTTTTAATCATTCTTCCATTAATCATGGGCCTTGCACACATGGCATAAACATATTTTGTTCTGAGTAAAAATCTGATAATGACTTCATATCCAGTAGCTTCTCTATTTTCATCATCTAAAAATGCAGCTATATTATGTTTTGGTTCAAATTTTAATTCTGCCATCTGTAAAACATAACAAAAGTATGATGAGAACATTGAATATTGATTAATGAAATGTATTTCTACATATGACTTTTGATTTTGACTTTTTAATTTGATTTTTTTTTATTTTTACTTTTGAATTAAGATTTCAAATTGTAAAACATTAATCTTTATTCATTTTGACTTTATTATTTAACATTTCATTTTGATTTAATTTGAATTTTTATTTATTTCTGTTCAAGCATGACTGTCTGTTCATCTTCTTCTTCTTCGATAATGAAAAGTCGAATGATTTCTTCATTAAAAAAAATTTCACTTTAACATAAACACAATACATCCACAGACTCGCAAATCAGACGTAATTCGAGGGTTTTGGTTCTGAGAATTTTGAAAAGTGAATGAGAAATATGCATAAGTGTTCAATATATATAAGTGAAATTTTAGGCGTATGAGCCCTGTCCGGACGTATGGTCCCTGTTTGGGCGTATGAAAACCTAGAATTCACTTAATTTGTTAGACGCATGAGCACTGTTGTGCGTTTAAAGTCAGACGCATGAGAACTGTTCAGACGCATAAGCAATGTTTAGGCGCTTTTGCACTGTTCAGTTGCATGGACTTTGTAAAACGTCTAACACTTGAATTTTTGGAACTATGCAGACGCATGAGATATCACATACGTCTAACACACTATTTAGATGCATGGGATTATCACAAACGCCCAATACTTGAAATTTCTAGATGTATTACAACTGTTTAGACGCATGGGAATGAATCAAACGTCCAACACTTGTAATTTTCATAGATGTATTACAACTGTTTAGACGCATGGAAAACGTCCAACACTTGTATAATCCTGAAAATTTCATTATGCTCCTATTGAGGCGCATATGCACTGTTTAGGTGCATGAGATGAATTTCAAACACTTTTGATTTCTAATTTCTTCACTTTCACATTTTTTACCATTTAGATCCCCAAATTTTGAACTTTTTGCATTTTGCACTTTCAATTTATAAAATTTTTAATTTTTAATTTTATTTTGTGTTTCTTTTTAATTTCTTTTTAAATTTATTTTTAAATTTCTTTTTTTTTAATTCTTTTGTCCCTTCATTTTAGTCTCATCATAACATCAAATATCATCTAATTGTCAACTTAAAAATCATTTTTAGTTTACACAAATACTTTGAACACAAAGCATCATCCTTTCAATTCAACATTTCAAATTTAACTCTTTCATTTATTATGGTATTTTCTGGGAACAAGTCTTTCGTTTATTACTCCCCCTAAACTTTTAAGTTTGAAAAACTTATAAGTTTCTTATGAAAGAGAATAAGATCACACATCACATTGAGACATTGCCTTCACACACAAAGACATGCATAAAAAAATGAAAATAGAATTAAAATTTAATATGTAAAAAAAGAATAAATGTCTGCAGAGTGATCATATTAATGAAGATCAACACATTAAAATAAAATGAATGTGGATAGTCATAGACAATGAATAAATCCTCATCAAGTATGTTCCAGGTCAGTGATTTCACAGCAAAGGAGATACAAGATCTAAGGACAGACAATGAGTGTTTTTTGACACAACTATCAACTCACTTACTTTTCAATTCTTGGATTGATTAGTGTTGATTTAGATATGACATGATGTAAAACATACAGAGACTAAGAGAATTCAACTATCATCATGAAATGCAAGAAAGAACACATGCTCAACTTATTACCTGAAACATAGATATCACTAGAGTTCATGTTACTTAGATAATAGAGGATGATCATGGATAACCATTTGATCAGCTCTAACTATTCTTTTGAATAGGTTGTGCACATTGGCATCTTTTTGCATCAAAAAGAGAATCCAGGTTTGTAATGACTTACAACAGAGGATATCTCAGTACTTCAGGTCTATGATGACTCATAACATAGAAGTGAAATGATGCTTTGTAACAGATCTCATGATTTCACATAGTTTCAACAGGTGTGAGAGATGTATCTTAACAAACATTCATTCTGATAAGCTAAAGCTACTCAAAAGTACTCAGATGAATACACACAAGCATGTATGTTTAGTTTGATCACAAGAATTTACTTTTCAGCATAATAGTCAGATATTAGCTACACATCATATCTGATCATGTCTAGACTTTATGAATAAGTGAAGTATGCAACTGATCTCACTAATGTACTATCATTTCTCACATATTGCAAAACGTAATCCTTTCCAAAAAAAATATTTTTGTATTTTTGATATATATTTTTATATTTGATTTTTCTATGAAAAACATAAAATCACACACACACAAAAATATAAACAGGCAATTCACAATGAGAGTATCACTTATTATGATCTTTTGATTTAGGGAGATCACATATGATTTATAAGACCAATTGATTCTACTAAGTACTCAAACCATCCTGGTAGGAAGGCTTTAGTAAATAGATCTGCCAATTGTTTTTCTGTTGCAATTTGAATCAATATGATTAATCCTTTTTCAGAGTTATCTCTAAGAAAATGATATCGAATTTCGATATGTTTTGTTTTTGAGTGTTGAACAGCATTAGGTGTTATGAACATAGCATTGTGTTATCAATATAGATTGGTGTTTTAAGAAAGTTGAATCCATAATCTAGTAATTGATTTTGCAACCAAAGAATTTGAGAACATCCTACTGATGCAGCAATGTACTCAGCTTCTGCAGTTGAAACAGAGACATTTGTTTGTTTCTTGCATTGCCATGAGACTAATCTGGGACCAAGAAATTGACACCCACCCGAAGTAGATTTTCTATCTTGACAACATCCACCATAATCACTATCAGTATATCCATATAGTTCAAAGTTACCCTCGTAAGGATACCAAAGCCCTAAGGCTGGTTTACCTTTGAGATACCTGAATATTCTTATGACAGCAATTAAGTGAGATTCTTTTGGGTCTGATTGATACCCGACACATACACAAACAGCATACATAATGTCTGGTCTAGATGCAGTAAGATACATCAAAGAACCAATCATTGATCTGTATAACGTTTGGTCAATAGATTTTCCTTTTGGATTAGGTTCAATCTTGGTGTTAACATCTGCTGGAGTTTGTATGGACTGACAGTCTTGCAACTTAAATTTCTTTAAGAGCTTGTCAACAAACTTTTCTTGATTGATGAAAATTCCATCTGCAGTTTGCTTGACTTGAAGTCCAAGAAAGAAGTTAATCTCTCCTATAGAACTCATTTGAATCGAGATTTCATTATTTCTTCAAATTCATTGCACATTTTTGACATGTAGAACCAAATATGATGTCATCAACATACACTTGTACACATAAAAGATCATTATTGTCCTTTTTTATGAATAAAGTAGGATCAATTTTCCCTCGTGTGTATCCATGTTGTATTAAGTGTTGTGATAACGTCTCATACCAAATTCTAGGGGCTTGATGAAGTCCATATAAAGCTTTACTCAGTTTATATACTCGATGTGGAAATTATGCATCCTCAAAACCTGGTGGTTGCTTTACAAACACATCATCAGTAATTGGACCATATAAAATTGCACCCTTTACATCCATTTGATACACCTTAAATTTCATGAATGAAGCATAAGCCAGAAAAACTCGAATAGATTCAAGTCTTCCAACTGGTGCAAACACTTCATCATAATCTATATTTTCTTCCTGTGTGTATCCTTGAGTAACAAGTCTTGCTTTGTTCCTTATTACAACACCACGATCATCAATCTTATTTCTAAATTCCATTTCGTGCCAATTACATTTTCTCCTTCAGGTAGATCCACCAAATTCCACACTTCTTGTTTGCGGAATTGAAGTAATTCTTCTTGCATGGCTTCTATCCAACCATTGTCCTTTAATGCTTCGGTAACATTTTTAGGAACAATTTGAGAAAGAAAACAAGAGTATAAGCATACGTTTGCTTGTTCTACTTTACTCCTTGTTGCTCTCTCATTCAATGAACCAATAATATGAGAAATTGGATGATTCTTGTGAATACGAGATGTAGTGATCTCATCACATTGAACATTAACATCCAAATTTGTTTGATTCAAGTTGGACAACTCATGTATTAACGTAGAAGAATGTGGATTGAAGTTTGGAACTTGAGTAAGTGAGTTAACAAAGTAATCAAAGTTACCTGTATCAACTACATCACCTGAAATGGATGAAGTTCTAGACTCAGGTATCACAAACTCATTACCATCATTAGGGATATTTTGTGATTCTTCCTGATTAATTGACTTTGAATGATCTGAAACTATATTTTCATGGTATTGAATTGTTGAATCCTTGACAAATGATAAAAATGGGTATTCTGAGCTTGAATCATCTAGGTCATCAGAATCTGAATCATCACTGAAAGATCCAAGATCTCCTCTTGAGTTCTTCTTATTTGTAGAATTAAAACAATTTGATTGATCAAACAAATTAGATTGAAAAGAGTTTGATAATGAATCTAGATCAAATAACCATGCAGGACCATTTGAAACTGATGGAAAAGAATTTTCCATAAATTTAACGTTGAATGTTTCAATGATTACATTTGTCCTAGAGTTGTAAACTCGATAGGCTTTTGAAACTGATGAATATCCAACGAAAAATCCATTATCAGATTTTGCATCAAATTTTCCTAATTGATCACTTGAATTAAGAATCATAACAGTTGAACCAAATGATTTTAAAAAGTTTATGTTCGGTTTTCTGCCAAACATTAACTCATATGAAGTTTTCATTTTATCTTTTACAATTAAGATTCGATTCTAACAAAACACGCAGTTGATATTGCTTCATCCCAAAAAGTGATAGGAATTTTTGCATCAACTAACATAGAACGAGTAGCTTCAATCAGTGTTCTATTCTTCCTATTAGCAACTCCATTTTGTTGAGGAGTTCTGGGAGCACTAAACTGATGAGCTATCCCTTTTCGTGCATAAAAATTTCAATTACATGATTTCCTGCTACAAGCTTGTTCATGTTCTTGAGGTTTGAATGACCGAGACGTCTATGCCAAAGCTAGCTTTCATCACTTGATGCCTTTGCAATTAGGCATGTTGTTTCAGTTGAAGGATCAACTTGAGACATATCCAATTTGTATACATTTCTGTCTCTCTCAGCTGTAACAATAACCCAATCTTTACTTATCTTGAAACCTGGCTTCAAAACATAACAGAATGAATTATCAAACAGAACAGAATAAGATTTCACAAATTTGAGATACGCTTAAAAGATTAAAGTTCAACTGTGAACAAAAGTTGACTTTATCAAAGCTTATTATCCCATTGGATATTGTTCCTTCTCCAGTTATTTTTCCTCCAGCATCACCACCAAAGGCGACGTGAGTTCCATCTTTTGACTTAAAATCTTGTAACAAGGCAGTATTGCCTGTCATGTGCCGACTACACCCACTATCCACATACCATGTATTGATTGGTCTTTTTGGGCGTACCTGCACTACAAGAAAGTTAAGTTGAAATATCTACCCAAGCCGAAATGGTCTTGGGCTTTCCAAATTTGTCAACAATTGTAAATTGTTTATAATGGAGATTATTCAAATCAGGTTTATTTTTGATGAATTTTCCAATTTTATTCTGAAAATTGTTTGATTTATTTTTGTGAACATTTATACCATTTGATTTATCATCTTTTGAAATGTATTGATGTCTAACATTTTTATTAGTCATCCTTACAGATCTTGGTATAAAGTGTTCTTGCATGTTGTGTTTTGAGCTCATGTAATTGTTCTTAGGAAAAAATCTCAAACCTACATTAGGTTGATTAATGTCTCTTTGAAATCCATTAGTTTGATCTCTCAAATACTATGGATTAGCAAATCCTTTGCTCATGTTTGATTTTGCAAAGTTTCTAGTGAGAGATCTATTTCTAAAGTAACAATCTGCAGTGTTGTGAGTCTTTTCATCACATAAGTACATATTTGTTATAATAACAATCTACTGTCGAATGATTTCTCATGTCACATATGTGACAGTACTTGTTAAAGTAGCACTCAGCAGTATTGTGATTTTTCATATCACAAATTTCACAGTATTTTTGTGGCGTTAAAAACAACTTTTTGTTAACTTTTGACAATGACATAATGTTTGATTTTGGTGTCATATAGTTAAACTGTTGTCTTTCATTTTTCACAGTTTGATTTTGTGTCAGATTATTGTTCATTTGTTAACTTGAATTTCCTTCTTGAATGTATTAGAAACAAATCTTTTTGCTACAGCGGAAGTCTTTGAATCTGAACTAGATTTCAGATCTGAGTTTGATTTGTTCATACATTTGATTTATTATTTGAAAGAGAATTCATATTTAACATACCTGCTGACACAAATTTAATTGGTTTTAGTTTTGATGTTTGATTTGTTGCTTTAATCAATTTTGTTGAACTTTTGTTTTGTTCAGATGTTACTTTTACAGATTTCTTTCTTCTTCTTTGATTCTTTGATTTAGAAGAGCTTGGTTTATTTTAGATTGAACATCATCAGAAGAAGATTCCTTTTCTGACTGAAATTGTTTCATATTGATGGTGTTTGAATCTTCTGATGTTCCTATCTGTTGTTTATCCTTGTTTTGAACTCTGACTTCTTCTATTACATTGTGAATTTGATCAGAAGAGATATTTTGTTTTGGTTGTTTTGGTTCATATGATTTGATCTTGATTGGATGTCCATTTTTGATTTTTTCTTGATCTTTTTCAACAAACACTTGAACATTTTCTTTTTCCTCTTCTGTATTCTTGGTTTTGATCTGAAAGGCTTTAAGCTTTGCTTTGTTTTCTGGTGAGTAATCATGAGTATTGAAATTCTCTGGTAATGTGTTTGTGATAGATTCAGGCATAGGTTCATGAGTGAAACCTAATCCTGCTTTTTGTTTATCTTTCCTTTCACTGGTTAGTTTTTCTACTATCATTTTGAACTCTTAACTTTTGCTAGATCAACTTGAGTAGCAGCATGTGCTATTTTCTCTTGTTCAAGATTCTTGGTCATCTCTTCTAGCTGTTTTGTAACAATTTCTAAATCTTTGATTGTTTTGTTCCATGAATTTTAAAGAGAGATAATCTTTTGATCTGCAGTTTTATGATCAGATTTAAGTTGGTTATGCATAGATTCCTCTTGTTTTAGCTTTCACAGATTTTGAATGAATAGTTTTTGTAGTGTTCAACATGTTCAAAACATGATTTGGTGCAAAGCTTTTCTCTTACTTCTAATGGTATTTCAAGAAATTTTGGAATTATGGTTTCAGATGATGAAGTAGAAGATTATCTTTGGTTGATCAGATTGAACCATTAGAGCTACTTCCTCTGTATCCTCTTTAGGATCAGACTTGTCACTCCAATCATAGTTATCTTCCTCTTCATCACTTTCCCCTTTTGGGTCATTGTTTTCTGACCAATCTTCCTCTTGAATTTCTGCAATAGAGATAAACTTGATGTTAATTCATTTGTAAATTGATTTGCATATGCACTCCAATCATATCCATCTTTTATGTTGACTACTAGTGCTTTCTTTGTTTCATCAGATGGTTTGGTTTCATCTTTAGGCTCTGGCATGGGAAGACTTTGATATGGCTTTTGAAAAGTCTTCTGAGCTTGTTGAAACCTTTGATTATTTGAGCTTGAATGAGCACTTCCTCCATTATTCCTTGGAGCTTTACATTCTCTTGAAAAGTGTCCATAACTATTGCAGGTGAAACATCTGGATTTTGACTTGTCAAATCCAACAGTCTTGTTTGCACTAGGCTTGTATTTCTTTTTGACATAAGAATGTTTTTGAGTCCTGTAGGCAATCATCACCATCTGCCAGTTCAGGTCCATCTCTTCAACATCTTCATGATCCATCTCAAATAAATCCTGTAAAACAAAATCTAGTTGAGTTAAATGGCTACCTTGATATGCTTGAAGCTGGCCATAAAAGCAGTAAATGCAGTTTTGGACTCTTCATCCTCTAATAGGATGTTAATCACATCTTTAACTTTGCTAGATTTAGCAGAGTTAGATGATGAAGAAGTCTCTGTCTGAATATTTGATGATTGTGACTGTGTTTTAGGAGGAGATGAGAATGAGATTGAGTTGTATATGCAGGTGCACTGGTAAATGATGAGTCAGTGAAAAATCCTGCTCCTACAAACAATCTCCTTCTTCTTCAGGACTTTTCTCACTCTTTGCCATGAATGCATTTTCTATGGTGGTTTCAGGAGAAGCAACAACTGATATTGAGACATTGATGCTGCTCTATCATTGTTCCTTGAGCTTTCATCAATCTCCACTGATTCTATTTTGCAATAAGAAGATCTAGATCCATTGGAAACTTCTTAGTATGCTTTAGTAAAGTTACAGTTTGTTTCCATGATGATGGTAAAGCATGAGTAGTCTAAGATTTAAATCTTCAAGATCAGGTTTGATACCAGCTGTTGACATCTAGTTATGAGTTGAACAAATCTGTTCAATGATTGAATGATCATATGTCTCTCCAGACAAATGTTGAAACAATTCTAATTGCCTTTTCAGCTTTTGTTTCTTTAAATTTTGAATCTCTTTACCTCCTTCACAATGATCTTCAATGCTTTATATAGTGTATATCCAGTTTGATATGCATCTAGCCTTGTAAGAACTTCCAAAGGTAGTCCTTTACACATTAATGAATAGGCTTTAATATCATTCTTAACTCTTTTCAGATCATCTCCTTGAAGATCATCTTCTGGATAAGGTTCTGGAGAATCTTTAGTATACACAATCCTCTGTGTGGTCCATCAGTTATTATAGGAATGTATGGTCCCTTTTCTATAGATTTCCAGAGATCAATGTCAATAGAATTAAAATGTTTTTAGTCTAAGAGACCACTTTTTGAAATCAGCTCTATTTTTAAGCTTTGGAACTCTGTTTTCAGAATCTTCTAATTTTACCATTCTTATATATTTTTTTTTAAAAATCTAAGTATCAAGGTTAAAACATCTGAACAGTATTCAAACGCCTCAACAGTTGATGCGTCTAAGTTGAGAAACGTCTAAGGGAATGCCTTAGAAAATTTTCCAAAACGTCTAAGTATTAATGCGTCTGTAAGGTTTCAAGCGCCTAAACAGTTGTCAAACGCCTAAACAGTTGTCAAACGCCTGAACAGTTATCACTTAACACAGATGATACGTCTGGGATCTCTTCAACAGTACTCAGACGACTGACTAAAAACGTCTACACAATGTTAATGCGTCTAACACTTAGACAAATTCAGTCAATCTCAGCTCATGCGACACATTCATCATCTTCAAATGAATGTAACAAACTCAAATCTTCTGAATTCTTCAAATGTTGATGAATTCGATTGAAACTTTTCAATTAGATGAGTTTTATGCCGATAAACATTCTTCTTAATATCAATTTCTTCAATTTCAACAACAAATCAATCAATTTTTGAAATTTCAGTTCGAAACTTCAAGCTATTTTCGAACAACAAATTCAACAGTTTACTTGAATTTGATGAATTGATCTGCTAATTGTGATTCTAATCATGTTTCTGATGATAAAACACAACTGAAATTCACAAATTTTCAATTGAATTGTATCTCAATCACAGATTCAATGAGATTTTAGGTTTTCAAGTTCAATGAACTTAAAACGAAAATCAATCACTAATAGCTTACCAACAGCTCTGATACCATTTGATAGGATCAAATGAATATATCTGTGATGATTTGTAACACAATTCAATGAAATTCACACAAAGTAATCAAATCAAAAACAAGATATCAACAAAATTCAAGTTTTTATTAATATCAAGCTAAGACAATTACAAGCATGAAAAACAGATTCGAATAACTTGTGTATTCAATCTTATCCGTTTACAAACCTGCAAATCTAAGTTATTTATACAGAAAAAAAAGTAAAGGAACTAACAAATTACAGAAATAGTCCCTATACTATTTACAAAATATCAAAAGACAAATAAAGACAACATGTTAATCTTTTAGAGCACTTAACATCACCAAGTCATTTAACCAAAAAGCCTTCAACAAAACCCGTTTTCGTTAAAGACACATTTTGTCTTATATAAAAAAAATTGGTCTTTTACCGGCAGACCTTAAAGAACTTAAATGCATTCTTTTGATTTCAATTTTCTTTGTTGCCTTCATCACGCGAACCGGGACTTCCCCCGGAAATCCGCGAACAAATTTTCAATCTCACGTTTAACGCAAGAAAGAAATGGCGAAAAAAGAACAAGTTCCGCCATTTTGTGGGATTTCAAAAAGTGCTATAAAGAGATGGGCGAAAAGATATGAAAGATGCCCGAATTGTGGAAATTGGTCGCGTAATGGAAAATGCAAAAAGAATCAAACTGAATCTCAATACGAATACATAGAATTAATCCGATTGGGTGCTATTAGGCTTCAAGCCGAACGATCCTTGAGAAAGGATAGTTTTGTGTATCTTCGGGTAAAAGATGAAGTACGATTCTTGAAAGAAAAGTACGGTCTTGACAATCTGACCTTAAACGAGTCCTCAAGCTAGCATATCCCTTCTAGCTTGAAGTATTGTATAGGGAACCTTTATTGTTTTCCTTGTAGTTATGTTAGAAAAATAACCCAAGACCGTCGTCTTTAGCAATTTGCCACTCTTTCCAAATATTCCATACCCGAGCCCGAGCCAAGTTACAACCCATCAAAGACCTAATGATTTATGCAAATAAATATCTAAGTAGGTGGAGATTTGATCCCTTAATAAGCATATGATTTCACACGTATTCATACTAGGCAATTGAGTGTATTAGTCATACTTAATCTTGATTATGACTCCACATATTTAGCCGAGTATGAGTGCATCTTGTGAGAAATGTGGATTTTTACATGATAATAATCTTTAATGACCAACCTATTGCTTGCTAGGATATCATTTTACATGTGCTTAGAATATTTAGGATAGTATTTACTTGCATACTTCTCGAAAGACATGTTTATAATTTGATTTATTTGGTTTTTGGTGGAATTGTCATTTTAAGTGATTTTTGCTTGAGGACAAGCAAAGTTCAAGTGGGGATGTTTGATGTGCTCCAAATTATACATAAAAATCCTATCAAAAGCACATCAATTATTCCTTAATATCTTCCTTAAAATGATGAAAATGTACTTAAAAGTGTTAAATTGTGTTTTCAGGTGTTTAAAAGGGCAAGATGGACAAAAGGAGCATATTTAACAAGAAATTGAAGCAATCCGAGCTTTGGACTCCAAGCATGGGGTCGTGCCTCATTAAGCACGCCCCCATGACTTGCAAGAAACACACCCCCGTGCTAAATTAACCCACCCCCGTGCTTGGACATCTGACAGGACAAAAAGTATTGTCCCCTAAAAGTAGACACGGGGCTGTGCCCCATAAGGCACGGGGCCGTGCCCCACCACCTACACGGGGTCATGCCCCATTTAGCACGGGGCCGTGCCCGACATAACCTGCACGTACGATCTGACCAACTTTCGTAAGCATTGTACTAGCACGGGGCCGTGTCTTTCAGGCACGGGGTCGTGCTTAACCACTCCAGAAAGCCTATAAATAGAAACCTAAGCTCACCATTTTTAGCAAGCTTTGTAGGGAGAATTACTCTGCTGAATTCTCTCGGGAATCAAGACTTCAAGGTCATTCGGAGGCTCAGGAGGTGCATACAACACTTGGAAGAAGCTTGGGATCACCTAAACATCATCCATTGTGGATTATCAGTTTGATTGTTCCATTTCACCAATGATCATTTATCTATCTTCTTTGTTATCCGTTGTTATGTTAAAGCTCATCATGAGCTAAACTCTATTTATCATCCTAATCGGATGAAACTTATGTAATTGTGATGAACTAATGGTGTGATAAGTATTATGTCAATGTTATGGTGGTCTTAGGAAAACTATTGATGGGTAGCATCTACATTTGAACGGGAAGTTATAACTTTATGGTTTGTGATTGTAATTGTCATACAAGGTTGAAAACGTATGATTAACTTTCATTCGCGAAACCGGTCTTCATAATAAATCCATGGCTAATGAACTAGAAATGGTTATTAGAAATCATATCACTTTAACTTTCTGATCATTTGCGGGTTCCCTTTTATTAGTTCGGAAACTTCAGTAATTGTTACGGTTTTCTAAAATTAATGGTATGTTAGGAAGGAACCTGATCAACTCTCTTTTTAACATTAAATTATGTTTTCAGAAATCGTATGTCAAACAGGACACAAAAGATTTACCTACATTACTAGGGCTTTGATCTGAGCAGTAAAATTAGCCTGACAGGATCAAGTCACTACGGCAGCAGGATAGTCGAGAAATCGCGTCAGCTCATCTTTATAAACATTAACATAATCACATCACCTCACCAATTCATCATAATTACATAAGAGGATTCTAATTAGGATGATAACTTTTATTCCCTGATTTTAAATCCAAATGCTTCAATTCTTATTTTACTTTCTTTTTATTACTGTTTACTTTTAAACCCAAAAAAGTATTTCCAATACAAAATATCACTTTCTTTAACAAAAACCAAATCTGATAGTCAAACATCAAGTTTGTTGAGTAGGCTAGGTGTGTCCATGGATTGATACTTGGTTCTTATCAACACTATATTACCGCACGACAGGTACACTGCCTTTTGTGTGTGTGGTTTAGTATTAGTAATAGCCAATTAAAACTGAATCTGTGCAATAAATCTTTATCAAATATATATACTATCCGCAGACCATCAAAACCCATTTTACTTAGGAAGATATTTCTAAGAGTTGTGAAAATTTTGCTTCGAAAGGAAAATACTTACGGAATTTTCACTTCTGAGACATATTTGGTGTCAGAAGACATTAAGACTTGGAGTTTTCATTTTAAAGAGAATAAAACTTTGAAGACTTAATTTCTTTTGGAAGAAATTTTTTCTTCAAAAGCATATAAGTACTTATGAGCAAATTAAGCTTCGGGAGATTTTTGAATTTCTTTCGATGGTAAAATTACATAAGTAGTTATTTGGTTTGAAGACAAGAAATCTTTTGAAGACAGCCAGATATCTTCTAAAAGAAAAGATGTTAAAAATTTTCAAAAATATAAGGAATATAATTTAAAAGATTTTTCTTCCAAAGTAAACATGGGCTTATGATGATGATAAAATAGACAACTTAGGACACATAGGTTTTAGAAATAATATTGAGTTAAGTTTTAAGAAAATCTACTCAAGGTTAATCATCCCTATAGTTAATACAAGATATTTGAATTTTTGTTCATCAAAATCTTTGGTGAACAAATCAGCATATTGTTCATTTGTGTTAACTTTGACTAGTTTGAGTAATCTTTTTTCACAGTTATCTCTAATCAAATGATACCTGATGTTGATATGCTTAGCCCTTGAGTCCTGCACAGGGTACTCTTTAATAGAGATAGCACTATTGTTGTCTATGTGGATGGGAGTCTCTTTGAAGTTGAATCCATAGTTCGACATCTGATTCTAAATCTAAAGCATCTGAGCACACGAACTAGCAACAACAATGTATTTATTTTCAGCAGATTATGCAGACACACAGGATTGTTTCTTGCATTAACATGACACTATCCTTCCACCAATGAATTAACATTCCCTGGATATAGACTTTGCAATCATATTGAAGCCACCATAGTCACTATCTGTATATGCATACATAATAAAGTCAGAATTCTTTGGATACCAAAGGCCTAGTGTTAGAGCATCTTTGAGATGTCTTAAAATCCTCTTGACAGCAACTAGGTGTGATATCTTGGGGTTGGCTTGATATCTTGCATAAATACATGTGGCAAACATGATATCAGGCCTGCAGGCTGTGAGGTACATAAGAGAACTAATCATAGCTTTGTAAAGGTGTTCATCCACACACTCCCCCTCAAGATCAGGTCCAAGGGACTAGTTTCAGATATGGGTGTCTTTGCAAACTTATAATCAGTCATGCTGAATCTAGTGAGTATGTCTTGTACATACTTTGACTAACTTATGAAGATGCTACTATCAACTTGCTTCACTTGAATCCCTAGAAAGAAATTGAGTTCCCTCGTGGCACTCATTTCAAATATATTCTTCATCATCTTCTCAAAGTCCTTAAAGAGCTTTAGATTAGTTAACCCAAAGATAATGCCATCTACATACACTTGAACCAGCATTAAGTCATTCCATGTTCCTTTGATAAAGAGAGTTCCATCTATAATACCCCTTTTGTAACCATGTTGATAGAGATACTAAGATACAGTCTCATACCACTTCCTTGGAGCTTGGTCCAGCCCATAAGGAGTTTTATCAAGCTTCTGGACATAATCAGGATGATCTAGGTCTGCAAAGCCAGGTGGTTGTTTGACATACACCTCTTCATCAATCACCCATATAAGAAAGCACACTTGACATCAAGTTGGTAGACCATGAAATCCTTGGATGCAGCAAAGGCTAGAAATATCCTAGCAACATCAACTCTTGCAACGTGAGCAAAAACATATGTGTAGTCAATTCCTTCTTCTTGTGTGTATCCTTGGACAACTAGCCTAGCCTTGTTCTTGATGACAACTCGGGGTCCATCCTAGCCTCCTCCTACGCCATCATGAACGCTCTAGTACTCGCCCTTTGCCTTTCTCTTCCAGCCTTCTTCACTCCCAAACTTTCAGCCCTTGGCTTCTTACAATCCCCACTCATGTCGCCCTCCCTGCCACAATTAAAACACCTCCTTGCCTTGCATTATCTCACTATATGGACAGGCTTCCCGCACTTGAAGCACACGTTCAGTCCCCACCTACACTCTCCAGTGTGCTCCCTTCCACATTTGCCACACTTCTTTATCCCCGCACCGGATGTGACCACACGTCAGTCATCCACCCGTGCTCCTTTGTTCTTTGGGGTGGCCTCGCCACGTCCAAACCGCTTCCTATTCCATTTCGATCACCACCACTCTTCTTGCTGACTTCAGCCACCACCACAATTCGTTCATCATACAACCTTCCCGCCAAATCAACCGCCGACCTAAACGTGCTCGGACGAGCAGCGATCATGTGCCTATGGATATCCGCTGGCAGCCCTTGGATGCATCTCTTAATCTTTCATGACAAAGGCGTCACTTGATCCGGCACCAGTCGTGCCATCTCGTTGAACTTCGTGATGTATTGTTGATGTGTCATGGTTCCCGCCTCCAGCTGCAGGAACTCCCTCTTCACTTTATCCATCTCTCGATGAGGACAAAACTCTTCAATCACCAATTTTTTCAACTCATGCCACCTCATTCTTCCAATCGTCCGGCTACCCTCGACTTGGACAATATTGTCCCACCAGCACAAAGCCGATTCCACAAATGAGTGGGTAGCGAACTTCACCTTCTGATCTTCCCGACAGTCGCTAATGTCAAGTACAACCTCCATCTCTCTCACCTATCGATGAGCAGCAGCAGCAGTGCCATTACCATCAAAGGTAAGGGGCTTGCATCTTTGAAATGCCCCGTAGTTACAGCATCATGCCGCCTTTGGTGCATGCTCTTCTTCCTCTTCTTCATCATCAAAGAGAACAGACTCAGTTTCCGGTTGATCCCGTCCTCCCGAGGACCTGTTCCTCTCCCTTCTCTCTCCTTCTTTTACCGCCTGTATCACTTCGATCACCACAGACGGTAAGATCGTCTGCATGACATGATGCACTTCCTCCACAACAACCTCTTTCACTAAGGCTCTCAAGTTAGCACTCTCATCCTCAGCCTCTGGACGAGGGGTCTCGGGCTCTTCATAAACCGCCTCTTCGGCTCTAGGCCTTCCTCTTGTGACGCGTGATTTAGCACCACGTCCACCACGTGAAGCCTTTGATGATCTACCACCACCCATCCACTAAACAAACTATAAGATTCAAACACTAACACGATCATTCAAGGGAATAGCTTAGTTTATGTCAAGTATAGTAAGTCCCTAATTACAGTGGCCAGTTGTAATTAGCCACTTACTTTACTCTTCATACCCCAAGCATTTCCTATTATGACTACATCAGTATCTAAATCTACCAAAAGCACATAAACCACATAAGATGTGCACGTAATGCCGATTAACATTAAGAAAATACCTGATGGCACACAAACAGTGTTGTAAAACTTGGCCTAGGCGACCGAGTACTCGGTGAGTACTCGGAACTCGGCAAGGTGTCGAGGCGCTTTTCAACAACTCGGTCAACATTACTCGGAATCGGTCAAAATTGGCCCTACTCGGTCCAAATCGGCTCTACTCGGTCCAACCCGGCCAACTCGGATTTTCACTATTTTTCACCGATTTTTGTTATTTTTCATCAATTTTTGTTAGATTTATATTTTTTTTCATCAAAATACCTTGGAACATGATAATAAAATAATTACTACGTCTATAATATTAAATAATTGATATAAAATTTAGAAATATGTTTGTATGTGAACATGTATTCTTTTTATTTATATTAATATTCACGTATTTTTTTTATAAATCTTAGTAAGTTTATGATATTTAACATATTTATAATTTCCAAAAAACTAATTTTTTATAACTTATCATGTCCGAGTACTCACCGAGTACACCCCGCCTAGTCCAAGTACTCGCAACTCCCAGTCAACTGACCTGGTAGCGCCTAGCGAGTTTTGCAACCATGCACACAGCTACTCGGACTAGCATCCCTTCCCTTGGTCCAATTTTCATTTTAAGTTTAGGTTTCTTTTGAAAATTTACCCGTTTCACTTAAACTTTGGCTCTGATACCAACTTGTAAGGCCCCGTTCCCGGGGCGCTCACACCTGGTCAATTATCGCACATAAAACATACATTTACATTAATTTTAATAAAATATTGCAGCGGAAACATTTAAACAACTTTTTCATTTCATTATAATTGCTTTTGCAAAATAATACACCGTTAACTGATTACAAAATAACTCATTGCATTACATCGCAAAAATATTATACAAAATGGATGCCATCCAAAATGAGCCAAGTAGCCGTCCCGCGCCATCCTCAACAACCATCACTAGCCAACTGGAAACACATAAAAGTCAGCACTGCTGAGTGAGTTCTAGTTTTAAAATAAAATATACTTTACTTCCTTTCAAAACATACTTGACATTCATACGCGATCAAGCATCACACGTACACATAGATAATATCATTATTATCTTTATCATTCGTTCGTTAACTTTCGTTCATTCATTGTACATCATTATCATTCACTTTCATTCATAAACTTCCTTACTTATCTTTTGTAACACCCGGTTATCTATAAAAGACAAAGAAAAGAAAAAGAAAGTGAAGAAAAAGAAAGAAAATATATTTTACCCAAGTTGAAGGGTAAAAAGTGTCCAAAAGGACAAAAAGTTTAAAAGTTGGTGATAAAGGTGGTATGGCCACCCTTGAGCCTACACACACACTCAACATTCGGATGTTTTAGAGAGAGTGTGTAGAATTTGGATTTTGAAGAAGAACAAGAGAAAAAGATCAAATTCAAGGTAAGAATTCGTGTGTTTAAGATGTTTTTAACTGGTTTCATCCTTGGTTGGATGCTTATGTATGTTGTGTGTGTTTGGTTGTGTGTGTTGGGTGGGTTTTAGTTGTTTGAGCTCAATTTGCAAACGGGTTTGAAGAAGTCTTACCCAAAGAGCTGCAAAGGTGAGTTCTATAACCCCTCGTTTACATGTTTTAACTATTTTTAGGGCTGGAAATGCATGTATGAATTTCTTATAAAAATTTGGTTTATATCCGTATGTATGTATGTGTGTATGTTGCGGGTGGGGTTTTGATTTTGGGCTATGTATGGGTTTTATGATGTTATGGTTGTGTTTTATGGATTAGAATGTAAGATTTAAGCTTAGAACATGATAAGTGATGTTTGGGGCCTGAAATCTGATGTTTAAGTGCAAATGGGGTTGCTCATGTGCCCTAATTGGGCTAATGCGCCTAAGTTTTAGAATAACTGCTTAAGTGTTCCTAATGCGGATGACCCTCTGAGTCTAACTCATCCACATTTACTAATGCGGATGAGTAAGAGGAAATATGGATGAAAGTTGTGCAACTAGAAGTTAATGCGGATGAATAAGTTCATGCTGATAAACAGGTTCATGCGGATGAACAAGTTCATACGGATGAACAAGTTAATGCGGATGAACAAGTTAATGTGGATGAACAAGTTAATACGGATGAATAAGTTAATGCGGATGAACAAGTTAATGCAGATGAATAAGTTCATGCGGATGACCAAGTTAATGCAGATGAACAAGTTAATGCGGATGAACAAGTTAATGCAGATGAACAAGTTAATGCGGATGAACAAGTTAATACGGATGAACAACAAGTAAATGCGGATGAACAACATACTAATGTGGATGAAAGTTATGCGCCTGGAGGAAATGCGGATGAGTAAAGGAACTGCAGATGAGTAAAAGAAATGCGGATGATCAAAGGAAATACGGATGAGGACTTACTTTATTTTTCTAAATTTCGGGGAAAAGTGCAGATGTAGGTTTTGACTTGGGAGGTTCCCGGGGGTTCATGTAAGCTGAATTTTGAGGTCATAGATGATATGATGGGCATGAATGATGTATGATGATGACGTATGTGTTGAATTCTTTATGCCTAAGACACATAGAACATTGATGTGGTTAGTACGTTATGATCCAAGTCGGGTCATACCCAATAACAAGCTTAGGAAACACCAAATAATATTTAATTGATGATATGATCATACAGTTAAATATTTACACCAATTTAGATAATGGTTTTCTAAATAAATTGTATGTGAGAAAGAACAACTTATATGGATATTTTGTTCATGGATATTATTTATAATGTTATTTAAGTTGGTTAAATAACATCAAATAATAATAGTGTGTTTAAGTTTTATAATTAAGAGGTTAATTATACAACTTATATTGTAACTAGTTCCTTTTAGTGGGTGTTTTAAAATGGGGGGAGCCCATTTTAAAACAACAATTTCGGCCGCCCTCTAAGGTATTATAAGTCATTCTGTTGTCTTGGAACAACACACATTTTGAACTAGACACACTCTCCCATTTCTTCTTCTCTCTCATACATGCAAGAAGGGTTTTTTCTCTCATCTTAGAAGAAAGACAAGGCTAAAAAGGGTGTTTCAGCAGCCTCTTCTTGCGATTTGGTGTGGAAATCCTAACAACAAACGTGTTCTTGCTATAGAGCTTGGGGTATGCACACTTGAGAGGACCTCCTTTGGTGCCTTAGTCGTTTCTTGAAGTAAATCCTCTTCAATCTCACCCCTTTTTGCTCCTGAAAGGTAGTTTATGGCAGCCTCTTTATGGATGTCCATAATGTATGTTTGTGTTTACATAGCTAGTCTTATTCACATATAAAAGGTCCTTTGTTCTTGGGTTTGTTTATAACTTTGTAATATCAAGATGAAACCCGGATTTTTCAGTTCATTAACAAAGTTATAAATCTTGTTTCCGCTGCGTTTTCACAAAGTTTAAATGGTTAAACTATGAATCTTGTTCTAACAAACCCCAATAGTATGATGTATGATAATGTATGATTGATGGTTATGCATGATGATGTGTGATTGATGATGTGCGATTGATGATGTTATCCTTATGTACGATATGATCTGTTATGTTCCTTATTATTTATGATGGTATGACTTTACTTGGTGTGATATTGTTAATGAACGTAAAGTATTATCTGTTGGATTCTATGTGCCCAAGACACATAGAATATTGATGCGGTTAGTACGTTATGATCCAAGTCGGGTTATACCCAATAACAAGCTTAGCAAACACCAATAATATTCAATTGATGATATGATCATGTAATTGAATAATAACACCAAATTTAGAAAATGGGTTTTCTAAATAAGTTGCATGGGAGATGGAACAACTTATTAGGATATTTTGTTCAAGAATATTACTTAGTGTTATTTAAGTTAGTTAGATAACATTAAGTAATTAAAAGAGTGTATAAGTTTTACAACTAAATGTTAATTGTACAAACTTACAAGGGACCAATCTATAAAGTTTGTTTAGTGAATTTTAAGAGGGAAAATATTTTTGGTCAAGTGTTTTGGCCGCCCAAACCCTCTCCAATGAGAGGGTTTTCACCTCCTTGAACACTAATCACTTTAGTGCTGGTCTCACACACTACCATATCATCTAACACACACATGAAAAGTGTTTTTTGAAGTCTTTTCTCTCCCAAAAAGAGCTCTCGGTTTTTCAGCTGATTGAGTGGATTTGGAATCACTCTTGGTGTTAATCTCCCTAACAAGAAGAGTGTTTGCACATTGCTTGGGGTATACTAGCTTGAGGACCTCCTCTTCTTGGAGTCTTGGCCGATTTTGACATCTCCATCTTCATCAAATCCACGTTTTTGGCAGCCCTTTTGGAAGTATTGTTCTCAACTGCTGAAGGTAGTTTTGGCAGCTTGTTAATGGCTGTCTATTATGCTTGTTTTATGTGTTCATGCTTGCTTATTCACATATTTAGATCCTTTGATTTTGGGTTTGTTTTTCCATCTTAAAACATCATTAAGAACATGGATTTTCCAGATTATAAACATGTTATAATTCTATACTTCCGCTGCGTTTTTCAGAAAGTTTAAAAGGTTGAACTTGTTTACTTTGTGTTCTATCAAACCCATCAATGGCATCATGAGCCGGTTATGTGGATAACTTGCTTGTTCTTAGTCTTTAAAATTGGTTTTAAAGATGTATTATCACTTATGAAAGGCTGATTTTGGGCTGCTGTTTTGTATGAATGATTCCCCAAACTTTCAAGGTCATATCACACATGCTAGTGATTAGACCTTGAAAGATATATATTATGAATGTTGATTGTTTGGAAAATTTTTAAAACCCAAAATTTCAGTTTATGTTGGCTGAAATTTGGTGGTTTTAAGTGGGGTTTCATTATATGTTTGATTAATATGATCATTGGATGTTAGTGTGCATAACCTAGCCTTTGGCCCCTTTGATTTGGATGATTGGAATGGTTGGTTTTATTCATTCAATTGGGTTGTATATTTATGTTTATTATTTGGGTTGTAATTATTTGTTCATTTGGTTATGTAATTAATAGATTAGGTGCATTTCTTTTATTAGAAAAATGTATTAGGATACAATTTTTGTAATAGGAAGATGCACAAGGTCAAGACCCAAAGATGGACATCAAAGACATGGAACTTGAAGCATATGGATGCAAGTTCAAGTGGGGGCCTATGATGACCTCATTTTGTGTTGATTTCAACCCTTAGGAAAGACCTAATGACCACACTTGTGATGGCAAACAAGTGTGGTCACAATAGTAGCTTAGGTTATGCACATTATGGTTGTTTATGCTTATGCTTGTTTGAATGTTTATTATTTGATTGTATGGTTGGAATTTTGACATGCATTACAAACTAATTAACAAACTTAACAAGTTATAAAAATGATGGTTCTTAATCATTAAAAGTAATAAAAGGTTATTAAATTGATTTAATGATTTCAAAGATTAAAATGGGTTTTAATCAAAAGACCATAGGGTACCTTGTATTTGAAAGCATGCAAATACAAGTACATAGAGTTTTCTAAACTAGAATTATGAAATCTCTAATCTTTTGACCAACAAGTTTAACACCGTCCTTTTGCACAACACTTGAGTCATTTGGAAACTCTTAATGGGATAAAGGTCACCTAACCATTTAGAGGGAACTTATGATTTAAGGTGAGGATACCACATTTGTGGGATAAAGATCACCTAACCACTTATGTGGGTAAACTCACATGTGTGTGCAAGTAGGGTAACTTGATTTGCAAACCATGTTAAATGGATCACCTAAATATGGTTTCCAAATGGTGTTGATGGGATTAACATGCCGACTTTACATATGATGTTTAAAGTCAATCCCATACCTCTAGAAGTTGTAAATGGTTGCAACCGTCAATCGTTGACCACCTTATTAATTTAAATCGTGGGATAAAGGTCACCTAACCATAATTTAAATGTAATGTTGGGTTCTAGAATTTAATATAATGACCTTAAAAGACATTAATTATTAAAAATAACAATATCGAAAATACTAAAATAGATCTTTGTTAAATTTTGTAGATGGCCACCAACAATGATAATCACGATAACTCATCCGCGTCCAACCAATCATTACGAGCGATCCTCCAAAAAGAACGTCTAAATCATAATAACTTTATTGATTGGTATCGAAACTTGAGAATTGTTCTCAAGCAAGAGAGAAGATCATATGTTTTAGACGACCCTATCCCCGATCAACCTACTGAGGATGATGAGGAGGTCTACAACGATTGGCTCAAGTACACTGAGGACCCTGTCCAAGTGTCTTGTCTCATGCTAGCGAGCATGACTCCTGATCTCCAAAAGGAGTATGAACATAACGGAGCATATGACATGATAACCCAGGTGAAGGAAACGTTCCAAACGCAAGCAAGGGTTGAGCGCTTTGAAACGGTTCGAGCACTCCATGCATGTCGTATGGACGATAACCAATCTGTCTCATCTTATGTACTTAAGATGAAAAGTCATATTGACCGCCTCGAGAGGCTTAATTGTCCTGTCTCGAAGGAATTGGCCACGGATTTGATCCTTAATGGCCTTACCAAGAAGTTCAAGACATTCGTGTTGAACTACAACATGAATACTTGGGACAAAAGCATTGGTGAGCTTCGCTCAATGTTGAAAACGGCCGAGGCGGCCATGGGTAAAAGGGTTTTAACCAAGGCTAACCCATAAGAGTTCACACACAGGGTTATCCTCAAACGAAAAGGTGGTGAGGACTTCTTCCGAAAATAACTTGAACATAATCTGTTAAGTGTTTCTCAATTCTGTGATCAAAAGCACCAAATTCTTTTCATAGAACATGAGTGCATTATCCTCAAACCAGGGATGACCCAGGAAAGGGGATATGTACAAGCTTGATATGAACAATGCTTCCCCAATGGGTGAAGTATCATCCTTTCTTTCCAAAGCTGATAGTGATGAGTCAACACTGTGGCATAAACGTATGCGTCATGTAAATTTTAAGACAATGAATAAATTGGCTAAAAATAACTTGGTACATGGTTTGCCTAAAAAGGAGCTTTTCTGCAAAGATAACTGTGTTGCTTGCCTAAAAGGGAAACAACATAGGACATCTCATAAATCCAAATGTGTTAACTCTATCACTACTCCATTGCACTTATTGCACATGGATCTTTTTGGTCCCACAAGTATAATAAGCATTGAAAGGAAATCATATTGCCTTGTGACAGTTGATGATTTTACAAGATTCACATGGGTATTCTTTTTAAGAACTAAAGATGAAACTGCTGAAACATTAAAATCTTTTATTCTTAAAATAGAAAATCAAATTGATCACAAGGTTAAAATATTAGATGTGATCAAGGGACTGAGTTTAAGGACTTCGTTCTTGACTCATTCTGTAACTCAAAAGGGATTGCCAGACAATATAGTGCTCCCAGAACTCCTCAACAAAACGGTGTTGCTGAGAGGAGGAATAGGACACTTATTGAGGCTGCTCGAACTATGTTAGCTGATTCAAAGCTACCTCTAACATTCTAGGCAGAGGCAGTCAGCACTGCATGCTATGTGCAGAACAGAGTTCTTGTAGTTAAGCCTCATGGAATACCCCTTATGAGCTATGGAACAAGAGGCCACCATTCATTGGCTTTCTAAGGTCCTTTGGCAGTAGGTGTACCATACTTAACACAAAGGACAATTTAGCAAAATTTACTGAAAAGTCGGATGATGCTATCTTTGTTGGATACTCTTCTAGCTCCAAAGCTTATAGAGTATACAACATTAAGAATAAAAAATTTGAGGAGTCATCCAATATAATTGTTAATGAGCACACTCTTGTGTTAGGGAGAATGGACCTGATCACATCTTTGATTTAGAATTGCTTCTAAACTATTCTAAACCCTCTTGTGACAATGTTTCAATTGGAATAGGTGCTCAAAATGATGTTGATACTGCTGCTAATGATCAACTATTTGAGCTTCCCAGGCCTAGACCAAATTCTCCAAGTGCTGCAATACATCATGCTTCCACTATTCACAGATCCGATAGTTTAACCTTATCAAGGAATAGTGAGCCTCAACAAGTGAGTCACCCACTGAGCCTCAAAACTCATCAGGTGATCCACCACAACACCAGGCAGAAGGAAGTGGTATTTTGAAGGAACGGGCAACTGTTAATACTACTTCACAGCTAACTATTGATGATGTTTCTCATTCATTCAATCAGTCCTCATTGAATGACTCTGAAACAGCAGCTGGACAGAGTGTTCCAGTTCTTGAGCAGAATATGTCTAACCTGGATCTATCTCTGCAACTGGAAGTGATTCCTCGTCTTAGGATTCACAACACTCATCCAACTGAGAACATCATAGGGAATGTCTCTAAGGGTGTGAGAACAAGAGGACAGACTCATCAAGGGAATGTCTTCTTGTACTCATGCTTTCTATCTCAGATGGAACCCAAGAAGGTAGAAGATGCCTTGAAAGATAGTAGTTGGCTTGAATCAATGCAAGAGGAGCTACTTCAATTCAAGATACAGAAGGTATGGAACCTATGTCCGCTACTATCTGGTCAAGTACCTATAGGCACCAAATGGGTTTTCCGGAACAAGAGAGATGATAGAGGCTTGATCATTAAGAATAAGGCAAGACTTGTGATTCAAGGATACACTCAAGAGGAAGGAATCGATTATACTGATGTCCTTACACCAGTTGCAAGACTTGAGGCAGATAGGATCTTCCTTGCTTATGCTGCATCCAAGGACTTCACAGTATACCAACTTGATGTCAAGTGTGCATTTCTATATGGGGATATAGATAGGGAAGTCTATGTATGCCAACCTCCAGGATTTTAAGATCCACAGCACCCTAACTATGTGTGCAAATTGGATAAAGCTCTATATGGGCTGCACCAAGCACCAAGGCTGTGGTATGAGACTTTGTCTCAGTTTCTGTTGAAGAATGGCTATACTAGAGGTACCATTGATAAGACTCTCTTCATCAGAAAGTCTGGAAAGGATATTCAGCTCATACAAGTCTATGTTGATGACTTCATATTTGGTTTCTCAAATGACTAAATGTGCAAAGACTTTGAGAGCATTATGAAGAAGAAGTTTGAGATGAGCTCCATGGGAAAAATAGACTTTTTCCTGGAATTCAGGTAAAGCAACTGAAGGAAGGGTTCTTCATTAATCAATCTAAATATTTGAGATGAAGGATTGCAAGCCTGCCAAGACACCCATACCCAGAAACCATAATCTTTGTCCTGACCTTGAGGGGGAGGATCTAATCAACATCAGTATAGGCAATTATTGGTTCTCTAATGTATCTAACAGCCAGTAGACCTGATATCATGTTTGCTACTTGCATTTGTGCAAGATATCAGGCTGCTCCAAAGGTGTCTCACCTAGCTGCTATTAAGATAATCCTCAGATACCTCAAAGGAGCACCTAAACTAGGTCTCTGGTATCCAGAAACAAGGATTTCAATCTTTATGGATATTCTGACAGTAACTATGGAGGCTGCAATATTGACAAGAAATCAACATCAGGAGGATGTCAATTTCTTGGTGGAAGGATCATCTCATGGCAATGCAAGAAACAATCCTGTGTCTCTACATCAACTGCTGAGGCTGAATACATTGCTGCTGCTAGCTGCTGTGCTCAACTACTATGGATTCAAAATCAGATGTTAGACTATGGATTCAACTTTATGAGTACTCCTATCCATATTGACAACAGTGCTATCTCCATTTCTGAAAATCCAGTGAAGCACTCTAAGACTAAGCACATTGACATCAGGTATCATTTCATTAGAGATATTCATGAGAAAAATCTAATCAAGTTAATCAATGTTGATTCAAATGAATAATATGTTGATCTGTTTACCAAAGCTTTTGATGAACAAAGGTTCAAGTATCTCATAACAGCTATTGGGATGATAAACATTGATTAATTTGATCTCTTTTGAAAATCTTTTTAATATGTAAGTCTTGTGTCAATACAATTTAAGCCTTGTTACAAGAAATTCTCTCTGAAATTTTCTAAGTGTAAATTCCTTCCGAAGAGAAATTAACCTTCAGAAGACATTCTCATATCTTCCGAAGCAAAATTTCTCAAAGGATAACTTTCTTCTCGGAAGAATTTTTGGCCTCGGAAGAAGCGATTGATTGTATATCAGATCTACTTCCGAAACTTACAAATTCTCTATTCGGAAGCAAAGTTTTGGCTTCGGAAGTAAGAATTGCCTTCGGAAGACAAGTTACCTTCGGAAATATTTTACACTCGGAAGAGAGATTTCACTGTGTAACGTAAATTTCTTGAGCCCCACACTGTAAAAAGCAAAGATTTTGTTAATGATGTCGGATTATTTGACTGATTTTAACCTTACCGCCACTGTCATTTCATCCACTAAACCATCACATCACCTTATCCTAACCCCCATTACCGCCATCCACAATCTTTTAAATAATCTCGACTACTCAGATTCATTTTCTTACTTGCAAATTTTACTGCCCTAGAAATTTCTCCTCTCCAACTTTACCCCAGCTCAAATTATCCACAATCATCTTTGCAAATGGCCCTCAACCCTCAGCATAACCAAGTCGCACTTCTTGATTCGTCAAGAGATGCTAACTTCTCTAAAATCATCTCCTTTCTCACCCAATCAACCTACTACACTGCCCTTACAATTAACCCCACTGTTTTCTCTAACCAAATGGCAGAATTTTGGGGAAATGGTCAAGTTGAAACCCTAAATGGGACTCGTGTATTACGGTCCAGCATCTGTGGACAGGAGTTGATCATCACCGAACAACTCATCAGGGAGCATCTTGAGCTTCATGATGAAGGAGCTCCTAGTGAATTCCCAAAGGAAGATTGGATAGCACTTATATCCCAATGGGATATGGTGGAGACATCAGCAGGTCGACTGTTTACAAGTTCAACTTCTCCTACAATTGGAAGTTCCTCCTGCATGTTGTTCTTCATTGCTTGTCCAACAAATCCGGAGGATGGGATCAAATCCCTTATGAACTAGGATGCTTAGTTCATGGACTGGTGAGAGGCCTGCACTTCAATTACTCATGATTTGTGTTCTCAAATCTGATAGGGAATCTGCAAAGGGAGACATTCTTCATGTATCCTAGATTCCTTCAACATATAATCAACTGTGAGTTGGACCATAGCATGCTTGTCTGTGCAGCTGCTCTGAGTGTTCCCCAAATGCGGCCTTCCATCTTCAAGACATTGAAGAAGGTATCCACCAACTTCACTATAAGGCACACCACTCTGCTTCCAGGTATGATTGAGTGCATAGCTCCTGGTGACATCCCTGTTCACCCCATAGGTGATGAACCCACACCAGCAACCTCCACCATAATGCCAACACAACCTTCTCCACCCATCACCATCACTTATCAAAGACGCTCCAAACGAACCCTTGTTCAATCTATTCTGATTGAACAAGCCCCTCCTGTTCAATCCAAAAAGACTAGAGTGGAAACATGGGCTCCCACTCAGTCAGACGTCTCTCCATCCTTCTCTTTTGACCTCAATTTGGGTTTTGAGTCTCCTCAGTCTCAAACCCATGAGCCCGACACCCAAACCAGCAACCCTCGGAATGAGTATTTACACTCTTCTAAGATGCCAACAAGGGACAGCCCCACCAGAGGTGTTGGAGCATATATAGACATATATAGTGTGTCCGTCGCTTGTCGAATAGTCTAGGATTAATGTTATACACATGATATGTTGTAAACACATGAAACTGGGTCATTCGCAGGAGCATATGCGAATGAGACTCAGTCGTACGACTGAGCCATGCTAATGGACCAGTCGTGCGACTGAGAGATGCGATTGGGACATTCGTAAGACTGAACCATAAGTATGGTCCAGTCGTACGATTGAACCATACGCATGGTCCAGTCGTACGATTGAACCATATGCATGGTCCAGTCGTACGATTGAACCATATGCATGGTCCAATCGCACGAATGGGCCCAGTCGCATCTAATATGGGCCGAGGCCTATATATACCAGTTTCAATGTGTAGAGAGAAAGAGGATTGAGAGGAAGTCTGCCCGAAGCCTAGGGCTGCCGGATGAGAGGGGAGATCATGCTCGATCTTCCCCTTGCCAAGAGTCTTGATTCTTATGTTGTAACGAGCTTGTAATCGTTAGGTTTTTATCAATGAAACCAATATTTGATAGTTCGTGTTATTGATTTGACTTTTGGTTTTGGTTGTTCATCCTTCCGTCAAGAACATGCTCAGATGTTTATCGATCCCGAAAAACCGACTTCATAATTGGTATCAGAGCCAGGTTACACTGGAATGATCTAACAATCATTCTAGGCTTTCGAATCGATGAAACCAATATTTGATAGTTTGTGTTTTGCTCAGATCTTGTTACGTGTGTTGCTTCTATGTTGAAATCGAATTCGAAACCATGTTCCTATCACCCTTTCAAATCTGATGATGTCTACTTTGTTTCGGTTCATGTTGAATTCGTCAGATTAGGGTTTTGGGCAGCCCTGGCGGCTGCATATCTGAAAATCTGCGTGCAGACCCGTTCATGCAACTGGGCCATGCGAATGGACCATTTGTATGACTGGACCATGCGAATAAGCCATTCGTACGACTGGACCAGTCGTATGTTCAGTCGTGCGACTGGACTAGTCGTATGTTCTATTGCACGAATGAGCCATCTGCATTGACTCGTCCGCATTTGTTCCAGACCAAAAAAAAGAGTCTGGAACAGCTTCTTGCAAAGATTTGAAGATGAGCAAAGCATATTCACCCAGAGGTTCGTTTGTCAAATAAGTTCGATGTGTACCCTATTATTCATCGGATTTCCAGAATAGGTGAATGTAATTGGAACACGGAAGAGAGAAGAGAAGATGTCAGCAGTTGGTGCTGATTTTGTGGGGTAGTCAGGAGCATCTGACTACTTATGGGCCAATCAAGTTATATTTATCCGCACAAAAAGGATTCTGCTTCTTAGGGGGAATCCTTGTATATAGAAAGTGAAGACGCAATCAAAAAGTGATGATGTGAACCGGTTTCCGATGATGAATCTTTGTGCATGCTGATTTGGTTGATATTGTCAACTATGGATTGAAACCTTCAACCTCTTGCCCAATACACCGTGTCAAGACGCAAGGAGAGCACAATGTCTATATATTGGGATATGTTGAATGTGAGGGGGAATTTCTGCAGGTGGTGATGTTAATCAAGTTAGCCTGTGTGAAGATTGAAGCAATGGAAAACTGTTCGTGTCATTAACTGGAAAAATCAGTCATATGGGGAATCTTGCTGCTATGATAGTGTTCTACAAAGTAAACGAAAGCTATTGTGCCTAAATTCATTTTCAGGGATATGGTAGTAACCTGACGGATCGGCAACGTTGGCTAATATGGTTTTCGTTTGATTCTATTAGCAACCAGAGCAAAGATTGACTGAAGATTGTAAGAGGTGTTATCTACTATTCGCAAGCAACGTACAAGGGGGAATTTGTTGGAGCATATATAGTCATATATAGTGTATCCGTCGCTTGTCGAATAGTCTAGGCTTAATGTTATACACCTGATATGTTGTAAACACATGAAACTGGGTCATTCGCAGGAGCATATGCGAATGAGACTCAGTCGTACGACTGAGCCATGCTAATGGACCAGCCGTGCGACTAAGAGATGCGATTGGGACATTCGTAAGACTGAACCATAAGTATGGTCCAATCGTATGATTGAACCATATGCATGGTCCAGTCGTACAATTGAACCATACGCATGGTCCAATCGCACGAATGGGCCCAGTCGCATCTAATATAGGTTGGGGCCTATATATACCAGTTTCAATGTGTAGAGAGAAAGAGGATTGAGAGGAAGTCTGCCCGGAGCCTAGGGCTGCCGAATGAGAGGGGAGATCATGCTCGATCTTCCCGTTGCCAAGAGTCTTGATTCTTATGTTGTAACGAGCTTGTAATCGTTAGGTTTTTATCAATGAAACCAATATTTGATAGTTCGTGTTATTGATTTGACTTTTGGTTTTGGTTGTTCATCCTTCTGTCAAGAACATGCTCGAATGTTTATCGATCCCGAAAAACCGACTTCACAAGAGGCTCAATGCCTGTAGACATTGACCAAAGTCCTGAGTCTGTAGGATTACCCTTCCTATCTTTCACTGACCTTTTGTTTAAAACTGATGAAGAGATAACATCTCTCCATGGCAATGAAGTTGATCTACAACACCCTCTCCAAGATCAACAGAGCCCGGAGAAATCCCTTATCTCTAGCCCCCATCAGCAACCAACAACTGAGGTGAGTCCCACTGATGTGGAGGGGACTCATGTAGATTCAGTTGCCACTACAGAAGGTGCCTCAATGGACTTTGTGGACAGTGGTAACATTTCTCAGACTGAATCTACAGCAACCAAGCTCTTTGATGACTCTGAAAGAGACATCATCGAGCATGGGAAACCAAGGTGCCAAGAAACCACATCTGGTGGTGAGGCTGAACATACTAGGTATGTTACCTCATCTCCCCATGATTCTTCGAAAGAAGATGAGGGAAGCATGCAACTCCTTATTCAAGATCTTCTTTCTAAAGTCTCAAACCTAGAATCTCTGGTTAGGACTTTAGAGGCAAGGTCTGCCACTCAGCAACTTGAGATTGACAATCTCAAGGCTCAACTAGCTAAGAAACAGACAGAGAGGTCTGTTAGGCATGTACCTGTTCAGGTCTCACTGACTTCCTCCTCCAGCTCATCTAGCTCTCAAGATGATGCTACCAAAAAGGGGGAGAATGTTAAAAGACAAACACATAAGGAACCATAGAGCCGGCCTTCAACTTCAACATTTTCTTCTCCCATCTTCTCTGTGCATGAAACATCTCAAGTCAATCTTCAGATTGATCCTAGGATGCTCAGTGATCTCTACAGACTCTTCACCAAGTTTCTGTTAAGATCTTTCTTTGAGCAGCCAAGCCATGATGCTGCAATGATCTACTTTGGAGCGGAAGAGCTTCAAAGGCTGACTGCACCTTCTACCACTATGGAAGAAGTTGGTCAACCTAAGGTCCTCATGGAACCTAAGATTTAATTCGAAGAGGAAATGGGAACTGATGGCCCAGCAACTGAAACAGTTGGGACAGAATCTGCATCTCCTTTAACTTCCGAAGCTGAAATTAAAGCCTCATAAGAACAAGCTGAATCTTCCGAAGCTGAAATTGAAGCTGCGGAAGGACTGTTCAAAATGTCCGAGGAACTGATCATCATAGATGCTATCCTGGAAATGGCATCTGAGGTGAGCAGTGAGGACTTTCCAATTGTACCTTCATCTCAGACACTATTTCTGACTCTCTCACAATCAGAAACCTCTCTCCAAGAACCACCACAATCAGTATCTTCAAAAGACAAAGGAAAAAGGAAGATGACTGCGGAAGAGCTTCAGGAAGAAGAGAAGATTGAGAAACTTAAGAAGAAAGGAAGACTTCAGACTGAGAAGTTGCTAGCTGCCAGTACAAAAGCAGATGCTTCCAATCAAGAGGTTGTCATCAATAAAAGAAGAGAGCAGATCATTGACCAGCTCATTAAAATGGGAGCTGCCAATGAAGAAACACTCCTGCTACCATTAGAGAAGTTAGTGGATCTGGAGAAGGCAACCAGGCTGAGACTTGAAGAAGAAGCCAGGTTGGCCTTGGAGGTAGAGGAAGAGAAATAGAAGGAGGCTGAATTGCAGCCGAGGAGAGACAGGATAAATGTGACATCCGTCACCTTAAGGTCCGTCAAATAACATAATTAACCATAGAATTATTCTTAATTATTCTTCCTCTTCTTCATGAACTCCTGTTATAAGAAATCATGTTTGCTTTATTACCCTTGTGCCTGTACTTCCTCCGTGAATGTGTGCTAAGCCTAAACCTTTTATAAATTATATCATCATTATCACCAAATATATCATTTCTAATTATAACCATTGTCATTAATAAAACGATTTTAAGCTATCAATTACCATTAAACACACTTTTAACATTAATATAACAAACACGCTTAAAGTCGTTTTCAACCGAAACAAACTTTGGAAACTCGGGGGCTAAGTGCAGGGACTAAAATTGACATTTTGCAAACTTGGGATGGGTATAAAAACCCCATTCCCAGCCATGTTCTTCATCTTCTTCACTTCTCCTTCCTTTTCTTCTTCACCACATAACTTCTTCACTTTTGCACCAAAAACGCTCCATTTGGTCTCGTTTTCTTCATCTAGGCTTCGTCTACAACCTAGTATACTCCATCCTTACAGGTAGACGACCTTGGTTGTCCATTTCTTGCTTGTTTTACTGCTGTCCATTTCTAGGGTTCGGTGTTCGGGTGAACCCGAACACAAGAGGTCGTGTGGGTGTGTGTGATGACTTTCTACGTGTGCTTCTTGTTCGTGTGTGTTTGTTGTGTGATTCTGGAAGTCCTTGCTATGTAAAACCCGTGCTCGGGGCAGCCGAAGGCTGCTTTGCACTTCAGCAGTCGCGAACCTGCAGTTCAGGCGACTGGGTTTGTCATGCGACTGAGCCGTGCGACTGAGCCATGCGACTGTGTCATTCGGGCGACTGAGTCGTGCGATCGGGAATGTCATGCGACTGAGTCGTGCGATCGAGTGTTGTGTGTGATTGAGTCCTACGACCAAACGAATGTATGCGACTGTGTGTATCGCACGACTGAAGGCCAATCGTACGAACGAAGGTTCAGTCGTACGAATGAAGTTGATTCGTACGAATGAAGGTTGATTCGTGCATATGGAGGTTAAGTCGTGCCATTCGGTGTTGTGTGGTATGACTGAATGCCAGTCGTACGAATGAAGATTCAATCATGCCAATGAAGCTGATTCGTATGATTGAATGCTGATCCGTACAAATGGAGTGTTGAGTCGAGCGTCTGGTCCTGTTGTGTGACTGATGATGTGTGTGTGAATTCCCTTCCTGAGTGTCTTGTGCTGATAAGGTAACATCAGTAAAAGTGTCATTGCTTGACCACAAAGATTAAAGTCAACGCTATCAACATGCACATACTATTTCAATTTAAATCAATGTAACATTTTACAATTATCGACAACCCATTTAGGACTACAAATATTTAACAAGTACTATCTTTTATAACAATGGGATCTTTATATGGATGTCATTAGCAATGACGGCTACTCTTAGTACTTGGATCTATATAAGGTCTGATGCGTGTGTCCGCTTGTGTGTGTGCTACCCACAACCGAACCGATACAACCCGAACCGACCAAACATTTCTACTTGCTTTATACATATCATTTATGCTAAACAATAACTATCAATATGTGTTTGACTGTTCATTGCATTCAACTGTTGGGAACTTGACCCTTGATACTTACCACTTAACATGTGAGTTTCGTGGCCCCTTTTTATGCTTATACAACTTTTCAAACCTTTACGAACATGGGGGAACAGTATGCTCACCCATTTTCATGCTGTACAACAAACATACAATTTACATACTTGGAATCAACATGCTACTATTTTGTGTGTACTTATCCGATACATGCTTGAGTCTGCTTTGTGGTTCTTTCTTACAACCATTTAATTCCAGTGTGGGAACCGACGGATAGGTATTGGTAGTACTACTTGGGTTGACACCCCCACCCTCGTGTTGGTATACTAGTTAGTACCAACAGATGCCAGGAACGGGCCTTGGGTGAATATATTCCGACAAGATTCTTTGTGTACGTCGTTAGGTTTGGTTGTAAAGCTCTTGTCATGTCATTTTGCTTACTTATAAAACTGTATGCACGGTATTCTGCAACAACTTTATACAGCATCAATTACTTATTTACTTTTAAACCCCCGAGCTCACCAACAATTTTGTTGACCATTTTGAGCATATCTTTTTAGGTGATCATGCTAGCTAAAGATCTAGGTGTGCTGCCTTAGTGGAGACCTTGGGATACGTTTTGTGGCTAACTTGTCATTTTGAAAACATCTGATGTAGTCTGTTTCGAACAATATTACTCTTTTGTTACTTGTTCCTGGGTTGTGGGAAAAATACATTACAATGTTGATATTCGTATTTGTGTGATCATTTGGTTGCGTATGCTTATGGCTGTGTTGTCGTGAACATTGACTAAACACGACACAAGTCCCCTTGTTGTCGGTGTCGTCATGACACGCTTGTTATCATTTTTTATATATTGCATCTCTATCATTTACCATGTGTTATGACGATCCCGTCTCGTTATGCCCCCGTGTTTCTGCTCTTAGCGGGGGTGTGACAATAAACTTCCTACTCTCCAGAGGCTTTGATCTTTAAGAACTCTCTCCATACAACGATGATACGATCCTCTGGCTCTACAACAAAGAGCAGGATCAAATGAAGAAAGAAAGGAAGAAGGTTGCAAAAGAAAAGGCCAAAGAGAAAAAGAAGAAGGAAGAAGAGGATAGGGTCACTGCCTCCAAGAAGCTCACTGAGAAAGCTTGGATGAAGGACTATCTTCGGGCTCATGGCTTCTCTGGTAGGCAGGTGGGTCCTATGTCTGAAAGGACACTCCAATGGATTGTCAGTGAAATTAAGGCTGACATCCGGATGGGGAAAAGAAAAGACATATATAGAAGGGTAAAAGGGATAACCTTCACTGCTTCTACCCAACCACAACCTGAACCTTTCACCCCTGAACCCACATCACTACCCTCACCTTCTCCCTCTCCTCAACCACCTAAACTTCCCATTATCCAACCCAAAACACTAGCCAGAACCTCTAAACCTAAACCTGCCCAATTACCAACCAAACCATCACTTCAGTCTTCTCAACATCTCTCCCTTGAGGAGTTTAAGGCAATCAAGACGAAGCTCACCAATTGCACTACTTTGAGCGAAGTCTCTTGTGTAGAAGACTCTGTTAACATCACCTATGTAGACAGATCTTCAAGTTCCCTCACAAGAGACAGATTCCTTGATTTTCCTAGAGGAACTTTGGACCAGGCTGCAAGACTTTTGGGCCTCAATTCAGACTCTTTAAATGAGGAAGAAAAGAAGCTAAGAAGGAAACTGGTGACTCTGTTGGATACAAGAAAAGAGGACAAGATTCCTAGTCAATCTCTTGTGCCTAGAAGGAAGATAATCCAGTGGAGGTTCGATGAACCTTCTCACAACTTTGTTGTGGAAAGAGAGAATGGTGAAATCAACAGACTCAATGCAACCTCCCTATTACACTCCAGCAGATTCGACATTGCTGGGTTAGCGGAGAAGCCATTCTCTAACCCCTCCAACTCTAAAACTCTTGCACTCGTCAGAAATCATCTCAGCAGTCTTCATTTAGCTGAGTTAACTGCAAAGGCAAAGATTGAAGAGGAGTTGAAGTTGAGAAGACAAGAAGACAAGGAAAGATCCCCCACCAAAGGTGCTGCCTTTCTACAGATGGTGGAAGGTCCTGAATTGGAACCTATAGTTCGATGGGAATATGATTACAGTTCCCATCAACTAACTCTTTTTAGAGGGCAACAACAAAGGGTACAAGTTATCCAAGGTGACAAACTAGATTTCCTGTCTACCAAGGATCTGTATAAGCTTCTCAGCACCACATCAGGGAAGAACAAGGAGACAGACAAATACTTGCTCTCCTTGGTGCTGAAAGCTTTGAGAAGTCGAGAAAAGTGAAGTTTTGGTAGCATCAGCCTAGGGGGAGTTTGTTGGATCAAGAAGAAGTCTAATGCAACCAAAACTATATCACTTAAGTTATTTTGGTGCTGCATGCAAAGGTTTCCGAAGCTTATTATGGAACTTCCGAAGGTTGTAGAGTTCTTCCGAAGACAAAGGGAAAGTCCAACTTCCAAAGACAGAACTCTACTTCCGAAGACAAATGCATACTTTCGAAGTTCAAGACTTAGAAGAATAAAGTGAAGACCACTTCCGAAGTATGATGAAAAGAAGAAGTCTCCAAGTCTTGGAAGAAGCAGCCTCTTCCAAAGTATAAAGTGGCTTCGGAAGTACTTACTCTTCCGAAGCCATTTAACCTTCGGAAGACACTGCTATAACCAGTGGACACAAGTATGGTCTCTGACACTCCGCTACAGACTTCTGATACAACATGGCTTCTTCCCAAAGAGTCATGTTGTTGACCATACTTTATTCCACTGTTTACCTTTCATGATAGTACATGTTACAACTTTAGTTGGTGACAAAAGGTAAGTCAGGGACATGTCCTGACTACCAAATCTAAGATAAGACTTTATCCAAGATACCTTAAACTATAGTCTTGTAGTATAGGCTTTAGCTAAAGGATCCTAGTTGGTATCAAAGTATATCCGGCTATAGATAGTATTATATATAGGTTCTCCTTGTAACTCATTGAGAGAAGATTATCTTCTGCTTGTAAAAGTCTTGTATTTTGAGTTGAGAATCAATATATAAAAGTATCTTGAAAATTATCTTTCTGTGTTCTTAGTTACTTTCTATATTGTGATTAACTCTTTTTGATTCTTATCATACCCGAGTGTGATTCTAGGTGAGTTTGAGAGAAAAACATTGTGTTTAAGTGACAAACACCGATCCTGCAGTCAAGATACGTAATGCTCAGGGTATGAAGAGTAAATTAAGTGGCTAATCACAACTGACCACTATAATTAGGGACTTACTATACCTGACACAAACTGAGTTGTTCCTTTTAATGACCATGTTGGTGTTTAAATCTTTCAGTGTGTTAGAGGATGGCTGGTGGTAGATCATCTAAAGCTTCACGTGCTGGAGGTCATGGTGCTAAACCACGGGCTATGAGAGGAAGGCCTAGAGCCAAAAAGGTGGTTTATGAAGAACCCGAGACCCTTCATCCGGAGGGTGGAGATGAGAGTGCTAATTTGAGAGCCTCAATAAAGGAGGTTGTAGTTAAAGAAGTGCATCAAGTCATGCAAACGATCTTACCGTCTGTAGTGACTGAAGTGATTAAGGTTGTACGGGAGGGGGAGAGGAAGGAAAGGAGTAGACCTACAGGCGAAAGGAGACAGCCCGAGACTGAAACGGTTTTCTCTGATGACAAAAAGGAAGATGAAGAAGAAGAGCCTACGTCGGAGGCGGCCCAAGGCTACAACTATGGGGCATTTCAAAGATGCACGCCCCTACCTTCGATGGTAATGGCACTACTACTGCTGCTCACCAATGGGTGAGAGAGATGGAAGTTGTTCAGAATATCAACAAGTGCCGAGAGGACCAAAAGGTGAAGTTTGCTGCCCGCTCGTTTGTGGACTCGACCTGTGTTAGTGGGACAATATAGTCCAAGCCGAGGATAGATGAGCAATTGGTAGAATAAGGTGGTCTAAGTTGAAAAAGTTGGTAATCGAGGAGTTATGTCCTCATAAGGAAATGGATAAGATGGAAAGGGAGTTCCTACAATGACTCATCAGCAATACACTACGAAGTTTAATGAGATGGCACTGCTGGTGCCTGATCAGGTGATGCCTCTGTCACGAAAGATTAAGAGGTACATTCAAGGCTTGCCGGCAGATGTCCGTAGCCACATGATCGTTGCCCGACCGAGCACATTTAGGTCGGCAGTTGATTTGATAGGGAGATTGTATGATGAAAGAACCGTGGTGGTGACTGAAGGCAGCAAGAAAGGTGGTGGTGACCAGTATAGGAATGGAAAAAGTTTTGGTTGGGGTGGTGCCCCGATAAGTAAAAAGAAGGCACGGGTGGATGACCGTTGTGTGGTTACACCTGGTGCGGGGTCGAAGAGGCGTGGTAAATATGGAAGGAGCATTCGGGAGAATGCAAATGGGGGTCAAAAATCTACTTCAAGTGCGGGAAGCCTGGCCATATAGCAAGGGAATACGGGGTTTAAGGTGTTACAACTATGGAGAGAATGGTCACTTGAGTAGAGACTATAAGAAGCCGAGGGCTGAGGGTTCGGGGGTGTAGAAGACTGGAGCAGAAGGACATAGGGCAAGCAACAGAGCATTTATGATGACGCAGGAGGAGGCTAGGACAGACCCTAATGTTGTGTCAGGTATGTTTCTAGTAAACCAAACTTTAGCCTCTGTGTTATTCAATTCTGGTGCTAGTAAAAATTTTATTTATGCTGCTTTCTATGCTAAACTGCCTGTTAGAAGTAGGAGGGTAGATGCACCCTTTGATGTAGAAACTACCATAGGTAAGTCTACCCAGATTTCTGAGATGATCGAAGGTTATGGCGTGGAATTAGAAGGTCATAAGTTTCCTGTTAGACCATTCGTGATGACCTTAGGTGGTTTCGATGTAGTTCTTGGGATGGATTGACTAGTGGACTACGCGCCGAACATTGTGTGTCGCAAGAAGATGATTCGGTTAACAGCGCCTGATGGGAGTATGGTGACGGTTTATGGTGATCGAGTCATGACAATTCCTGTTGGACCAAAAGAACAAACGAGCCTGATCAGAAAAACCTCTAAGTCCCACAGACATCACAACAACTGCTGAAGACTTGATCAGTTGTTTCACAAAGTCTGAAGAGCAACAGCTGAAGAACAAAGGACTGAAGACTTCAACAGCTGAAGACCAAAGTCTGAAGATCAACAGCTGAAGACTAAAGTACTGAAGACTTAAAAAGCTGAAGACTAAAGTACTGAAGACTTCAACAGCTGAAGACTAAAGTAATGAAGACTTAAAAAGCTGAAGACTAAAGTACTGAAGACTTCAACAGTTGAAGACCAAAGTCTGAAGATCAACAGCTGAAGACTAAAGTACTGAAGATCAACAGCTGAAGTACAAAGACTGAAGACAACAGCTGAAGACATCAGTTGATGACAACAGCTGAAGCTCAAGTACAAGTACTGATGCCTTCAGAGTTTGTTACAACAGCTGAAGAAGCATTCTTCAGTTGTTGTGATGGTTTTCTTTCAGTAGTTTTCTTTTCTATTTCAGTACTTGTAAAACGACTGAAGAGCATGTTCTTCAGTCGTTGTAATTTCAGTAGTTTTCTTTTCAGTAGTTGTAGTGATAGTTAACACTACTATTTTTGTAAGAAGATATTAGTTGTTTGACATCTTCAGTAGTTGTGTTAACTATCAGTAGTTTGATTTCTGTTAGATGTCACTATCAAGTGACATCAGCAGACATCACATCTCCTATATAAGAGATGTTGACCTAATTGTACGTGTGACATTCTGTTACCACGAAAGCGCATATTGAATGAAATATGTTTCGCAGAATTCTCTCTCTATAATCGTTTACTTTTATATTGAATATCATTGTGTTCTTGTGAATTGTCTAATTCATTGTTTGATTTCCGCTGCAATACTCTCTAATCAATCAAATGTAGATCAGTGATCCTAACAAATGGTATCAGAGCAGGTTAATCATTGATCGATCTAACAATGATCATTGAACTGCTATTTATATCTATGTTTGATTGAATTAGCATATTTGCAAGAATGGTTATAGATTATTGAATTTCTGCTGCTTTCGTTTATTCACTTTGAGCTTTCTCTTGGTTCAATTGGTTTGTTGTGTTTTTGTTCTAAATCTGCTAAAGCTTATTGAATTTGGTTGAATCTGAGATGACTACTCCTTCTAATGACCCTCACAATACCGGTTCCTCAACCAAGCCTCCGATGCTGGTTAGGACTGAGTATAACATATGGCAACGAAGGATGCTTCATCACCTGTCTGTTAACAGTTCAGGTTGTTGGACATCTGTGGTACATGGTCCACACAAGCCTATGGTGAACAATCTGGAAACCAACCAAATGGTTCCGAAGAGAGGAACAATACTCATATGAGGATCGGAAACTTTGAGATTGATGCTAAAGCGCATGGTATTCTGGCCATGGCTTTGCCTAATGAATCTATTTAGGGCTTATGCATCATGAAACTACTCATGACCCTGGAATGCACTGAAGGAACAATTCAGTGGAACAGATGAGGTTTTAGCAAACAACAGAGAAATCCTTGCCCAACAATATGAGACATCTCTCATAGAAAGGGTGAGACACAACTCAACAGTTTGAGCATTATGGAATTTTGGCTATGGCTTTCCTAATGAGATTTACTCTGGCTCTGCATTGTGAATCTGCTCATGACCTCTGGAATGCCATCAAAGAACAATTTGGTGGTACTGATGAGGTTTTAGCAAACACAGGGAAATCTCGCCCAACAATAGAAGGGTGAGACTCTGATGGTTCCGAAGAAGAAGGAACAATACTCATATGAGGATCGGAAACTATTTGAGATTGATGCAAAGCGCATGGTATTCTGGCCATGGCTTTGCCTAATGAAATCTATTTAGGGCTTATGCATCATGAACTGCTCATGACCTCTGGAATGCCTGAAGGACAATTCAGTGGAACAGATGATGTTTTTAGCAAACACAGAGAAATCCTTGCCCAACAATATGAGACATTCTCTCATAAAAGGGTGAGACACTAACAACAGTTGGTAGCATTTTCTGTCTAACATTGATCGATCTAACAATTGATCATTGAAACTGTTCAATCGCTCTAAGTTTAATTGAATTAGCAAATTCGCAAGGATCTGTTATAGAGATTGAGAGTGTATCGCTTCTGGCCGCTTTATTTGAGGTTCTGTGTGGTTTTGAGCTAAATTTATTGTGATTTTACTTGAATCTGTCTGATTTTCACAATGACTACTTCTTCGAATGATCCTTTCAATACTGGATCCTCTACCAAGCCTCCGATCTTGGTGAGGAATGAGTATAACATTTGGCAGAGAAGATTGCTCCATCACCTGTCTGTCAATAGCTCAGGTGTTGGACATCTGTGGTACATGGACCACATAAGCCAATGGTGAATGATCCGGAAACAAACCAGTTGGTTCCAAAGAAGAAGGAGCAATACTCCGATGAGGACAAGAAGTTGTTTGAAATCGATGCAAAAGCCCATGGAATTTTGGCTATGGCTATTCCTAATGAGATTTACTCTGGGCTTCTGCATTGTGAATCTGCTCATGACCTCTGGAATGCCATCAAAGAACAATTTGGTGGTACTGATGAGGTTTTAGCAAACAACAGGGAAATCCTCGCCCAACAATATGAGACTTTCTCTCATAGAAAGGGTGAGACTCTGACTCAACAATTTGAGCGGTTTTCATGTTTAATTCTGAATTGAAAATGGTTAAACATGAATATACCAGGAGTCAGATGAACCATAGATTCTTAAGATCACTGCCTGAGAGATGGAACCATATACCATTGTTCTACGCTCAAATGCTGATGTTGATCGCCTATCTCTCACCCAACTTCATGGAAAACTGCTTACATTTGAGAGAGAGATAGAGCAGAAAAGGAAATTGGTTTCATCTGGCAAGCTCACTGAGGATTTTGTCCAAGGGAACACTGCCCTGATTGGATCAAGAGTCAGAATATGCGTCATCTGAAAGCCAGTATGATGAGCATATTGATTTCTCTACAAACACTTCTGAGCCTGCCTTTGTGAGTGTTGATAGTTATTCTGTGGTAGTAATAGTGACAATCTATGTTTCATCATGGATGATCTCAAGGGGATTGCTGATGATGACTTAGAAGAGATGGATATTTTGAGCCAAATGGCCTTGATAAATATCAGATCTCAGAAGTTCTACAAAAGAACTGGAAGGAAATTCCCAGGACTCTCTGGCAAAACCAAGTTGGTTTTGACAAGAGTAAGTTGAAGTGCCATAAATGCCACAGGCTTGGGCACTTTGCAAGAGAATGTAGATCATCTGGATCTAACTCTCCTGCACCTTTTGTGACTTTCCCTGGCAATAGTCAACAAAACAGAGGGCAACAACCTGTCAATTCTGGTTATCATCATCAACCACAATCTCCTGCATATTTTGTTCCACAGGGGCCAATGCCATATCCATACCCCTGCTATTACATGCCACAACCAGGCCAGGTTCAAGCACCCACTGCTCAGCAACCACATGCACTCCCTGAGCCTCAACCATCCCAATCTCATCAACCCAATCAACTTCAACAACACAGCTTCTTCACACCAGGAGTTGTTGACTGGAGCAGTTTACCAGATGATGTGTCTGGTAATGAACAACTGTTCTCAGGTGCTGGTCAACATGGTGGTGAGCATCCTTTTGGAAATCTAGCTCTCATGGCTTTGGAATCCTCTGATGGATCATCTTCAAGTACCTCTTCAACAAGGTATCACAGGTATCCTCTGAGGCTAAGGCCAAATTATGTTCTGAAACTTGCATAGCAGCATTTGCCTCTATTAGAGAAGCAAATGTGGCTTTAATCAATAATGTAGAGCTAGAACAAATAATTTCCAAAATAAAGCTGAGTTTGAGTCTGTGCTAAAAGAGAAAACTGATGAGATTTACAAATTAAAATGCCAAATTTCTGATGATAAGGCTAGGGAGGATGTACTCTTAGAGAAGTACAAAGACCTCAAAGATACTCTTGCTGTCACCCAGGTAGAGTGTGATCGATGGGTACAATCTTGCAAGGGCTTTGAAATGCTTCTTAGTAAGCAAACAGCTTCCAATGTGAAGTTTGGAATTGGTTATAATCACACTGCTCCTCCTACAGTTTTTGCTTCAAGAGCAGGAGCAGAATCTGATGGAGAAAGTAATGACCAATCCACCTCATCATGTGATTCACTACTTGATAAAGCACCATCAGTAGTTGAAGTCAGTAGTAATCCCTCTGTGAACCTATCAGCTGATATTGATGGTTCAACTGCTGACACTCACATGATCAATGAGTTGATCACCCCAAGTGTTATCCCTAGAAGTACTAGGGTACTGGAGAGCAGGGGATAACATCTGGAGTTCAAATCCTAATGACTGACAGCACTGAAGAGAAGAAAACTGTCAGTAGGAAGGATTTGAAGCCTACTAAGGAAGTTGACAAGAAGGCAAAAAGTGCTTCTAAACTGCTGAAGAGCAAGTCTTCAGTAGTTTCATCTTCTTTAGTTGATGATCAACAGAAGATGAAGAAGAAACCATGTGAAATATGTGGTCTATTCAATCATCTCACAGATGATTGTTGGTACAAAAAGGGATCCAAACTCAAACAAAAAGAGAAAATTAAAGAAAACTTGGCTAAAATGAAAACTGAGTTTGAGTCCAAGTTTGTACCAGCAGCATCAAATCCTTTTACTCCTATGACCAAAAAGAAATCTAAAAAGGAAGGAGTGCAACAGGCAATAGCTGAGGTTGCTCAAAAGAAGATAGTGCAACACAAGAACTCATCATCAACACCAATACCAATGTGTCTGAAGAGCTGAAAGCTCTCTCCCAGAATCAGACACAGCTGGTAATGATGGTTCAACATCTGTTGGGAAGAGTTAACCAACTTGATGGCCCTGTGTTGAAACCCCAGAAAAGGAGATCCAAGCCGAAGGATTCCTCTTCTACACCATCTCCTTCACCTCAAGCTATTGTGTCCAATAAACCTGTTAGTTTACCATCTGTTGATGAGACCAGGCCCAAAACCAAAAAGTTTGGGTCTCCAAAACTAACTGATTGTTTATTTATGCAGGTTTCTTCAACATGCCAAAGTAGCATCTGGTATGTAGACAGTGGGGGATCTATGCATATGACTGGGAACAACTCACTTCTTAATGACTACTCTCCAGGAAGGAAGGGATTTGTTCCTTTGGCAATGATGCAAGAGGTTACATCATCGGGAAGGGCTTTGTTTCCAATGGGGAAATAAGTTTGATGATGTCAACCATGTGGAAAATCTCAAGTATAACCTCTTGAGTGTCAGTCAATTGTGTGACAAAGGCCATGTTGCCCTTTTCACAAGCCAGAACTGCAGGATTCTGTCATCCAAAGTTCTGAGTTTGATTGACAAGGTATTGGATGCTCACACTCTCCTGAAGGCCAACAGGACAGGAAGAGTGTATGCCTTAGATCTTTCCAAGAAAATTGATCTCAAAGGCCATCCTTGCCTATTTTCCAAGGCCTCTCCTCAAGAATCTAATCTATGGCATAGAAGGATGGGACATGTTAACTTCAAAAACATGAATCACTGATACACCATAGTTTAGTAAGGGGACTGCCTATGAAGGAGTTCAAGTGTGAAAACAACTGCACTGCTTGTTTGAAAGGAAAACAGCACAAGGTTTCATTTCCATCTATTGAAGAACCAAAGTCCACTGCCTGCTTACAACTTCTTCACATGGATCTCTTTGGTCCTGTGAGAGTGATGAGCATGGCACAAAAGAAATACTGTCTGGTAATTGTGGATGATTACTCCAGATTTGTATGGACTTTCTTTCTACATTCAAAGGATGAAGCTGCACAGAAGATCATAAACTTTGTGTTGTATGTTGAGAAGCAGTATTCCCTCTCAGTCAAGTGTATTAGAAGTGACAATGGAACAGAATTCAGGAACAATACACTTGATGAGTTCTACCTTTCCAAGGGAATAAAGAGACAGTTTAGTATTCCAAGAACTCCTGAACAGAATGGAGTTGTGGAGAGAAAGAACAGGACCCTCATTGAAGCTGCAAGGTCTATGTTGGCTGATTCTGGACTGCCATTGACCTTTTGGGCTGAAGCTGTCAACACAGCATGCTATGTGCAAAATAGAGTGCTAATAAATCAGAGGTTGATGAAGACTCCATATGAAGTTCTACATCATTTGGCCCCTCTCATTTCATTCTTTAGAGCATTTGGGTGTCCCTGTTTCATTCTCAACACAAAGGATCAGCTCCAGAAATTTGATCCTAAGGTGGATGCAGGGTACTTTGTTGGTTATTCATCAACTTGCAAGGCATACAGAGTCTTCAACTGCAGAACAAAGATGGTTGAAGAGACTCTACATGTCAAGTTCAATGAATCTCCAAGGACAAGATTCCACAAAGCCCTGTGGAGCTCTTTGATTTGGACATACTGCAATATGTTCCTTATCAATCTCCTGCTGTTGCTCCTGTCAACAGTTCACCACCTGGTGTTACTACTGAAGATGATGATGATAGTAGTAATCACCTCTTCAGGTTTAGTGATCAACTGCCTGAGTCCTCTAAACCTGATGCTCTTGTAGCTCCAGCAGCACCATCCACAACAAATGCTGATGAGATTTCTGCATCCTCAACTTCATTTGAGTTGCCACCATCTTCATGGTTTCAAGAATCTGCATCAACATCTGCTGCTGCTGAAGACCCTACAAACACTTGCACAGATTTGATTGTTTACCAAGAGCTGAAAAATCACCCAATATCTCAAATCCTGGTGATACAATGCTGGTGTCTCAACCAGAAGCCAGTTGTCCAATTTCTGCTTCTATGCTCTCTTCATCAGTCAGCTAGAGCCGAAGAACTATCATTTGCTTTGAGAGACAATGGATGGGTTGAAGCCATGCAGCTTGAGCTTCTTCAGTTCAAGAAACAGCAAGTGTGGGAGCTTGTTCCTCTACCCCCAGGTAAGTGTGCAATAGGCCTAAATGGGTGTTTAGGAATAAAACTGATGAAAATGGGCTAATTGTTAAGAACAAGGCCAGACTGGTTGTGCAGGGTTTGCACAAGAAGAAGGTATTGATTATGATGAAACCTTTGCCCCTGTAGCCAGACTGGAGGCAATTAGATTGTTTTTAGCCTATGCTGCACTCCACATCTTAAAGTTTTCAAAATGGATGTCAAAAGTGCTTTTCTATATGGTACAATAAAAGAAGAAGTTTATGTGTGTCAACCACCAGGCTTTGAGGATAATAAGCACCCAGAATGGGTATATAAGCTTGATAAAGCTCTTTATGGGTTGAAACAAGCACCTAGAGCTTGGTATGAGACCTTATCAAACTTCTTCAGAATAATTTCACTAGAGGCTCCATAGATAAAACTTTATTATTAAGAAGGTGGATCAGCATAAGCTACTTGTTCAAATTTATGTTGATGATATTATATTTGCATCCTCTGATCCCCAATTGTGTGAGGATTTCCAAACCTTAATGCAACAGAAGTTTGAAATGAGTGCAATGGGAGAATTACAGTTCTTTCTAGGTTTGCAAATCAAACAAAAAGCTGATGGAATTTTCATTCATCAGTCTAAATACACAAAAGATCTTTTGAATAAGTTTGATTTACAAAACTGTAAACCTGTTCTACTCCCATGTGCAACACCACACAATTGGATGTTGATCAGAAAGGTAAAGGTGTTGATGAAACCCTTTACAGATGTATGATTGGTTCCTTGATGTATTTAACCTTCTAGACCAGATATTATGTTTGCTACATGTGTTTGTGCTAGATTTCAGGCTGCACCTAAGGAGTCTCATCTGATTGCAGTCAAGAGGATCTTTAGATATCTGCAAGGTACACAATCTCTAGGCTTATGGTATTCCACTGGACATTCTTGCAAATTAGTTGCTTTCTCTGATAGTGACTATGCAGGATGTAAGTTGACCAGGAAATCAACTTCTGGTGGATGCCATTCCTAGGCAACTGTTTGATTTCTTGGCAGAGTAAGAAACAAACATCTGTTGCTACATCCACTGCTGAAGCCGAGTACATTGCTGCTGCAAGTTGTACATCCCAAATACTCTGGCTTCAGAATCAACTTTTGGATTATGGCATTACAGAGACTAAGACTCCATTATTAATGGATAGTGCTTCAGCTCTTTGCATTGTCAAAAATCCTGTCCAGCACTCTAGGACCAAACATATAGAAATTAGACATCATTTTATAAGAGATTGTTTTGAAAAGGGTCTAATTAATCCTATGTTTGTGCCTAGTGCTGATGAGCTTGCAGACATTTTTACTAAGCCTTTGGATAGTTCAACTTTCCACAACCTGGTGTTAAGGCTTGGTATGCTGCAGCTAGAATAAGTGACAACTACTGATGATCTCAGTAATTACTGATGATCATTGGTAACCATGTCACATAAAGTACTGATGAGTTATTTTACCCTCAGTAGTTTTTATAACTACTGAAGGCTAAATGCTTTAAGTACTGTACTTTATCTGTTCTAAACTACTGATGTAGTTACAACTACTGAATCAGTAGAAACAGATAAGTACTGATGTCCTATGAAACAACTGAAAACAGCAAAAAGACTGATGAGTAAGTGTTGAGGACAGTATGAAACAGCTGAAAGGCTATGAATTGACGACAACTACTGATGAGTACTCTCTCTTCAGTAGTTCACAAACTGCTGTTTCTTTATAAACAACTGAAGCAATACCATGTCTTCAGTAGTTTCACAACTACTGATGACTAACACCAAGTCTTCAGTTGTTTACAACAACTGATGGCAAAACCACGGTCTTCAGTAGTTTCACAACTACTGATGACTAATACCAAGTCCTCAGTTGTTTCAACATCTGAAGTCCAACTTGTCTTCAGTAGTTTTAAAACTACTGATGCCTAAATCAGAGACTTCAGTTGTTTCAACGTCTGATAGTAAACACCATGTCTTCAGTTGTTTTATAACTGCTGACCACACCAATACCATCAGTCGTTTCAAACTTCTGAAAGTTAATACCACGTCATCAGTAGCTTCAAATACTGATGACTAACACCAAAACCTTCAGTCGTTTCATAACCCGTACCCTATTATATACCTGATCCCTCTTTCAGAGTTTTTCATTCTTTCACGACCTAAAATTTCAAAAGCTCTGAAAACCTTTCACCTTCATTAATGGCGACCATGCAACTCAAACCTCGACACAACTGTGTCGCGTACCTCACAAAATCGCCCTTCTGGACCAAATTTGATAATGCTATAGATCTTATGGTCCAATCCCCACTGAAAACGGCTTTCCTCTTAAATCCAATCATTTATGCCGATTCGCTACGTCAGTTCTGGATGAATGCGACCGTTAATGGAGAATCTATCCATTCATCTATCAACTCGCATAAGGTGGTCATCTCTACTGCTACCATCCGCCAGACATTACTGTTAGATGATGCTGCCTACCCTGTTGGATATCCTAAGCGCCAACTTGATCTTTCATTTGGACAACATGGATATCAGGGTGATCTTAGTGCTTCAACAATCCTGAAGAAACATTTTCCAGATGCTGAACGATTATATTTCATATGGTAAATGTTTGCCTGGCTCCGAAGACTTCCTCTTGGGATCAACTGTCTTCCAGATGGCAACAGGTATTGTTCTCTATCCTTGAACAAGAACCACTAAACTTTTCTGAAATAATTTTTCTTGAACTCAAGGATATGGCCACAAAACCACTTTCTAACCGTTGGATACTATATCCTCGGTTTATAATGGCCATAAGAGAAAATCAGCTTTCTGCTGAGGGACTAGTTGGTCTGGGAGTCCCTGCTTTGGCTGTATTGCCGGAGGTATACTCCCGACACAACACTGACCAAACTCTCAAACAGGCTGCCAAGCTGCGCAAACCCACGCAGCTGGAACCCACAGCCTCCACTTCCACATCCAAAGTCCCCTCCAAACCCACAAAGAAGAAGCCTAAGAAAGCTACTCAGGGAATTGAGTCCCCTGTGGATGCTCCTGCTGCACCAACGCAGGTTATCTCTGCTGAAATAACCCCCCAGTAGAGACTATGACTCCACCAGCTGAAGCCGCTCAGGTTTGCCTCTCAAAAGGAACCTGAAGCAACCACTCAAAGGGAAGCACACACTGCTGGGATCCTCCTCACTTGAGGGGATTACCATTGAAGAGAACCACTTGTCCCGGTGCACACTGCTTCCACACCCTCTCCTGATGCAACCGCCCCTCAAAGCCCTACTAATCATTGTTGCAAAAGTGCTGACGCAGTTGCATTCCTCACCCCCCACCCAGACACCAATTACTACTGGGATAACCTCAACACCTGAGGGGGAGGATCACAATGCTTCTGTCAACCCACAGCACAGGGGTTATCATGTTCCATCTTCTAGTGTAGATAAGGAGGTGCGAACTTCTGGTGAGGCTGCCACTGTCTCTGTCTCAGCAAATGACCAGGTTGCAGTTGGTAACATCTCTAAGACCTCACCAGTGGCAAGCTGAATGAAGGACATAGTCCTGAGGCTGGAAGTCCCCAGAACCGAGAACAAGGGGCACATGCTATACTTGATCTACACTCAAGGCATGTTCATTCTGACTCTGTCAGGAGGTCAGGTGATTCAGTATCCACTGATGATGACCTGAGCTTCTTCTATGATGTAGTTGCTCAAAACACATTCTAGAGGATGAGGTTAGCAGACTCAAAGAGCTGCTGGCCAAGATGTCTCAGGATGCAAGTCCATCTGCCACCACAATACACCCACAGATGGCACCTTCTTCTGAAGGTCCCCTACACACTGAGCCAGTATATACTTCCAAGCCACCAGCCTCTGCTTTCGGCACTGATTCTCAGGAACAGAACCATCCTGATCAATCAGTTGCTAACTCTTCAAAATCCCTCCCTCTCATCACTCCCATGATCACAGATATAGTGATCAAACCATTGATGAGAGGCTTCCTACAATAATACAACCCTTGGTGGAGGAGTTGGTGACTAATCCCTTTCTACTGCTCAAACCCTTGCACCCAATGCAACCAAAAAGGGGAGAGTCAGTTAGTTAAAGGAAAAAGGAAGAGGATAGATGGGGAAGGAAGGCAAAGATCTGAGTTTGTGAAGGGAGCTGAAGTGAATGAAAGTCAAAAAGACTTTCATGTCACATATCAAAAGAGAAAAGGAGAGTCTGAGAAGGAGAAGGAGCTGAAGGATATGGTGAAAGAAGCTGACGCCAACCATAACCGTTCAATGGATAAAATCATTGAGCAGTTGTATAGGCAGGGTTTTGACATCAAACAACTAGACTCCGAGATCAGAAGGTGGAAACAGAGGAGATCAACTCAAGATGGGCTAGCTATGATGCCTTAGAAAGAGAAAGGCTGGAGATAATGATCAGATTTATAGCTAAATACTTGGGAAGATCTCTAATGAAATAAGGGCCTGGACCAGGGACAACATCTTGGCAATAACCCAAGATTTGTTCGTCTGAAGAATACTCCAAAGGTTTAGTGATTGAGGTATTGAATGAAGCTGGGGTTGGGAATCGAAAAGAACTGACAAAATTTACCAAAGCCTCCCTTACAGCCAAAATGCTAAAACAGTCTGAAAAGCCTCAATCCTCAAAATCACTATCTCCACAACCCACTAAAACAACTCCTTTACCCTCTAAACCAACCATCCAACCCACAAAACCAAATCCTTTACCCCTAAAACCCACTGCCAGTGATGTACCTAGCCAAAAGAAAAGAAAGGTACTGAGGCCTGATGAAGATGAAGAGGAGGATGAAGACAGACTGCCACTCTCTGCAGTCATTACTTTGCCTAAGGCTAACCAATGTCCATCACTCCTGCTTCTCAAATGCATGATGTAATGATAAAGATTGAAGAGGAACAGATGCAAAAACATGATGAGGAAATGCTGAAAAGCATTGACAAAGCATATGCTACATCCTCTTCAATGATCAGCATGAAGAAAGAAGTATTAAGATTGTACACCCTTGCTAATACCTTTCAATACCAAAGGGAAAGAGTAAGGATATGGCCTGATCCTAGGGTGGCACACCGGATTGTCAAGAAAGAAATTCCTTCAAGATACAAGGGCCAAGTGAAGAGAGTTGTCGACGAAGACATCACTGTGTTGCTTAGTGTCCCCTGGGAAATTGTTGAAGAGTTCAAGAACCTATGAAGCCAAACAACCACCTCAAAAGATGTTAGAGAACAAAATTATAAAGAAGGGATTGGTTTACAACGACTTGAAAACTTCAAACAAGAAGAGCTCAACCTGCTCTTAGAAGGGACTCATCCAGATGAGTTTGCTTATAGACAAATAACCACGGTTGAGCTCAAGAATGGAAAACAGGCCAAGTACATATCTGAAGTGTATGGCCGAGAAGGATTATTTGATGGTGTGCCCGAGGTGCTGACAATGGATGAGCAAATCATGTTTTTAAGGGCTTACACCAGGGAATCATATAGGCTGATACACGGGAAGTAGATCTCATGGTTGGGGCAACAGCTCGGTGTCCAAGTCCCCAATACAGAGCTCCCAACCATATCATGCAAACAGATCATCAGAGACTTCTTCCCAGGCCTGTGCTGAAAAAGGGTCACTTCTCATCTGATCAAGAGGATAAAAAGACCAATCTATCTGCCAAAATAAGTGGGACTCGTCAATAACTTAGAGGTTTTGGCTGCATTGGTTCAGGGGGAGTTTGTTGGACCAAAAGAACCAATGAGCCTGATCAGAGAACCTCTAAGTCCCACAAGACATCACAACAGCTGAAGAAGACCTGATCAGCTGTTCTACAAAGTCTGAAGAATACAACTGCTGAAGTACGTCTGAAGTACTGAAGACAAAGACTGAGACAACAGCTGAAGATCTAAAGTCTGAAGACTTCAACAAGTACTAAGACAAGACTGAAGATCAACAGCTGAAAGACAAAGTCTGATGTTCAAGTACTGAAGACATCAGCTGATGTTAACAGCTGATGACAACAGCTGAAGAGGGCTTCTTCAGTTGTTGTGATGGTTTTCTTCTTCAGTAGTTTCTTTCTTTTCAGTAGTTTGTCTTTTTTCTTTTCAGTACTTGTAAACAACTGAAGAGGTTGTTCTTCAGTTGTTGTAGTGTCAGTAGTTTTATGTTTTTCAGTAGTTGTAATAAGATGTTTAACACTTAGGAACATTTGTAAGAAGATGTCAGTTGTTGACATCTTCAGTAGTTGTTAAACATCAGTAGTTATCAAACGGTTACATGTCACTTTCAAGTGACATCAGCCTACGTCACTCTTTCCTTTATAAGGAAGGATGACTCACCTGTAATCGTGCCTTGAGGCCGACAATCTTAATGCAATATTCCTTTTGTCGGATATTTCTCTCTCTATAACAAAATTCTCTTATCGTTTTATATCAATGTTCTTGTTTGAATTTGTCTAATTCTGAGCTATTCCGCTGCTATATCTGTTCAATCGATTAAACCAAGGGCTGAGATTCCAACACCAACCAAATGGTTCCGAAGAAGAAGGACAATACTCATATGAGGATCGGAAACTATTGAGATTGATGCTAAGCGCATGGTATTCTGGCCATGGCTTTGCCTAATGAAATCTATTTAGGGCTTATCATCATGAAACTGCTCATGACTCTGGAATGCACTGAAGGAACAATTCAGTGGACAGATGAGGTTTTAGCAAACACAGAGAAATCCTTGCCCAACAATATGAGACTTCTCTCATAGAAAGGGTGAGACACTAACTCAACAGTTTGAGCATTTCTTGTTTGATCTCTGAGCTGAAAATGGTCAAACAGGAATACACCTAGCCAGATGATAACAGATTCCTCAGATGACTGCCTGAGAGATGGGACACATACATATTGTCCTACTCCAGCAAATCTGGATAGCCTATCTCTCACCCAACTTCATGGGAAACTGCTTACATTCGATAGAGAGATAGAGCAGAAAAGGAAACTAGCATCATCAGGAAAGCTCATTGATGACTTTGTACCAGGGAACACTGCCTTGGTTGGTCATAAGTCAAATATGCTGCATCTAAAGCATATGATGAGCATATAGATTTCTCTTCAAACAGTTCTGATCATGCATTTGTTGGTGTTGATAGTCAATCAAGCTGTAATAGTGACAATTATGCTTCATCATGGATGATCTGAAGGTATTGCTGATGATGATTTAGAAGAGATGGATATTCTAAGCCAAATGGCCTTAGTTAATATCAGATCTCAAAAGTTCTACAAGAGAACTGGCAGGAAATTTCCTAGACTCTCTGGCAAAACCAAAGTTGGTTTTGACAAGAGTAAGTTGAGGTGTCACAAATGCCAAAGGCTTGGACACTTTGCAAGAGAGTGTAGATCAACTGGATCTAACTCCTCTACACCCTTGTGACTTTTCCAAGCACTAGTCCACAAAACAGAGGGCAACATCCTGCGAGTTCTGGTCATCATTCACACCCTATATATCCTGCATACTTTGTCCTCAGGGTCCAATGTCATATCCTTATCCCTGCTATTACATGCCTCAGCCAAATCCGGTTCAAGCTCCTATGGCACAAAAACCACAAGCATACCTGAACCCAACCTTCCCAATCTCATCAACAATCTCAACCTCAACAACACAGCTTTTTCACCCCAGGAGTTTTGACTGGAGCAGTCTACTAGATGATATGTCTGGTCATGAACAACTGTTCTCTGGTGCTGGTCAACATGGTGGTGACAGTCCTTTTAGAAACCTTGCTCTCTTATGGCTCTGGAGTCTGCTGATACCTCATCCTCTAATGCCTCTACACCATAGGTATCACAGGTATCCTCTGAGGCCAAAGCCAACTATGTTCTGAAACATGCATAGCTGCATTTGCATCTATTAGAGAAGCAAATGTAGCTTTAATTAACAAGAACATTGAGCTAGAACAAATAATATCCAAAAGAAATGCTGAATTTGAGTCTGTGCTTTGATTAGAATTAAATGAGATTTACAAACTTAAATGTCAAATCACTGATGATAAGGCTAGGGAAGAGGTACTTCTAGAGAAGTCAGAGACCTCAAAGAAACACTTGCAACTACCCAGGTAGAGTGTGATCGATGGGTACATTCTTGCAAGGGTTTTGAAATGCTTCTTAGTAAGCAGTCTGCTTCCAATGTGAAGTTTGGCATGGTTATAATCACACTGCTCCTCCTACAATTTTACTCCCAGAGCAGAGGTAAAATCTGATGGAGAAAGCAATAACCAATCCTTTTCATCATGTGATTTACTATCTGATACAGCACCATCAGAGGTTGAAGTCAGCATTAATTCCTCTCAGAACCTATCAGCTGATGTTGATGGTTCAAATGCTGACACTCACATGATCAAAAAGTTGATCACTCCAGGTGGTATTCACAAAGTACTGAAAGTACTAAAGATCATGTCATAACACCTGGAGAACAAACCCAAACTACTGCATGTACTAAAGGGAAGAAAACTGCAAGTAGAAAGGGTGGGAAAACTGCTAGTACTGATAGCAAACTGCTGAAGAATAAGTCTTCAGTAGTTTCATCTTCTTCAGCAGATGATCAACTTAAGATGAAGAAAAAGCCATGTGAAATATGTGGCTTATTCAATCATCTTACTGAGGTTGCTGGTATAAAAAGGGCTCCAAACTCAAACATAATGAGAACATTAAAAAGCAAATGGATAAAATGAAAATTGAGTTTGAAACCAAATTTGTACCAGCAACATCAAAACCCGTGACCCCTAAATCCAAAAATAAATCTAAAAAGCAAGGGTTAATCAGGCAACAGCTGAGGTTGCTCAAAGGAGATGGTACAACACAGGAATCCATCAATCTCAAGCACTAATGTGTCTGATGAGCTGAAGGCTTTATCACAGAATCAGACACAACTTGTTTTGATGGTTCAACATCTATTGGGGAGAGTCAACAATTAGATGCTCTTGTGCTGAAACCACAGAGAAGAAAATCCATGCCAAAGGATTCTTCTTCTTCACCATCTCCATCACCTCAGGTGTTATTCATAGCAAATCTGTTAGTTTACCATCTGTTGATGTGAATAGACCCAAAACCAAAAAGGTTTGGGTCTCAAAAACTAACTAATTGTTTATGATTGCAGGGTTCTTTAGCATGCCAAAGTAGCATCTGGTATGTAGACAGTGGAGGATCTATGCATATGACAGGGAACAGTCTCTTCTCATGACTATTCTCAAGGAAAGAAGGGGTTTGTTTCTTTTGGCAATGATGCTAAGGGTTACATCATTGGCAAAGGCTTTGTCTCCAATGGGGAAATAAAGTTTGATGATGTTAATCATGTGGAAAATCTCAAATACAATCTCTGAGTGTCATTCAAATGTGTAATAAATGCCATGTTGCTCTTTTCACTAGTCAGAACTGTAGGATTTTGTCATCCAAAGTTCTGAATTTGATTGATAAGGTTGGATGATCACACTCTCCTGAGGGCCAACAGGACAGGAAGAGTGTATGCCTTAGATCTTTCCAAGAAAATAGCTCTCAAAGGCCATCCTTGCCTATTTTCCAAAGCCTCTCCTCAGGAATCTAAACTGTGGCACAGAAGGCTGGGTCATGTTAATATCAAAAACATGAATCAGCTGATCCACAATAGTTTAGTGAGAGGTTTACCAATAAAGGAGTTCCACTGTGATGAAACCTGCATTGCTTGTTTAAAAGGAAAACAGCACAAAGTCTCATTTCCTCCTATTGAAGAACCTAAGTCCACTGCTTGCTTGGAGTTACTGCACATGGATCTATTTGGTCCTGTGAGAGTGATGAGCATGGAAAAGAAGAAATACTGTCTGGTAATTGTGGATAATTACTCCAGATTTGTATGGACTTTCTTTCTGCATTCGAAGGATGAGGTTGCTCAGAAGATTATAAACTTTGTGTTGTATGTTGAGAAGCAGTATTCCCTATCAGTCAAGTGTATAAGAGAGTGACAATGAACTGAATTCAGAAACCATACACTTGATGATTTTTATCTTTCAAAGGGAATCAAAAGGCAGTTTAGCATCCCAAGAACTCCAGAACAAAATGGAGTAGTGGAGAGAAAGAACAGGACCCTAATTAAAGCTGCAAGGTCTATGTTGGCTGACTCTGGTTTGCCACTGACCTTTGGGCTGAAGTGTTAACACAGCTTGCTATGTGCAGAATAGAGCCTTAGTAAATCAGAGGTTGATGAAGACTCCATATGAAGTTTTACATCACTTGGCTCCTCTAATTTCATTTTTCAGAGCCTTTGGGTGTCCCTGTTTCATTCTCAACACAAAGGATCAACTCCACAAATTTGATCCTAAGGTGGATGCAGGGTATTTTGTTGGTTATTCATCTACTTGCAAGGCATACAAAGTCTTCAACTGCAGAACAAAGATAGTTGAAAAGACTCTGCATGTGAAGTTTAATGAATCTCCAAAGGACAAGATTCCACAAACCCTGTGGAGTTGTTTGATATGGACATACTGCAATATGTTCCTTATCAACCTCAGCTGTTGTAGATCATGTGGATAAATCATCTTCTGCAGCATGTCTTCCACCTTATTGATGATGATGATAATATCAATACTCACCTATTCAAGTTTAGTGATCAACTGCCTGAGTCTGCTAAACTTGATGTTCCTGTAGCTTCAGCAGTTCCATCCACAACAAATGCTGATGAGATATCTGATTCCTCTACATCTTTTGATTTACCATCTAATTCTTGGTTTCAAGAGTCTGCATCACCATCTACTGCTGCTGAAGGTTCTACAAACACTTGCACAGATCTCATTGTTTATCAAGAGCTGAAGAATCACCCAATGTCTCAAATCATTGGTGATATCAATGCTAGTGTTTCAACAAGAAGTCAATTGTCTAACTTCTGTTTCTATGCTCTCTTCATCAGTCAGCTAAAGCCAAAGAACTATCATGTTGCTTGAGACAATGGATGGGTTGAAGCCATGCAGCTTGAGCTACTTCAGTTCAAGAAACAGCAAGTGTGGGAACTGTTCCTCTACCCCCAGGTAAGTGTGCAATAGTCACTAAATGGGTGTTTAGGAATAAAACTGATGAAAATGGGCTTATTGTTAAGAACAAAGCTAGACTGGTTGTACAAGGGTTTCACAAGAAGAAGGTATGATTATGATGAAACCTTTGCCCCTGTAGCCAGACTAGAGGCAATTAGATTGTTCTTAGCCTATGCTGCATTCCACAATCTTAGAGTTTTTCAAATGGATGTCAAAAGTGCATTTTTATATGGTAAAATAAAAGAAGAGGTTTATGTGTGTCAACCACCAGGTTTTGAGGATAATAAACATCCTGATTGGGTGTATAAACTTGATAAGGCTCTTTATGGTTGAAGCAAGCTCCTAGAGCCTGGTATGAACACTTTCAAATTTTCTTCTAAAATAATTCCACTAGAGGCTCCATAGATAAAACTTTTTTATTAAGAAGGTGGATCAGCATAAGCTACTTGTTCAAATTTATGTTGATGATATATTTTTTGCATCCTCTGATCCCCAGTTGTGTGATGATTTTACATGTTTAATGAAACAAAGTTTGAAATGAGTGTAATGGGAGAATTACAGTTCTTTCTAGGCTTGCAAATCAAACAAAAGGCTGATGGAATCTTTATTCATCAGCAAAATATACAAAAGATCTTTTGAATAAGTTTGATTTACAAAAGTGTAAGCCCTGTTCTACTCCCATGTGCAACACCACACAACTGGATGCAGATCAGAAAGGTAAAGCTGTTGATGAAACACTTTACAGATGTATGATTGGGTCTTGATGTACTTAACAGCTTCTAGACCAGATATCATGTTTGCAACTTGTGTTTGTGCTAGATTTCAGGCTGCTCCTAAGAGTCTCATTTGATTGCAGTCAAAAGGATCTTTAGATATTTGCAAGGTACACAATCTCTACGTTTATGATATTCCACCGGACACTCTTGCAAATTAGTTGCTTTTTCAGACACGCGACTATGCAGGGTGTAAGTTAACCAGAAAGTCAACTTCTGGTGGATGTCAATTCCTAGGAAACTGTTTGATTTCTTGGCAGAGTAAGAAACAAACATCTGTTGCTACATCCACTGCTAAAGCAGAGTACATTGCAGCTGCAAGTTGTACTTCTCAGGTACTCTGGCTTCAGAACCAACTTTTGGATTATGGCATTACAGAGACTAAGACTCCATTATTAATGGATAGTGCTTCAGCTCTGTGCATGTCAAAAATCCAGTCCAGCACTCTAGGACCAAACATATAGAGATCAGACATCATTTTATTAGAGACTGTTTTGAAAAGGTCTGATTGATCCAAAGGTTGTGCCTAGTGCTGATGAGCTTGCAGACATTTTTACTAAGCCTTTGGATAGTTCAACTTTCCAAAACCTAGTGTTAAGGCTTGGTATGCTGCAGCTAGAATAAGTGATAACTACTGATGATCTCAGTAACTAAGTACTGATGATCATTAGTAACCATATCACATATAGTACTGATTCTATTAAAACAACTGATCAAGTTACAACTACTGATGTAGTTATAACTACTGATATTAGTAAACACAGCTCAAGTACTGATGTCCTATGAAACAACTGAAAACAGCAAAAAGACTGATGAGTAAGTGTTGAGGACAGTATGAAACAGCTGAAAGGCTAAGAATTGACGCAAACTACTAATGAGAATTTTTTCTTCAGTTGTTTCTACAACTGCTGTTTCACCCTAAATAGCTGATGACAAAACCATGTCCTCTGAACCTACTGATGACTACACCAAGTCCTCAGCTGTTTACAACACTGATGATAAAACCATGTCTTCAGTAGTTTTACAACTACAACTACAATGACTAAAACCACGTTATCAGTTGTTTACAACACCTGAAGACAAAACCACGGTTTTTAGTAGTTTCACAACTACTGATGATTAAAACCAAGTCTTCAGTTGTTTTCAAACACCTGAAGACAAAACCAAGGTTTTCAGTAGTTTTATAACTGCTGATGCCTAAAACTAAGACTTCAGTTGTTTCAACCTCTGACCCTTCAGTTGTTTTCTAACCCTTACCCTATAAATACCTAAACTTACCGAGCTTCACTATCTCACAACCTAACGTTCAAAACCTCCAAATCTTCTCTCACATTAATGGCGACCATGAAGCTTAAACCACGACACAACTGTGTTGCCTACCTTACCAAATCACCATTCTGGACAAAGTTTGATAATGCCATTGATCTAATGGTCCATTCTCCCTACAAAACGGCTTTCCTTCTAAATCCTACCATTCATGCCGAATCCCTCCATTAGTTCTGGACGAGCGTCACCCTCATCACTGGGGAGAATAATACCGACTCTCTCCAGTCGTTCGTCAACAACCGACAGGTGGTCATCACTCCAGCAACCCTTCGCCAAACCCTACAACTAGATGATGCCACTTTCCCCGCTGGGTATCCAAAGGGCACCACTGATCTATCCTTTGCCCACCATGGATACCAGGGTAACCTCAGCGCCTCTACCATCCTGAAGAAACATTTCCATGATGCAGAACGCCTTATTTTTCATATGGTGAATGTTTGCTTAGCTCCTAAGACTTCTTCTTGGGATCAAATGTCGACCAGGTGGCAGCAGGTATTATTCTCTATCCTTGAGCAACAAAACTTAAATTTTTCTGAAATAATATTTCTTGAACTTAAGGATATGGCCTCAAAACCTATTGCTAACCGATGGATATTATATCCTCGGTTCATCATGGCCATTATAGAGAACCAGCTGAATGCTGAGGGACTTGTTGGCCTTAGAGTCCCTGCCATGGCTGTATTGCCTGAGGTATACTCCAGGCACAACTCAGACCAATCACTCAAACAGGCTGCCAAGCTGCGAAAACCCACGCAGCTGGAACCCACAGCCACCACCTCCAAATCCAAAGTCCCCACCAAACCAAAACCACAAAGCCAAAAATGGCTACTCAGGAGATGAGTCCCCTGAGGATGCCCCTGTACCACAAACACGGACACACATACTGGTTTTAACCCCCCAGTTATGTCAAAGACTCAACCTACCAAAGCCGCACAGATATCCTCTCAACAGGATCCTGTTGCAACCAAAATGGGGGATCCCACATTGTTGGAACCTATCTCAATCGAGGGTTACCATTGAAGCGCACCACTCACCCCGGTGCAATCTGCTTCTACCCAATCTCCACATGCAACCGCCCCTCCAAGTCCTACACTTATTGTTGCATAAGTGCTGAGTCAGTTGCACTCCTCACCCCCTCCCCAGAAACCACTTACAACTGGGCATACCTCAACCATTGAGGGGGAGGACCAAAGTGCTTCTGATAACCCACAGCACAAGGGTTACAATGTTCCATCTCCGAGTGTAGAAAACGAGATTGAAACTTTTGGTGAGGCTGCCATTTCTCCTGCTTCAGCATATGATCAGGCTGAAGTTGGTAACATTCATAAGACCTCACCAGAGGCAACTGCTGATGAAGGACATGGTCCTGAGGCAGGAAGTCCCCAGTACCATGACAAAGGGGCACATGCTACTACTAATCTACACTCAGAGCATGTTCATCCTGATTCTATCAGGAGGTCAGGTGATTCAGTAAACACTGATGATGACCTGGGCTTCTTTTATGATGTTTTTGCCTAAAACACCATCCTAGAGGATGAGGTGAGCAGACTCAAAGAGCTGCTTGCCAAAATTTCTCAGGATTAAACCATCTACCCCTCAAACCCCACAGATGGCACCTTCCTCTGAAGGTCTCCCATACACAAAGCCACTCCAAAACACTCAGCCACCTGCCTCTGCTTCTGGTACTATTTCTCAGGGCCAGAATCCCCTTGAGCAAATAGCTGCTATCTTTCAACATTCCTTACCTCTCATCACACCAATTATCACTGATATAGTGATTAAAACCCTGATGAGAGGCTTCCCTCAGTTATACAACCCTTGATAGAGGATGTTGTGAGCAAAAGGCTTTCTGACAATCAACCCTTGCAACCAATGCAACCAAAAAGGGGGAGATTCAGTCAGTGAAAGCAAAAAGAAAGAGGACTGCAGATAGGAAAGAGACCGAGAAGGAGAAGGAGAAGGAAGCTGACATGGAGAAAGTGACTGAAAGTACTAAAGACTTTCATGTCACATACAAGAAAAGGAAGAATGAAAAGGAGACTGACTTGGAGACAATGGTGAAGGAGGCTGATGCCAAACACAGCCGATCAATGGATAACATCATTGATAAGTTGTTTAGGCAAGGTATTGACACTGAAAAACTTGACTCGGAAATCAAAAGATTGGAGATTGAAGAAATCCAAGCTAGATGGGCAAGTTATGATGTGTTGGAAAGGGAAAGGCTAGAAATCATGATCAGGTTCATAGCTAAATATCTTGGTAGATCATTGATTGAAATCAAGGCATGGTCCAAGGATAGCATCTTGGCAATAACCCCAAGATCTGTTCGTCTGAAGTATATACCAAAGGATTGGTTATTGAAGCCTTAAATGAAGCTGGTGCTGGGAGCAGGACTGAACTAGTCAAGCAATCTAAAGCCGAACTCACATCCAAAATGTTAGAACAGCCTGTCAAAATTCCCACACCAAAATCCACTAAAACAATCCCTTTACCCCCAAAACCACCATAACCACAACCCACCAAACCAATTCCCTTACCCTCAAAACCAATAGCCGATGATGTACCCCAGAAGAGGAAGAGAAGGGTACTGAGGCTAGAAGAAGATGAAGAAGATAATGATGAAGATGAAGATAGGCTGCCAATCTCAGCTATTATACAATTGCCTAAGGCCACAAGTCACCTTCCAACAGTTACTCCTGAATCTCAAAGGCAAACTATGAAAGTAAAGTTAGAAAAAGAAGAGCTTCACAAACAACATGATGAGGAACTGTTGAGAAGAGTTGACAAAGCATATGCTGCCACATCTTCAATCATCAACATGAAGAAGCATGCTCTCAGGTTATACACTCTTAAACATACATTTCAAGATCAAAAGGAGAGAGTGAGGATTTGGCCTGATCCCAGGGTGTCTCATAGGATTCAAAAGAAAAACATTCCACAGAGATACATTGGCCAAGTGAAGAAGATTGTAGATGAAGTGATCTCGTTGGTCTTTGTAGTATCACCCTGGGAAATCCTAGATGACTTCAAGAAAGCCTATAAAGCTAAACTGACCCCACAAAAGATGCTGGAGAATAAAATGGTGAAAAAGGGGTTAGTATATAGAGGCTTGAGGAAGTTAGAAAGAATGAGCTCCAGTTGTTCTTAGAGGGTAATCACCCAGATGAATTTGCTTATAGAGTAATAACAATAGTGGAACTCAAAAATGGGAAGCAGGTTAAATACCTATCTGAGTATTATGGGCCAGAATCACTTTTTGAAGGAGGAGCAGAAGAGCTTAACATGGAGGAACAAATAACCTTCCTTGAGGCCTATACAAGGGAGTCATACAGACTTATTGTTGGGAAGTAGATCTCATGGATAGGGTAATAGCTCTGTGTCCAGTTCCCCAAGACAGAGTTCCATTCATCCTTTGCCAAACAGATCATTGAGACTTCTTCCCAGGCCTGTGCTTACATGGGTCACTTCTGAGCTGATCTAGAAGACAAAAAGACCAATCTTTCTGCCATAATAAGTGGGACATCTTCAATAAGTTTAGAGGTTTTGGCTGCATTGGTTTAGGGGGAGTTTGTTGGACCAAAAGAACCAATGAGCCTGATCAGAAAAACCTCTAAGTCCCACAGACATCATAACAACTGCTGAAGACTGATCAGCTGTTTCACAAAGTCTGAAGAGCAACAGCTGAAGAACAAAGTACTGAAGACTTCAACAGCTGAAGACCAAAGTCTAAAGATCAACAGCTGAAGACTAAAGTACTGAAGACTTAAAAAGCTGAAGACTAAAGTACTGAAGACTTCAACAGCTGAAGACTAAAGTAATGAAGACTTAAAAAGCTAAAGACTAAAGTACTGAAGAATTCAACGGCTGAAGACCAAAGTCTGAAGATCAACAGCTGAAGACTAAAGTACTAAAGATCAACAACTGAAGTACAAAGACTGAAGACAACAGCTGAAGACATCAGTTGATGACAACAGCTGAAGTTCAAGTACAAGTACCGATGCCTTCAGAGTTTGTTACAACAGCTGAAGAAGCATTCTTCAGTTATTGTGATGGTTTTCTTTCAGTAGTTTTCTTTTCTATTTCAGTACTTGTAAAACGACTGAAGAGCATGTTCTTCAGTTGTTGTAGTTTCAGTAGTTTCTTTTCAGTAGTTGTAGTGATAGTTAACACTTAGTATTTTTGTAAGAAGATGTCAGTTGTTTGACATCTTCAGTAGTTGTGTTAACTATCAATAGTTTGAATAATTTTGTTAGATGTCACTATCAAGTGACATCAGCAGACGTCACATCTCCTATATAAGAGATGTTGACCTAATTGTACGTGTGAAATTCTGTTACCATGAAAGCGCATATTGAATGAAATATCTTTCGTAGAATTCTCTCTCTCTATAACCGTTTACTTTTATATTGAATATCAATTGTGTTCTTGTGAATTGTCTAATTCATTGTTTGATTTCCGCTGCAATACTCTCTAATCAATCAAATGTAGATCACTGATCCTAACAATTCCGAAGGTGATTTCGATGGCGGTGGCGGGAAAGTGCATGAGGTGTGGATGTAGTGCCTACTTGGCTTATGTGAAGGATGTGGACACGCCAATACCATAATTGTCCAATGTATCGGTTGTGTGTGACTTTCCAGTTGTATTTCCCAAAGACTTACCAGGAGTGCCACCTGACCGAGAGATCGAGTTTCAGATTGATTTGATACTAGGTGCCCAACCCGTAGCTAAGGCACCGTATCGATTGGCTCCGACTGAGATGAAAGAGTTGATGAATCAATTGCAAGAGCTGCTTGATAAGGGGTTTATTAGACCAAGTATCTCTCCTTCGGGTGCTCCGGTCTTATTAGTAAAGAAGAAAGATAGCAGCATGAGGATGTGTATCAACTACCGTGAGCTGAATAAGTTGACGATAAAGAATCGGTACCTGTTACCGAGAATTGATGATTTGTTTGATCAACTTCAAGGTGCTAGTTGGTTTTCACGGATAGATCTTCAATATGGCTACCATCAGCTAAAGGTGAAAGAGCAGGATATTCCTAAAACAGCTTTTCGCACGCGTTATGGTCACTACTAGTTCCTCGTTATGTCATTTGGGTTGACCAACGCGCCAGCTACTTTTATGGATCTGATGAATCGAGTGTGTCAGCCGATGTTGGATAAATCAGTGATTGTTTTGATCGATGACATCTTGATTTATTCAAAGAGAGAGGATGAGCATGTCGGTCATATTTGAGAGGTGTTAGAGACGTTGAGGAGGAGAAGTTGTATGCTAAATTCTCCAAGTGCGCATTCTAGTTGCGCGAGGTCCAATTCTTGGGTCATGTGGTGAATCCTGACGGATTATGGTGGACCCGGTAAAGGTGGAGGCAGTGATGCAATGGAAGTCTTCAAGACGCCATCCGAGATTCATAGTTTCTTGGGTTTGGCGGGCTACTATAGAAGATTCATTCAAGACTTCTCTAAGATCGCTTCTCCACTAACCAAGTTGACCTGGAAAGATGTAAAGTTTGTATGGGGTCAAGCTTAGGAGAAGGTGTTCAAGGAGTTAAAGGCGAGGTTGACTCAAGCTCCTATTCTGTCATTACCCGATGGAAGTGAAGATCTGGTGGTTTATTCTGATGCTTCCTACTCGGGGTTGGGGTGTGTGATAATGCAGAGGGGAAAATTTATAGCCTATGCATCCCGATGGTTAAAGGTTCATGAGGTTAATTATCCTACTCATGATTGGAGCTAGCAGTTGTGGTCTTCGCGTTAAAGATATGAAGGCACTACCTATACGGTACAAAGTGCACCATATTCACCGACCACAAGAGCTTGAAGTACTTCTTCAAGCAGAAGGACTTGAACATGAGGCAGAGGAGATGTTTGGAGCTTATAAAAGACTATGATTGCGAGATCCATTACCATCCGGGCAAAGCCAACGTGGTGGCGAATGCCCTTAGCCGAAAGGAGAGACCCGAGCCGATTCGGGTGAAAGCTTACCAGTTGATCATGACCTCAGATGTGTTGAAGCAAGTTAAGGAGTTTTAGGATGAGGCATTAAAATAAGATCATCTTAACTCCAAAAGAATGAGTGGTTTGGTCGCGGAAATGGGTGAAAACACTTGGTGTTAAGACCCGATTCGGGCGGATGTGGATTCCTCGTTTTGGGGATCTATGCGTGAAGATTATGGATTAAGCTCACAAGACTCGATACTCTATTCATCCCAGTGCTACAAAGATGTACCAAGACATGAAGAAAGATTATTGGTGGTCAGGTATGAAGCGTGATATGATGGAGTATGTGAGTAAATGCCTTACGTGTTTACAAGTGAAGACCGAGCACCAAAAGCCGTATGGAAAGATCCAACCATTGGATATACCGAAGTAGAAATGGGAGCACATCACCATGGATTTTATTATGAAGCTGTCGCGTACCATGAAAGGGTATGATGCCATATGGGTGATCGTTGACGGTTGACAAAGAGTGCTCATTCCTACCGATCCGCAAGACATATTCATCTGGGAGGTTGGCGGATCAATTCATCAAGGAGATAGTGACTCATCATGGTGTACCAGTGTCTATTGTATCTGATCGTGACACCCGGTTTACATCTAAATTTTGGAACAAATTCCACAACACGATGGGAACGAGGTTACATATTAGCACGGCTTACCACCCTTAGACAGATGGTCAATCAGAAAGGACGATCCAGGCACCGGAAGATATGCTCCGGGCATGCGTCATTGATTTTGGAGGAAGTTGGGATGACCACTTACCGTTAGCTGAGTTCTCATATAACAACAGTTATCATGCTATTATTGGTATGCCTCCTTATGAGATGCTATATAGTGGGAGATGCAGAACGCCTGTGTGTTGGGGTGATACCGGTCATAAAGATTTAGGGAGCGTTGAAGTGGTCGAGGCTACGACTGAGAAGCTGGAAAGAATCAAGGCCTTCATGAAATCAGCCAAAGATAGGCAAAAGGCGTATGCTGATAAGCGACGTAGACCAATTGAGTTCCAGGTGGGTGATAGAGTCATGTTGAAAGTCTCACCTTGGAAGGGTATCATTCAGTTCAGAAAGCGGGGCAAGTTGAGCTCAAGGTACATAAGGCCCTTCCAAATCATTGCTCGAGTAGGAGAGGTGGCCTATAGATTGGAGCTACTAAATGAGCTGAGTGGAATTCACCAGACATTCCATGTATCTCATTTGAGGAAGTGTTTAGCAGACAAGGATATGATTGTACCACTAGAAGATATCAAAGTAGATGAACGGCTCAATTATGTGGAGTGACCAGTGGCGATCATTGATCGTAAGGAGAAGAGGTTAAGGAAGAAAATGGTTCCTCTTGTGCGTGTACAGTGGAAGCACAGGAAGGGATCTAAGTCTACGTGGAAGATAGATGAAGAGATGACAACATTACCCATGATTGTTTGAGGAAGAACAGGTTTCGGGGACGAAACCTAGATAAGGGGGTGGACTTGTAACACCCAGTTATTTATTAAAGACAAAGAAAGAAGAATAAAATAAAGAGAAAGAAAGAAAATATATTTTACCCAAGTTAAAGGGTAAAAAGTGTCCAAAAGGACAAAAAGTCTAAAAGTTGGTGATAAAGATGGTATGGCCGCCCTTGAGCCTACACACACACTCAACATTCCGATGTTTTAGAGAGAGAAAGTGCAGAATTTGGATTTGGATGAAGAACAAGAGCAGAAGATCGAATTCAAGGTAAGAATTCATGTGTTTAAGATGTTTTTAACTGGTTTCATCCTCAGTTGGGTGCTTATGTATGTTGTGTGGGTTCGGTTGTGTGTGTTTGGTGGGTTTTAGGTGTTTGAGCTCAATTTGCAAACGGGTTTGAAGAAGTCTTACCCAAAGAGTTGCAAAGGTGAGTTTTAGAACCCCTCTTTTACATGGTTTAACTGATTTTGGGGCTGGAAATGCATCTATGAACTTTTTATAAAAGTTGGGTTTATACCCGTATGTATGTATGTGTGTATGTTGCGGGTGGGGTTTTGATTTTGGGCTATGTATGGGTTTTATGATGTTATGGTTGTGTTTCTATGGCTTAGAATGTAAGATTTAAGCTTAGAACATGATAAGTGATGTTTGGGGTCTGAAATCTGATGTTTAAGTGCGAATGGGGCTACTCATGCGCCTAAGTTTTAGAATAACTGCTTAAGTGTTCCTAATGCGGATGACCCTCTAAGTCTAACTCATCCAAATTTGCTAATGTAGATGAGCAAGAGGAAATGCGAATGACCCTCTGAGTCTAACTCATCCATATTTGCTAATGCGGATGAGCAAGAGGAAATGCGGATGAAAGTTGTGCGACTGGAAGTTAATCCGGATGACAAGTTCATGCGGATGAACAAATTAATGCAGATGAACAAGTTCATATGGATGAATAAGTTAATGCATATGAACAAGTTAATGCGGATGAATAAGCTCATGCAGATGAACAAGTTAATGCGGATGAACAAGTTAATGCGGATGAACAAGTTAATGCGGATGAACAACAAGTTAATGTGGATGAACAACATACTAATGCGGATGAAAGTTATGCAATTGGAGGATATGCGAATGAGTAAAGGAAATACGGATGAGTAAAAGAAATGCGGATGAAGACTTAGTTTATTTTTCTGAATTTCGAGGAAAAGTGCAGATGTAGGTTTTGACTTGGGAGGTTCCCGCGGGTTCATATAAGCTGACTTTTGAGGTCATAGATGATGTGATGGGCATGAATGATATATGATGATGACGTATGATGTATGATTGATGTATGATGATGTATGATTGATGGTTATGCATGATGATATGTGATTGATGATGTGAGATTGATGATGATATCCTTATGTATGATATGATCTGTTATGTTCCTTATTACGTATGATGATGTGACTTTACTTGGTGTGATATTGTTAATGCACGTAAAGTATTATCTTAACGAAGTGAAAGATTTAAGATGATAAAAGTGGAACATAATAAGCGAACGAATGAAAAGCCTTGCAAGCAAGTGAAGGGAGGTTCACAACTTATTGAGAGTTTTACCTTGTGTGTGTCTACAGCGTGTGATTTTAGCTAACTCATAAGGGTTCGTACACACAATAAGAGTTCAGTCTTGGTGACTGCTCCAACAACGTGTGATTTCCTCATTACTGTGTCTATATATATTTACAGCATGCGATCTTGGCTAACCCATAAGAGTTCACACACAGGGGAGTCTGTGCTAGTGACCACTCCATACGTGCGATATGTGCGAACATGCGAAATGTACTAAACGATGATGATGAAGATAATAATTACTACCTTGATGTGTGTACGATGTGTGATCACGTGCGATAGTAATGAAAATGTTTTAACAAATGGAAGGTAATGCAATGTCTTTATAAAACTACAACTCACTCAGCAACGCTGACTTTTTATGCATTTTCCAGTTGGCAGGTGAGCATTGCTGAGAATGGCACGGGGCAGCTACTTGGAATTTTTGGATGGCATCCATTTGATAGAAATATGACGTTTTTGTGATGTAATGCAAATAATGATGTTTTGTAACCAGTCAACAATGTATTATTTTGCAAAAGTGATTATAATGAAATGGATGTTTAAATGTTTCGGTTGCAATGATTTCTTTAAGTTAATGAAAATATATGTTTTATGTGCGATGATTGACCAGCTGTGAGCGTCCCGGGAACGGGGCCTTACATCTTTCGTACGTTCATTACTTCCGATGACATGTACTGTACCCCGAACATTGTACACAAAGCTGGTTACTTGGCCCGAGGTTTATCATAGACCTCAAACATTATGCACGAAGCTGACTCTAGTACCTAGGGCAAGTACACTCATCACTATCTTTTCTCTTTCATTCCGGACCAACGCCATATACTATACCCTGAACATTATGCACGAAGCTGGTTACTGGGCCCGAGGTCTTTCATAGACCTCAAACATTGTGCACGAAGCTGACTCCAATACCTAGGGTAAGCAGCAAGGATCCCATACATATGGTCAATTGCAAAGATTAGACCCCAGTGTGCATCCTTCTAGGGTAGCTAACCCGCACACCGTTGCGCTAACACCCTTCATTGGGTGTGAACCTCCTTTCAGTGCTTGCAAGACTTTCTTACTTTCATTCATTCATTAATGCATGCATTCTTTCATTACGTTTCTCTTTTCATTATCTTTCACTTTACGTTACATAATAATTTTCATAAACATTCAACGTAAAGCCATAGAAAATAAACATACATAACAAGGAACATAATCATGAACATCAGCATACCAAAACATCACCATACAAGGCATCATCATATGTAACAAAACAATCATCAAGCATTCCATAACATACTCCATACATCATCAAAAGTCAACTTACTTCACCACCGGGAACATCCCCAAGTCAAAGCCTACATTTTACGTTTTTCCCTAAAAATCAGAAAAATAATCTAAGTTTTAGGAGCATGGGCACTATGTAAGCGCATGGGGAACACTTAGGCGCATGGGAAATTTTCAAGCGCATGGGCACTATTGGGGAGCATGGGCACTTAACTAATTCTGGGCAAATTCTAGGTGCATGGGCACTATGCAGGCGCATGAGTGCCTAGGCGCATGGGCTTTCTAGGCGCCTTGACACTTAGTCAATTTCAGCCTTATTCTAGGCGCATGGACACTATTTGGGCGCATAGGAAGACTTAGACGGTTTATACCGTTGGGTGCATAGGCCACTATTTAGGCGCATGGGCAATCTGTCCCGCTTAAACAACTAAATTCAGTCCCCAATCATCATCTAACATGTTCTTAGCTGAAATCTTATATTCTAAGCCACAGAAACACATTCATAACATCATTATAACCATAAACACACCCAAATTAAACCTCACCCGAAACCACATACACATATGCATACGGGTGAAAACCCATTTTATAAAAAAAAGTTTATACATGCATTTCCAGCCCTAAATCAGTTTAAAACAAGTAAAAATGGGTTCTAGAACTCACCTTAGCAGCTCTTGGGTATGACTTCCTTCAAACCCGAATGCAATTTGAGTTCTACCACCTAGAAACCCACCAAACACACACAACCGAACACACAAATACACATAAGGAAATAACCGAGGCTAAGGCTAGTTAAGAACATCACAAAACCAAGAATTCTTACCTTGAATTCGATTTTTTCTTCTTGTTCTTAAAAAACCCGAGAGTTTCAGATTTTCTTCTCTCTCTCTCTAAAAATCTGAATGCACAAAAGGTAAAAATATCATCATGGGCGGCCATCACCTTTGTCACCAACTTTTCAAAGTTTTTATCCTTTTTGACACTTTTAACCCCTCTACTTGGGTTTTAATGCATTCTTTTCTTTTCCTTTACTTTTATTCCTTCTTTCGTGTCTTTAAAAATAATCGGGTGTTAAACATTTTTAATTTCACGGTATATTTTTTTAAATAATAAAGTGTATAAAGTAATTTTAGTTTCAAAAAGATAGAATAAGTAGTTTTAATTTTTTGAAAAAGTCAACACATTGAAGATTTGTATATTTTCTGGACGTTATATTTGTTTTCATTAACTAGCATTAATTACTAATTTGCCCTTATTCTCATTAACTATTATACTAATTGAAGATTGATAATTTGTTATGAATCTTAGCCATTAATATATTTAATCAACGCACCAGATCTGTTCCCATTATTATTATTTTCAGGTAGCAAAGTGTTTGTGCCATAACCATCCTTTATATATAAAATTTCTTAAGTGGCTACAAGATATATATCTTCCAAGGAAACAATATTAGAGTAAATTACACTTTTGATCCTTGTGTTTTGATGAAAATTACATATTCAATCAAATAGTTAATTTTTACCACTAATAGTCTAATAGTTTTAGACTTAGTTTAAATTTTATCCAAGCACTAATATTGTTAAAAAACTTTTTGTTAACATGATATGAGTTTACAATCTTACCCTTATGGTTAAATAAACATAATTTTAATAACAATAGTGGACCCTCACCCATATCAACACCACACAAATCCTACCCAATGCTTTTCCTATCCCCCTCTTTCTTCTCTAGACCACCACCACCATCACTGATAGGCATCAACTTCACCTTTCTTTACACTTTCTCTCGTATCCTTAAGACCACCAACACTTATCGAATTAAGTACTAAGAGCAACCCCTTTCCATCACCCATTAGCCACTATCTTAATCCACCTACATCGCCACAAACCATGCATGAGTCGATCATCAAATTGCCACAGACATTTGATTCCTTATGACATATTTATGTGGGTAATTACAAAGTAATACCCATAACTTAATCGAAATATCAACGGATCAACAAACTCCTAGTCTTGAATTTTTCAAAAATTTTCATTTTCATCACATTTAAAGAAAGCCTAAATCATAGAATGAACTACCTTATGATGAAATTTGCTAACTCAAATCGATTTAGGGTTGGTGGTGGCTGAATATGATGGTTGAGAGAGTATGACGTGGGTTGGGCGTGGGGGCTCTTGAACCATGATGATGGTGGTCTCGTTTGGAATGATGGTCGTGGTGGTGGTGGTGATGGACTATATATGGTTTGATTAGATGATGCTAGATAATGCCTTTTTTTTATTTTATAATTTTATGATAGTTGTAATCTTGTTAATTTACATTAACTTAACAAAAATAGTTTAACGGTGCTTGTGACTTAGGTTGAACTCAAACTAAATATGAAGCTATTAGATTATCAATGTAATAAACAAACTATTGAACTATAAATGTAATTTTCACCGAACCATAATTTACTCAAAATATTATTAGTTTCATGATTTTGTTGAATTAAATATAAAAATTGTTTACAAAATATTCTAAGGACTAAATCTGCCATGAAGAAGTTATCCAAGGACCGTTATTAAAATTTACAGTTCTAAATAAATTAGAGATGAATAGTAAGAACCAACTTCTTCACACGAAGCAGATTTAGAAGAATCGAAGCAGTTTGTGATTCGTATCGTTGATTAAAGGTCAGTGTTCATTCTGGCTTCAGTTATATGTTCACATATTCCTTCAATTTCGTATATTTATCTCTCTCTGTAGGTGTAGTTAGGGTTTCATCCAGCGATATGAGCCCTATTATTTCGGATTCTTTTTTCATGATTTAATTTGGGTTTATGGAAAGTTTTGAAATTACATTGAATTCAATACTCAGTTCCATCTAGTTGTGAACCAAATCATTCAAACCGAAGTTTGTTTATAGATTTGACATGTAGAGTGTAACCGGACAAAGAGATTTCCATTCATTGAGGTAGCCAACATAGGGAAGCTCATGCTGAAGATTTCTTCTTGCAACTTTTAATGATGATATAGAACTTCTTATAGTATGTTACAGTTGTGGAACATGTGGTTTAATTCAATGGAAGTTAAAAATCCTTACTTTGTTGATGTACCCTCATGAACCAAATAAAATAAAAATCCTTTTAGGCTCTCGGGTTCAGTATGATTTTTGGAAAGCAGGCGTAGAATGAGATTTCCCGATGATGGTTTCATCTTGCTTGGAAATATTTGATATCGAAATCACCCACAATTACACCTTTTAGTGTCTTTTATATTAAAGTTAACTTATTCACCTGTTCCCATTGCTAGAATGAGTCCAATTTGTGGTGTTTAATTGTGTACAATGGATGGTTGACAAAATGTTCATGAATTTACTTAAATTATGTATCTAAGACTCTAAGTTGGCAACTCTAATGATTTTGGGATAGATGGGGATCATTGTAGTCTGAGATCATCACTACAAGTATGTTTACAATCTAGAGTTCTAGACTATTGTCCACCCAACTTTTCTTCTTGTTGAACAAAGTTCTCTGCGTTGAAGAGTATCATTGATGAAGAAGCAAATACTAATAGAAGTCACATTAAACATTAATTGAGAAGAAACCATTTGTTAAGATTTATGTCAAACATTGGCATTGAAATTGCAAAAATAAGGTCATTTTGCCTAAAACTTATGGCTGAGAATTAGCTTACAAGTTTATAGATGATTTTTATAATATACACTAAACTAAAGGTTCATTTAGGAAAAGATATTTATAGGCATGCTAGATCAAAGCAACTTTACTAGCTGAAAAGGACGGGATAGGCGAAGTGGGTGGGTTGATCCGGGTTTAATTTGGATACAAAAGTACCTAACAGGTGGATCCATTTAGCCAACCCATGTAGATTGTTTAAATTTCATTTTCATTTTTTTTCTAACTTATTTTAATTTGTTTGCTCTGTTGAATGGTCAAAGTAGTTTTCTCCACTTTTTTAGTTGTAGCATCATGGGTTGTAACTGTATTCCTCTAGTTCTTGAACCATTAATTGTTGATGGAATGGAGAAGCTTACTATCTAGAAACTTAGTTTACATATTCTCCATTGCTAACTTAATTTTTAGGTTAAGTGGTGTTCTCTAGAAGCCTAACATATAGTCAAGTGGTGATTGTATGTATCTTGATTAGGGTTTGGATCGCTGAGTAGTTGGTCGAGTGGTGTTGTTTGTATCTTGGGTCTAATTGTTGACGTTGCATTCAAATTTCCTTTTGTTTTCATGACTTTATATAACATCTTGGTATCATGCAATGACAAGATTCCCTTTTACAACTTTTCACTGCTTATTCCGGAACTTAACCTCATGTCCTTGTTCATCCAACTGACCGATAGAAATCAATTGTTTCTTCTAATCAGGAATCACCCTGACATCTTTCAAAGTCCATGAATCATTTGAAGTAACTAAATCTATTTCACCCATGCCCGTAACATCAAGAATATTGTTGTTCGCCAGTCTTACCTTACCAAAATCACCTTCTTGTAGATTCTGTAATGTTGCATTGTTGTGGGTAGCATGAAACGAAGCTCTAGAATCCATGACCCAAGAATCCACACTATTCTCCACGTTACAGATTAAAGCATCATCATCTGAGTAGTCTGTTGTAGTATTAACTTCTTTTTGATCATTAAAACATTGATTCTTGAAGTGTCACATCTGTTTACAGTTCCAACAAGTCACATCATTTCGAGCCATAGACTGACTCATTTTCTTGTTCTTGCTCCCACTACCTCTGTTATTCTTTCTATCTCTGCTAACATTCAGTGATTCACTTTATGATTCACCTGAATTTCTTTGTCCGATGTTTTCACTCATAATTATATCCCGAATCCCATTAAAGTGAACGCGTTGATAGAACTAGTAATCGTTGTAAAAGTACCAGTCCAGTTATCAGGCAATGATGATAACAGTAGTAGAGCCTGAACCTCATCCTCGGATTTGATGCCAACTGACCCAAGTCTTGACAAAATCAAGTTCAAGTTGTTGATGTGCATTAAAAATGAACTTCCCCTTACATCTTTGTATTAACTAGTTCTCGATCAAGAAAACTTTATTTGCTGCTGAAGGCTTCTCGTACATATTAGATAATGCATCCATGATACATTTTGATGTAGTCTCCTTCAAAATGTTAAATGCAACATCCTTTGTTAGTGACAACCTAATAACCGCCTTGGCCTTTTTATCCAAAGTTTCCCATTCAGTTGGTTTCATATTTTATGGTTTCTCACCCAAAACAACATCCAAGTCTTTCTGAACAAACATATCCTCCATTTGCATTTTCCACCAACCAAAGTCGATTTCATTAAACTTCTCAATCTGAAAGTTTTTCACTCTCAGTCATTATGTCAAACTATAATTTGTTTACTAATCAAGTCAAGATTGAAAGTAATGTCAAACACAATGTTAGAACCCAAAAATCGAATGCTTAAATATAGAACAAACAACCTTATTCGAGATAGGCTAAATCTCCAATTACAAAGGTAAAAACCCAAGTTGATAAACAAAAATATCCACCCGTTAACAAATGCAGCCAAGAACACTAATATTTAACCTAAACTTTGGTGGGAACGGTTAACCCCACTCCCTCCATTCCTAAATTTTCAATTGTTTTCCCTTCTTTCAATTTCCCGCCACTTGAATTCCCCCCATTCGGCAAACTAGGTCAGATCTGGCCTGGACCCGACAATGGGTTCGTATCACACAACTATGGCCGGCTGCTTGAACTTGAGTGTTGTTCTATTGAACCCTACCCTTTTTCCTCAGTATCAGAAATAGTAAATAGACAACTTTAACAATGCATTTGAGATTTCACGACTTTGGATCTTGGTAACTTTTTAAAACATACTTGGATAAACAATAATAACCCCACAATAACCACAAAAAATACTTGGCTAAACTGCCCGACAACAACACCAAATTGAACCAATAACAAACCAATATTATTTGAATCAACCAAACCCTAATCAATAAACAGAAACTGAAATGAACTAGAAACGCAAGCCTATCCCTTGGTTTCTTTCTAATCAAGAACGCGTGCAAAATAACAATTGGTGATTCTCGGTGGTTAGTGACTACGGCAATAGGCGATGGTAATTAAAGGCAAGCTGATGGTCCTTTATTTCTTTGCGTGCCACATAAAAAAAGAGATGTTCCTTTTCTTTTTTCTTTTGTGTTCTATCCCAAACAAAAGAATAAAATCCAATTAAAAAACCTCAATAATCTTCTTTCGTTTAATGCCAATGCAACCAAAAATAGTCAAACCTTTTCTTTCTTTCTTGATTTGCGCATAACAACATTCATAAAAAACAAAACAGAGTGTTTTTATTTATCTTTTTTTTTAATTTGAATCTGAACTCTAAAATTTGTGATGTAAACATGGGTGGGGTGGGGTGACGAATATGAAAGCGACGATCGGTTGGGACGATGACGGGCCGCCGTCGACAAACCCTAGATCGCAAACTCTTTCTCTCGCGATGTGTTTCTTCCATGTTTAACGAGCCAAAGCTCTGATACCACTTGTTAGGGATCTGAGTGTAAATCAACACACAAACACAATCAGATTGCGAGAGAAAATACTAACAAAGATGAACACGCAAGGTTTAACGTGGTTTGGTCGATGTGACCAACGTTCACAGGCTACAATCAAGGTAATACTTTTATTGCTTTATGCCTCATTCGTGAGGAATTACAAGTACAAGACAATATATAGAGAAAATTAGGTTACAATCATGGTTTAAAAAACGTCGAGGCGTACGCCTTGAGGCGAAGCGGTAAGAAACCATATATGAGGCACCGCTTCATGAGGTTCATCTGGTACGTACGCCTCAAAGGGATGAGGCGGTAAAAAAAAGCCGAGGCGGGATGCGATTTGAGGCGTTGAGGTGAAAATGTTGGCAGGTGGTGAGGACACAGTTGGTGTTGCCGGAGATGCCGGAGTTGCAAGTTGCTGGAAGGTGTTTTAAGGAATGAGGGAGGATGAAGAAGGAAGGAGAACAAGTGATTAAATGCAACAAAAAAAAGTAAATGTACTAGTCATTAGGTGCTGCAAGAAGTGCAATAAAAGTGTTATAGGAAGTGCTGTAGTGTAGACTACTAGCTGTAGAGTTCCTTGAGTTCTTTGATTTATTTCGTTATTCTAAACATTATCTTATTTTGTTGTTTTTAACTAGAGTGTGTTTTCTACTTTTCTTTTCTTCTTTTTCTGCTTTTCTTTTTCTTTTTGTTTCTTAATATTTTTGTTTGTACATATTACATACAATTTGATCTTTTTAAAAGTAAATGTTGAGTTGTTTGTAAGATAGCTAATCAATATGTTGATGTTTTAACTATACTAGTATGTGATTAGATAAATCATGCTTTTTTTTATAAGAATTATAATTTTTATATTTATTTATTATTTCCACCTTGGGCTTACGCTTCGTGAGGCGAAAGGAAATGTCTCGAGGCTTGATTTCGTTCTTTTAAATATTGGTTACAACTTAATCCCCAAGAAAACCTTAATGGGCTATAATTAAATAAAAACGGGCCAAGTCATTAAATTAATTGATCTGCCGCTAAGTTGTCTTCTAACTCGAGCCCAAATCAAGACTCCACAAACCCACAGGATTCATATCACAATGCTTATCGTATTGAATTACTAGTGAGTATGGGGTAGCAACCATATTTAACAGGGCCGACCTCCAACCATACTATGATCCGGATGAGCCGATTCCAAGTTTGAGGACAAACTCTTTTGAAGAGAGGGAGGATGATAAACACGCCCTGATCGAAGCAACTCTACTGGCGAAAATGGACGGGTCAAGTGAAGTGGGTGGGTCGATCGGGGTTCAATTGGATACAAAATTACCTAACAAGTGGATCCATTTAGCTAACCCATGCAAATTGTTTAAATTTCAATTTCAATTTCAATTTTCCTTTTCACTTATTTTAATTCGTTTGCTTTGTTGACGTGTCAAAGTAGTTTTTCTTTACTTCCTTAGTTGTAGCATCATGGATTGTACTTGTATTCTACTAGTTTTTGTACCATTAAGTACTGATGGAATGGAGTAGTTTATTATCTAGAAACTTTGTTTACAAATTCTCCATTGCTAACTCAATTTTGGCAGGTTAAGTGGTATTCTTTGGAAGCCTAACTCATAGTCAAGTGGTGATTGTTTGTATCTTGATTAGGATTCAGATCACCAAGCAGTTGCCTAGTGGTGTTGTTTGTATCTCATGTCTAATTGTTGATGTTGCATTCAAATTTCCTTTCATTGTCACGACTCTGTAATTCTGTAGATCACATATGCTAGATATCCTGAGTCAAAATTTGACTAGGGTCATAATCAGACTCTACCCCTCCTTTTATACTAGCCAAATAAGCTAATTCCGTACAATATTTTGTTTCTTGTGGGTTTTCCCTCTCAAAATATAATTTCTATCATAGTCATTGACAAATATTCAAGTCATCTTTATGTCTCACGTTAATATGTAAGCGGAATGTTAGCATGTTTCTCCTCATACCATATCTTGAGATGTTCCTTCCGTTATTTTATTTATATGAGCATGTCAGGCTGACTAAATCTTTTGTTAGGGAATAAAATGAGACAAGGTGGACAGTATGTTGATTCTAGTGGGAACGCATATGAAATGCAACGTATGTCTGGTCAGAGAATGGAACAAAAATCCAATAACTACCAAGGAGGGCATCTTAAATCTGAGAATGACAGGTCATATGGGGCTTTGAAAGGGGAGGGGCAATGGAGATGGGAGAGAGATGGTTCACATATGTACAATGAAGGTATGCACTACCCTCAATTATTCTCTTATTGGTACCCTTTTTTGTAATCTCTGGTCCTTGGACTACACATTAACTTTTTTAAGATCTGGCAAAATGGGCTGGTCAGCGGGTTTGGTGATAGGTCAAAATGTTTGGTTTTTATCTGCTCTGACAGTTTTATTGCTATATCAAAAAAATATGATTTTCAAATAGAATGGTTTTGGGTTATAACTTTCAACCCGTTTCTCTTTTAGCTGATTTTTTTAACTGTTTGAATTTAAACGAAACTGAGTCAGCTTATTTAAGAACTTTTATATTGAATTAACTTATAGTTGCATTTCACATAAATTGGTGTGTCTGCACGTATATATATATATATCTAAACATGTGGTTCAATATATCTTGTAATTTTTTTCGTTGAATCCCTTCCAGTTCATGCAAATTAAGAACTATATGCCTAATTTTCTATTATATTTATTAGATTAAATATTTTAATATATTAGTTGTGAATAAATAAAATATATTTGTTATGATGTATCTGTATATATAATCTATTATAACTATCATTACCATAACTAGATCTTCATTTGTCATTGGCCCTCTTCCCCCACAACGCGCTTTGTGTGACAACTTTCTTCTCTTCCTCTCCATCTTGTTCTTCTTAGGGGACTCATTTTCCATATGTATAGGATATAGAACAGGTTGTATTTGTTTTCCTCTTGCCACCGTTGTGCAACCGTAGTTGTAGCTCATTGGCTATATAATGACATGGACTCTTCCTTTTGATGTAGCGTGTTTTTATTTTCCTACTTGGGATGAGTTTATGTTATTAACTTTTTTTACCCACAACTTTTTGGATCTTAAAAACCTTTGATGTTAGGGATGTCTTTAAAAATTCAATTTGCGGTGTAATGATAAATCCAACCATCTATTTCTCATCGATCTTTTGTATCATGATAATCTTAATTTTTAGTTTAACAATAAAGCTAATTATCTAATTTCTTGTAACCACTGCATGTATGACTATATTAGCCTCTAATGATTAAGGAAAACTTAAATCTGGAAATTGGATTTCAAATAGAAGCTGGGGATAAGGTACAAATTCAAGCAACCAGTATTTTACCAATTTTGTCAAAAGTTTTGTTTCTTTTTAGTTTCTAGAACTCTGTTGGGTCATTATGTTATCAAGTAATTTGCTTTTTATAATTGGTTACATGTTGCTCTATCTAGGCCAAGGGGCTGATGTGTCTAGATCATATTACCAAAGCCAGGGTCAAAGGTCTGACCAAAGATTAGCCTCGGAGAAACAGGGTAATGATCTCAGATCTCTGCCTCGTGAGGAAAATATGGAGATAGGTTATGAGGATAATGTTTCAGGCCAGACCTTTGAAGCTCTTGAGCAAAGATTTTATGATGACATCTTGAAACTCACCAAGGAACAAAACGACGCAGAGGATGCTGAGAATGCACGCCACCGAGAGGTTTGTACAATTCGTAGTTTTCTACGGTTTGGCTGGGCTTTAAATTGAATATGATCTGAGTTTTCTCTAGTTTTCTTTTGCTTCATATGTTTTTATATATGATTTTTGCAGAAAAAAAAGGTAAATTCTTTCTAACCATAGTGATTATTGTTGTCCTGGTGAATATAAATTTCATTTCTCTGAATATTTTTTTTTATTTAAAAATCTAACATTGTCCAAATGTGGAAGACGCTATACTTTTATGAGTTATATGCTTTCCATTGTGTTGCACATACTAAACAGTAGCCTTTAAGGCAGGCAAATTTTTGGCACTTCACAACTTGTATGCCTATATTCATGTGCTTGGAATGTGGCTTTCCTGATCCCTGAACTATTACAGTGGAATATTTCCTGTCCTTAAATTAGTTGGCTGCTATCTTTTTGGTTTCTTAGGACTTAATTATGTTTCCTTGGTTTTTTGAGTCGTACTTAACATCAAGTCATGTGATGTTTGTGCTCATGTATCATGTAACCTATACAAGTTCACATGAAAGGTACTAATTTCCATACATTTACTTAAAATAGGTTGACCTGGTTTTGGTTATTTGTTTTATCTTAAAGGGGTAACGAATCAATACGGTCAAAAGACTTGGTCTGTTTTTACAAATTTCGTAACACTAACTAGTTAAAAAGGATTGCGGATAACAGAAAAAAGTGTTACTCATAACGAGATATGTACTACAATTACCCGTTTTGAACTGACCTGGACATTTTTCATCGTATGGAGGTAAAAGTCGTTAACCATGAGAATCCATTAACATGATCAATTGATTTTCACATATTCAAGATTGCTGATTGGTTTTGTTATACATGAAAATGTATGCAGAGAGTGAATGCAATTAATGCACAATATGAGGAACAGCTAGCAGCACTTAGAGCCAGGCACACCAGTCGTAGAGATGAATTCTTGAGAAGGGAGTCGCATGCACGACAACAGCAGTACCAGCAGGCAGTTGCAATGGAACACCACCAATACACTAACAATCCCATGGGTTTCAGTGACTCTCATCATGGTTACAGTGCTACAGCTGCAGGAGAGTCACAAAGACCCTACAATAATAGTAGCAATATCCCTCATGTTGATTCTTACAGAGACAGACAGCGGTTTGCTGGAAGGGATTCTCGGGACCCAGGGTTTGAGCCCAGAGGAGGGCAGTACCCTGGTGGTCGTGTTTATGGTTCTGGTTCACGCTACTATTGATGCATATTTTCATCTTTGTACTAGTTTGTTAGAATGTGGTTCTCTAAGGATTCATCTTCAGCCTCTGTTTTCGAGGGTGCGTTTCGAGTCAGATGATGGAATAGTGTTCAAGTATTGCTACTTGTTCCAAATCTCTTACTAATATCTTTATGTTAGATATCGATTCTCTTTTGTTTTTTATTCTTATCTTTGATCAAATGTGGACCAAATTTCTGCACAATTTTGGGAATGTTTTTCTGAACAATCTCACAATTTGGGGAAAGTTCAGATGATACAAGTTAGTAAAGAGTTGAGTTGAAGTGATGAGTTGGCAGGTCTTTAGGAGTTAGAAGTCAAACAGAAAGTCAAATTAGTTGTTTGATTGTATTAATACTCTCACTTGTATAGAATGAGGTGGGCAGAAAATGAATAACAGTTTCCTCCTGTAAATTCTAGTTATTCAATTCAGAAGCAAATCAATTCCTACTTCTAAGTTAGTAATAGTTGATTAACAACTGATGTTCATTAATCTCATTCACCATACCCAATCTTGTGAGTTGAACAATACAGTTTGCATCATTGATAAGAGTCTTCGACCTTGGAAGCTCTCAATTGAAGATTACTTTAGATGAAGAGATGAACGGATTCAAGCCGTCAGGTGGAGTAGATGATCACAATAGTGCTTAAATGAAATCATTGGGTTAAGAGTTGGTGAAAATAACCTCAATATATTACACAATTGAAGGAATACTTCAAATGTATACCAGATACATAGAAAGAACAAGAAATATCGATTGTAGAGATTAGAAAGAACAAGCTCAGTCAATGTAATGGTTATAATTTTTTGAACAATTTAAGAATAATAACAAATTTCTATTCTGAATTAGATGAGAAGAGAATAAATTGCAGAGGAAGATGGGAAGAAGAAATACATCACACAATTGACATGAATAATTCTCCTTATTTCTCTCTCTATTTCCATTACATATAACACTAAGATTTTTTAAACGTTTAGGTCATGCTAAGGTGGAATTGCAAAAAATCATTCCATTTTCTATTAGGTTGCTAGGCTCGATTACTCTGCCTTAGTTTGGCTGCTCCTTTGATCCAGTTGGGTTTGTGGGCTCGTGCGTCTTGGTTTCATTCGTTACATTACCTTCCTCTTTAACTTGCAGCTTGTCCTCAAGATGCAAATGAGGATAAGACTTAAGAAGTTGTTCTTTATCCTCCCACGTGGCTTCAATTGAATCCAGTCCCTCCTATTGAATCAGAAATTGTGTCACCGACACATCTGCACGGATAATTGTTTGGGCAGCCAAGATTTTTTGAGGTTGCAAAATGAGGGAAGTAGTAGAATCACTCAAATGGAGAGGAGTGATCTGTTGTTCTGGTACTCTGACACATTTTTGAGAAAAGAGACATGAAACACATTGTGAATTTTTGCAGTAGGGGGAGATCTAGTTTATAAGCCACTGTACCAATTTTAGAGAGAACTTTAAAAGGCCCGAAATACGACGCCCAAGCTTAGAGTGGCGTTGTAGTCTGGCCGATTTTTTACGAAAAGGTTGGAGCTTATCATAAACCCAATCTCCTTCATTCAACTAGATATCAAGACGATGTTGATCCGAAGCTACTTTAATACGAGCCTAGGCTTGTAGCAGATTGCTCTTAAGAAGGTTTAACACCTGATCGCGTTCCAGTAAGTGAGCCTCAACCAAGGAATTGCCAGAAGCATCACGAATATAACGAGTTATAGTCAGGGGGTCCGACCATAAAGAACCTCAAATGGCGTCATCTTAGCCGACATTTGGTAAGCTGTGTTGTACCAATATTCAGCCCAAGGAAGAAAACGAACCCATTCTTTTGGATGGTCGGTAACAAAACAGCGTAAGTACATTTCAAGACACTTATCAAGTGCCTCGGTTTGGCCATCAGATTACGGGTGATAGGTTGTACTAAAGGATAACTGAGTTCCTTGTAAATGATGTAGTTCTTTCCAAAATTCGAAAATAAATCTTGGATCGCGATCCGATACAATGTCTGCCGGAACACCATGTAAACGAACGATGTCAGAGATAAAAGTTGCTGCCACACTAGAACTATTAAAGGAGGATGGTAAGGCTGTAAAGTGGCTATATTTAGATAGGCGGTCCACGACGACCATGATGACGTTTTTGCCATTTAAGGGAGGGAGACCAGTGATAAAGACCATTGAAATACATTCGAACACAAGTTGGGGAATGGGTAAGGGTTGTAGGAGCCCACTAGGGGGTAATAAGGAGTGTTTCATTTGTTGTCAGGTGTGGCAGTGAGATATGAAATTCGGGACAGCCTTGTGCATACCCTTTAAAAGGAAATTGGAAGATAAGTGGTGGAAGGTACGAGTGATACCCGCATGACCATTAATGACAGAGCTATGATATTCCTTGAGAAGAGTGGTACATAAGGAAGAACCTGAAGGAATCATAAGACGACCTTTATAAAACAAAAATCCATCTTTAAAAGAGTGATCCGGAAGCTTAGTAGGGTCCTGGGTGAGCTGGTCACACAAAGATCTGAAAGTTGGATCAGATTACACTTCATGGTGCAGTGTATCAAGAAAAGAGAAGTCTTGACTAGCATAGGCTAAGATTTGAGAAGCATGAACTCTGAAAGAGCATCCGCAACACCATTTTGCTTACCCGAATGACAAATTATATCAAAATCATATCCCAAGAGTTTGCCCAACCACTTGTGTTGATCGGGAGTTTGAATGACTTGATCTTGTAGGTTACGCAAGGATTGTTGGTCAGTGATAATTTGAAACTTTCGACTGAGTAAATATTGACGCCATTTTCCCACCACTTGAGTGATGGTAAACATTTCACGATGATAAGCTGATTTTTGGTGCATTCAGGTACATAATTTCTGCTATAAAAGCCGATAGGTTGCTTCTCTTGGGACAAAAGATCTTCTATACTGGTACCAGATGTGTCGGTCTCCACTGTGAAGGGTTGAGAAAAATCTGGTAACCAAAGAACCGGAGTGGAACACATAACCTGTTTCAGGTGATTAAAAGCATTAGTACACTATGGAGACCAAAACAAGGCATCTTTTCTTAGAAGATTGGTCAAGGGGCTAGCAATGGTGGCATACTGTCGGATGAAACGACGATAGTAACCCGTGAGACCTAGAAATCCATGAATTTCTTTAACAGGTTTTGGGGTTGGCCATTACTAAATAATAACAATCTTACTCTGATCCACTGACAATCCATCGGTGTAACACCCCGAATAAAGTCAAAACGAGCCAATTAATGATAATAGGCCTAGCCGGGACTTTTTAAAGAAAATAAGCGGGTAATAGAGTATGGACCGAGTTAACTCTTCGAGTTATGAGTTGACGAGTTTAAGGTCCCGGGAACGCCTGATATATATATAAACAGACCAGCTTGAGCAGCTCTCATTTGCAACTTAACACTCTAGTTCTCATGAGAGAGAGTAGAGAGAGAAAGTAGAGAGAATTGAAGATCAAGGCTCGGTTGATCTCGGGATTGAAGATCGGTGTTCGTGAGCATCCAAACAACAAGAAAACACACCATGAATCCAGGTAAGAAACATCATTTAATTGTTTCTTTTGATTTAAACCCGGATTCTAGGGTTTGGGTTTTTAAAAGTGGCAAAGATTCTCACAAAACTCGTGTTTTTGTGTAAGAAAACATGTAAAAAGCTTAGATATAGTTTAGTGAGTGATAAACCAAGGTTTTGGGTGTAAAGGATTGAAGTTTTGGGTCAAAAATGGGTTTGTTCGTAATTTTCAGCCCGTTCTACGAAACTGGGTATTCATCCAGCGTAATTAGGTATTCGTCCAGGGAAATTAGGTATTCGTCCAGCGAAATTAGGTATTCGTCCAGCGAAACTATGAAAGCTTCCTGCGAAACTATAGTTTCGCAGGTAGTTTCGCAGACATGGTTATCCAACAAAAGTTGGGTGAAACTGGCAGCGAAGATGCTAGCGAAACTGCTAGCGAAGATGCCGGCGAAACTGCTGGCGAAACTGCTGGCGAAACTGCTGGCGAAACTGCTGGCGAAACTGCTGGCGAAACTGCTGGCGAAACTGCTGGTGAAACTAGCGGCAAAACTGCTGGTGAAACTAGCGGCGAAACTGCTGGTCTGACAGTGAAATTAGCAGTGAAATTAGGCAGAAATTAACTCCTTTGAGTGTTAACTTATCTGCAGGCTGTGTAGTGCAACCCTTGCTTCGAAAGCTTGATTGAAAAGCTACTCATCGAGTCCAGGTGAGTTCTAGATCCTTTATTTAAAGGTTTTGAACTAGTTTGGGGCTGGAAATGTATCCTAAATATACACTTATCTGCAGCACGGCCCCATCCAGGGGCGTTGCCCCTTGGACCCCATTAGGGGCTGCTTCCCCTAGGACGCCGCTGTCAGGGGCTGCCGCCCCCGAAGCCCCGCCCTGCGAAGGGTCATTTATGTTTTATAATGACTTATGCTTGTTGTGCATATGTTTATGTATGTGAGTGTTTGATGCATGATGTTTATGATGATGATGTATGATTGATGCCTATGCATGATGATGATGTGTGATTGATGATGATTATGTATGCTATGTATGATATGTTCCTTGCTACATATTATGATGTGACTTTACGTGGTGTGGTTATGATAATGAACGTAAAGTATTATTTTAACGAAGTGAAAGATTTAAGATAATGAAAAGTGAAACTTAATGAATGTTACCCCCGACCCTATTGATGATGAAAAGTCTTGTAAGCACTATGATAGACTTCACTTACATGAATATGATGTATGGTGATTGATCCGTATTCATAAGCGGGCTATGTGCCTTGCACTGTGGATCAACTGTCGGGGGTTAGCTACCATTAGGATGTGTACCGATAGGGATTGGCATTCGTTGTCAATCAATAGGGAGCTATTGCTTTGTGCAATCTCATTTATGATGAAAATGAAATATAATGAAAGAATGAAAGATAATGAACATGCTTATTATGATGCAAGAAATGTTATTATGAAGGATAAAGTTATATTTTCTTATTTACCTAAAACTAGAACTCACTCAGCAATGCTGACTTTTATGCATTTTCCAGTTGGCAGGTAATGGTTGCTGAGGATGGCACGGGGATAGCTACTTGGCTCTTTTTGGATGGCATCCGTTTTCATAATGTTTTTGCGATGTAATGCAACAAGTGTTTTGTAACTAGTCAACAATGTATTATTTTGCAAAAGTGATTATAACAAAAAGGATGTTTAAATGTTTCCGCTGCAATGGTTTATTTAAGTTGATGAAATTATATGTTTTATGTGCGATGATTGACTAATGGTGAGCGTCCCTGGAACGGGGCCTTACAATCAGCAGATATGCAATGGCCCAAATATGTAATTGTGGTATTGCCAAAGGTGCATTTTGTCAGTTTAGCCACTAGTTGATTAGTTTCAAGAGTTTGTAATACCAACCGAAGGTGGTGAAAATGATCAGCCCAAGAAGAACTATAAACAAGTATATCATCGAAAAATACCAAAACAAACTTGTCAGGACCGCGTACGTACAGAGTACTAATTGATTATGCGTGAAACCAAATCAAATAGTGCAGAATCCTATTTAATTGGCGATCCAGTCAGTGAGAACGCAAAGCCAATCGATCTAACGATTAAAGAAATGTTAAGATTGAGTAGAATACGATCAGATGCGAACTATGAAGTTAGAATATGCGTTCTGGACGCTCTGGACGGCTAGGTTATGAGTGTATACGATATAAGTGTCAAAAGTCTTGTTTTTCCATGAGTTAAGTGGTATTTATAGGTTTGCAGTATTCATTCGTGTGATTGAACCTGTAGAGATTAATGAAGAGGCTGATGCAACCTAAACATCTTTAGTCTTTCCTGCATGCTGCACAAGTGCATTAAAGTGGAATGCTTCGGAAGTTTCACATGTGCAACAGAAATACTCTAAGTGTGAAATCTTCCGAAGCCAAGACCAACATCTTCCGAAGCCAAAGATGAAGTCTTCCGAAGCCTCAGAGACAAAGTCTTCCGAAGCTTCAAGTTCATGAAGACAGATTTCTGCCAAAGACTTTTAGTAACATGCTTTATCTGATGTACTGTTCCATAAAGCTGGACACCTTTCCACTGCAACTCTGCAAGTCACCAACTAACATGGTTTGGTGAAAAGGTCCATGCTTTTGGTAACTGTACATTGAGGTCTTGAGTCCGTAACTTTCTACTTTATGTACTTTATCTTTTTTTTGTAATAGATAAGGATGTGAGCTATGGCATGTCATAGTCACTAGTCAATAGGCAATCTGCCTTTTGACTCTACAATTGATTTTGTGTGTGTCTAGTCAATTGTATCCAGCTGGCTTTCAAAGTATAGCCGGCAGTAGGATGTTGTATAAGTATCTCATGTTCTTGTATCTTTCGAATATGCTTTTGTAACACTTGTAATAGAACATAGAGAAGGCAATATACTGCATTCTTGAAAACCAAACACTTGTGTTCATTGTGTTTTGTCTCATATATTACTTGTGTTCTTAGTATCACCACTTGGTTAATCCAGTTTACTGTTTGATCTAAGTTTAGTTTATCTCCTCTTTGTGTTGTTGTGTTGTAACTCTACACCCTTCAACGATCCTGCATTTGGTATCAGAGCTTTCAGGCTCTTGATATAAGATCTCACCATCTTTAGATCCCTCACACACACAAATACTAAACTTTTCAAATGGCAGCCATTTCCAAAACTGATATGGAAACTGGAACCATGAACAAGTCGCCACTGATCACTTGATGAGTTTGACACCTGGTGTTTAAGAATGGAAGGTTTCATCAGGTCTCTTGATTTAAGAATGTGGGAGTCTATTGAGAATGGACCTTTCATACCCAACACACCTTCTGCTACTGGTGCTGGTATGATCCCCAAAGATGTGGCTAACTACTCTGATGAAGATAGGAAAAGAGTAGAGATAGACAGAAAAGCCATGACAACTCTTCAAACTGCCCTTCCAAACTCTATGTACAGAGGTTTCAAGAAGTGCAAAACAGCCAAGCAGCTGTGGGATGCACTGAAACTGATGTATGAGGGTTCTCCGAAGCTAAGGAGAACAAGAAGGATTTCATGAAGCAGCAGTTTGAAAACTTCACCTTCAAAACAGGTGAAACCATGACTCAGCAGTACTTCAGGTATGTTGAGATTATGGATACTCTAGTGGATGGAGGAGTTTCTCTTGAAAACAGAGACATTGTAAGGAAGTTCATGTCGTCACTTCCTAGGCAGTGGACACACTACTGTGTGGTGATCAAGAGAACTGAAAATCTCAAAACTCTTACTCTGACAGAGTTGTATGGGATTCTCAGTGGATACCAGATGGAAATGAACATGCAAGGTTCATCTAGCAACTCCAACAACCAATGGGTTCAGCCCTACATGTGGTTGAAAGGGACAACATAGAACCCAAACATCATCTCTTATGCTACACTGACAACTCACCCAAAGTTCCTTTCATCACCTTCCCAGAGACACCAAAGGAGAACTACACTCAAGGAAGCCCATTCCAAGAGACAAGTTCTTCTCAAGCTTTTGTGTCTTCTGATGAAAGCTATGGCAACTCTCTTTTCAGTCTTGAAGACCTGGACTGGATCCATCCAAATGATCTGGAATACATGGAAATAGTCCAACAGATGGCTCTTCTCACTCATAGAGCCAAGAAGTTCTACAAGAGAACTGGAAGGAAGTTTCCAAGCAATGCAACCAGTGGAAAGTTTGGACTGGACAAACCCAAAGTGAAGTGTTACAACTGTAACCTGATGGGCCACTTTGCCAGAGAGTGTAAGGCACCTAGAACAAATGATGGCCAAACACAATCCAGACCAAATTACACTGACAGAGCTCTCCATAATGAGAAGTCAAAGCAGCAAGCTGCTGTTGCTATTGAAGAAGGATGCTTTGACTGGAGCTTTCAGGTGGAAGATGCTTCTCCAAACCAAGCACTAATGGCAGATCATGATGAAGCCAAGGTATTGGAACATATCTGTACTCCTGAATGCATTGCTAAAGTTAACAGGTACAGGTCCCATAACTTGGAACTGAGATCTGATGTTGAGTCCTTAAACATTTTAAAATCTGATTTTAGAAAGTCTAAAAATGATTATAAGTTGAAAATAGAGCACTTAGAGAAAACTATTTCAGTTCTAAAACATGAACACACAGATTTTAGGACTCAAATTAAAGATCTCATAACCAGTTAACTGAGTGCCAGGCTGAGCTTGTGATCAGCAAAGCCAGTGCAGAAAAGAGTGTTCTTGAAGAGGAGACCTTCAAGAACATGATATCCTCATCCCTGCACAACAAAGTGCTATCAAAACAGACAGGGACTGAGATCCAATGAGATAGCTCATCCAACACAATCTTGTCAGTAAGATCTCCTAGGTGTGGAACTTGTGAAGATGAGCTTCCTCTCATAGATCCTATAGTGAGGAGGATGAAGAAGAGATAGTGAAGAATCCCTCTACAAAGAGTGAAGAGGAGGATTCCAAGAAGGGCCATTATCCTTCTGAGGAGAAAGTGAAGACTGTGATGACCAAGTCCATGAGAAAGAACTTGATCAGAAAGAGCAAAAGAAAGGCAAGGAGGCTCAAGAGATCAAGGATACTTTTGACTCTAAGCAGAAACAAGTTTTATTCTGCAGGGTTTAAAGTGGTAGGGACTGAAGACATCAACCAAAACTCCTCTGCTAAGAGTTCTAGTTCTGTTCAACTCATCTCACAGCAAGAAGAAGACTGATCTGCTGTGTATCACTGCTGCATAGCCTGGACCATCAATCTCCAAGCACAGTCCTCAGCCCAAGAGGACTGTCTCAGCATATGCAAAGATGAAGGTGGAAAGGGAAGTGACCAAAAATATTCTTACTCTCAAGACAAGGCTCTTGTGAAAAAGAAGATGAATTATGTTATGTGTGACAGCACACTCACATTGCAAAGAATTGTCCCATCAATCCTAAAGGTACTGTCCATATGGCCAAAACAAAGGCTTCAAAGAGTTCTAAGAAGATTCAAGCTTCGGAAGGAAAACCAGTTTCCTTCGGAAGTTCCAAATCTAACAAGAAGGGAAGTGGAAATTTCTTCGGAAGAATATTGGTCTCGGAAAAAAGGAGTTCTTCCAAAGCACTGAAGTCTGCTGCAGTGTTTACAGAATCTTCCGAAGGTTCAGTCATCAAAACTTCTGAAGCTCCAAAATCATCTAAAGTTTTGAAGGTCAAGTCCAAGACTCCAAAGGTGTGGACGTCTAAGAAAGACCAAGTGACTGAGATTTCTCCATCAAAAATAGCTCAAGATCCTCTTAGTACAACCATAGGGTCTATTACTGTTAAATTACCTTTAGCAAATAAGCCCAAGACAAGCAAGGATTGGGTTTCTAGATGTAACTAATCATTCTCTTTTATGCAGGGACAGCTGAAGACAGACAGAAATGTCTGGATCATAGACAGTGGCTGCTCCAGGAACATTACTGGCAATAGATCACTACTCTAGAACTTTGAAAGGATTTATGGAGTACCTGTTGCTTTTGGAGGAGATGAAGGTGGTTACATTTCTGGAAGGGGCAAGGTCACAAATGGTAAGCTCAGCATAGAAAAGGTAAACTTTGTAAAGGAGCTTGGATACAATCTTCTGAGCGTATCTCAATTTTGTGATCAGAGTCATAACATGCTCTTTACTGAGCATGAGTGCATTGTTCTTAAGCCTGGTGTGGTCATTCCTCATGAGCATATCCTGCTTGGAACCCCCAGGAAAGGAAACATGTACAAGATGGATTTTCAAGAAACCTCTCCCTCTGGAGAAGTTTTATGCTTTCTGTCTAAAGCCAATAGTGATGAGTCTTTCCTATGGCATAAAAGAATGTGCCATGTAAACTTTAAGAACATGAATAAGTTAATTAAGCATGACTTGGTAACTGGAATGCCAAAGAAATAGTTTACAAGTGATGACCACTGTGTTGCATGCTTGAAAGGGAAGCAACATAAGGTATTTGACAAGCCTAAGGAAAGAACTCAATCACTACTCCCCTACACTTGTTACATATGGATCTTTTTGGCCCCACCAGTGTAATGAGTTTAGGAAGGACCTTATACTGTCTAGTGATCATAGATGACTTTACAAGATTCACTTGGGTTTTCTTCCTTAGAACTAAGGATGAGACTCCTGAGATTCTAAAAAAATTCATCTTGAAGATTGAGAATCAATCTGATCACAAGGTCAAGATCATAAGATGTGATCAAGGAACCAAATTTAAGAACCATATCCTTGACACATTCTCTGATGAAAAGGGTATTACAAGACAATTTAGTGCTCCCAGGACTCCTCAGCAAAACGGTGTTGCTGAGAGGAGAAACAGGACACTGATTGAAGCTGCAAGAACCATGTTGTCTGATTCTAAATTGCCCATCACCTTCTAGGCAGAGGCAGTCAAAACTGCCTGCTATGTGTAGAATAGAGTTTAGTAGTTAAGACTCATGGCAAAACTCCTTATGAACTTGGCACAAGAGGAGACCTTTCATGGTTTTCTCAGGTCATTTGGATGTCCTTGCACCATCTTGAATACCAAAGATCAAATTGCCAAGTTTGCTGAGAAATTAGATGATGGACACTTTATTGGTACTCTTCCCAAGCTAAGGCTTATAGAGTGTACAATCTCAGAACTAGAATTGTTAAGGAGTCAGCCAATGTGACTTTCAATGAACACACACCTTGTGTTACTGGTTCTGGTCCAGATTGGTTGTTTGATCTTGATTTGGTTACCAATTGTTATAACAAATCTTGTGAGAATGTTTCAGGATCTGCAGAAAATTTGAATACAGATGATCTTGATCCAAGATTTGAGCTAGGAAGATCTTCAAGACAATATCTTCACCTCCAGTTAGAACCACTTCTGCAATGAGGTTTCTATCAGCCTAATAATGACAAATTCAGCTGATACATCTGGTATGCCTTCAAATTCCAGCTCAGAGGCTCTACAACCAGATAAGAACACCTCAACTATGGAAGACAACAATGGTGATAGTGACAGTGACCAAGAATTTCTTGATGCCACTAATCACACCATGGATGAGAACATCAATGATGTCACACACTGCTTGGACCAAGTTTCACTTGAAAAGTGTGCTGATGTGGTAGGAGAAACATCTATGCCAGATCAAAATTTTTCAAATTTAGATCTTTCTCAACAACTTGCTATGATCCCTTAGCTTAGGATCCACAAGTCTCACCCTACCACAAACATCATTGGAGATGTTGTCTTTGGGGTAAAGACAAGAGGACAAACCCCCTGAAGCAAATGTTTGTCTTCACTCTTGTTTTCTATCCCAGATAGAGCCAAAGAAAGTTGATGAAGCTCTAAAGGATGGAAGTTGGGTTGAAGCTATGCAACAAGAGCTGCTTCAATTCAAAAGGCAGAAAGTTTGGAACCTTTGTCCTCTTCCTTCTGGGAAGACTACCATTGGAACCAAATGGGTGTTTAGGAACAAGAAGATGATAGAGGAATCATCATCAAGAACAAAGCTAGACTGGTTGTTCAACAATACACACAAGAAGAAGGGATTGACTACACTGATGTCTTTGCTCCAGTGACCAGATTAGAAGCTGTTAGGATATTCCTGGCATTTGCTACATCTAAGAACTTCAAGGTTTTTCAACTTGATGTAAAGTGTGCCTTTTTGTATGGAGTGATAGATGAAGAGGTTTATGTCAAACAGCCACCTGGTTTGTAGATCCTGATCATCCTGATTATGTCTGCAAGCTTGACAAAGCTCTCTATAGGCTGCATCAGGCACCCAAGAAGTGGTATGAGACACTGTCTGAGTATCTCTGTGTTGGACCAAAAGAACCAATGAGCCAAGATCAGGAAACCTCTAAGTCCCACAAGATATCACAACAACTGCTGAAGGCTTCATCAGCAGTTCGACAAGTGCTGAAAACTCCAACAGCTGAAGATCAAGTGCTGAAGACTTCAACAGCTGAAGAACTAAAGTGCTGAAGTTCAACAGCTGAAGAACATAAGTGCTGAAGCTGAACAGCTGAAGAACACAAGTACTGAAGCTGAACAGCTGAAGAACACAAGTGCCGAAGCTGATGTCCAAAGTACTGAAGTATAACAGCTGAAGAGTTTACAAGTGCTGAAAATCAACAACTGGTGTACAAAGTCTGAAGACAAAGACTGAAGACATCAGCTGATGATATCTACTGAAGTCATCAGCTGATGAAACGTCTGAAGTTCAAGTCTAAAGATCAAGTACTGAAGTTTCAGTAGTTTGTCACAACAGCTGAAAGAGTACTTCTTCAGTAGTTGTGATATCAGTAGTTTTATGTTTTTACTTTCAGTAGTTTTGTAAAACGACTGAAGAGCTTGTTCTTCAGTCGTTGTAGTTTCAGTAGTTTTATGTTTTTCAGTAGTTATAATAACTGATAACACTTAGTATTTTTGTAAGGAGATGTCAGCTGTTTTGACATCTTCAGTAAATGTGTTTCAGTTGTAATAAATCTGTTAGATGTCACTATCAAGTGACATCAGCAGACGTCACATCTCTTATATAAGAGGTGTCGACCTAATTGTAAGTGTGACATTCCGTTACCACGAAAGCGAATATTGAATGAAATATATTTGCAAAATTCTCTCTATCTATAACCGTCTTTGTTCTTCATTGAATATCGTTTCGTTCTTGTGAATCGGCTAATTCATTGTTAGAATTCCGCTGCTATACTCTCTAATCAATCAAACATAGATCACTGATCCTAACAAGTGGTATCAGAGCAGGTTAATCATTGATCGATCTAACAATTGATCATTGAAACTGCTAATTGATATCTGTGTTTGATTGAATTAGCGTATTCGCAAGAACTGGTTATAGATTATTGAATTTCTGTTGCTTTCGTTCATTTATTTTGAGATCTCTTCTGGTTCAATTGGTTGTTGTGTTTTGTTCTAAATTTGTTAAAGCTTAATTGAATTTGATTGAATCTGAGATGACTACTCCTTCTAATGATCCTCACAATACCGGTTCCTCAACCAAGCCTCCGATGCTGGTTGAGACCGAGTATAACATATGGCAACGAAGAATGCTTTATCACCTGTCTGTTAACAGTTCAGGTTGTTGGACATCTGTGGTACATGGACCATATAAGCCTATGGTGAACAATCCGGAAACCAATCAAATGGTTCCGAAGAAGAAGGAACAATACTCTGATGAAGATCGGAAACTGTTTGAGATTGATGCTAAAGCCCATGGAATTCTGGCCATGGCACTGCCTAATGAAATCTATTCAGGGCTTATGCATCATGAAACTGCTCATGATCTCTGGAATGCCCTGAAGGAACAATTCGGTGGCACAGATGAGGTCTTAGCAAACAATAGAGAAATCCTTGCCCAACAATATGAGACATTCTCTCATAGAAAGGGTGAGACACTGACTCAACAGTTTGAGCGTTTTTCCTACTTGATCTCTGAGCTGAAAATGGTGAAACAGGAATACACCAATAGCCAGATGAACAACAGGTTCCTCAAATCACTGCCTGAGAGATGGGACACTTACACTATTTTCCTACGCTCTAGTGCAAATCTGGATAGCCTATCTCTCACCCAACTTCATGGGAAACTGCTTACATTTGAAAGAGAGATAGAGCAGAAGAGGAAACTGTCCTCATCAGGAAAGCTCACTGATGACTTTGTACCAGGGAATACTGCCTTGGTTGGTCATGAGTCAGAATATGCTGCATCTAAAAGCAATTATGATGAGCATATTGATTTCTCTACAAATAGTTCTGATCATGCATTTGTTGGTATTGAGAGTCATTCTGGCAGTAATAGTGACAATCTATGCTTCATTATGGATGATCTGAAAGGAATAGCTGATGATGATCTAGAAGAGATGGATATTCTGAGCCAAATGGCATTGATTAATATCAGATCTCAGAAGTTCTATAAGAGAACTGGCAGGAAATTTCCTGGACTCTCTGGCAAAACCAAAGTTGGTTTTGACAAGAGTAAGTTGAGGTGTCACAAATGCCAAAGGCCGGGACACTTTGCAAGAGAGTGTAGATCAACTGGATCTAATTCTTCTGCACCCTTTGTGACTTTTCCTAGTACTAGTCCACAAAACAGAGGGCAACATCCAGCTGGTTCTGGTCATCATTCACATCCTAGATCTCCTGCATACTTTGTTCCCCAGGGTCAAATGTCATATCCTTATCCCTACTATTATATGCCTCAACCAAATCCTGTTCAAGCTCCAATTGCACAACAACCACAAGCATTGCCTGAACCACAACCTTCCTAATCTCATCAACAAATTGAACCTCAACAACACAGCTTCTTCACCCCAGGAGTTGTTGACTGGAGCAGTTTACCAGATGACTTGTCTGGTCATGAACAACTGTTCTCAGGTGCTGGTCAACATGGTGGTGAAAGTCCCTTTGGAAATCTAACTCTTATGGCTTTGGATTCTGCTGATACTTCATCCACTAATGCCTCTACATCAAAGGTATCACAGGTATCCTCTGAGGCAAAAGCCAAATTATGTTCTGAAACATGCATAGCAGCATTTGCATCTATTAGAGAAGCAAATGTAGCTTTAATCAACAAGAACATTGAGCTAGAACAAATATTACCAAAAACAAAGCTGAATTGAGTCTGTGCTTAATGATAAGAATGATGAGATTTACAAATTTAAATGCCAAATAACTGATGATAAGGCTAGGGAAGAGATACTTCTAGAGAAGTATAAAGATCTCAAAGAAACCCTTGCAGTTACCCAGGTAGAGTGTGATAGATGGGTACAATCATGCAAAGGTTTTGAAATGCTTCTTAGTAAGCAATCTGCTTCCAATATGAAGTTTGGCATTGGTTACAATCACACTGCTCCACCTACAGATTTTACTCCCAGAGCAGAGGTAGAATCTGATGGTGAGAGTAATAACCAATCCATCTCATCATGTGATCTACTTTCTGATACAGCACAATCAGAAGTAGAAGTCAGCATCAAGCCCTCTCAGAACCTATCAGCTGATGTTGATGGTTCCAATGCTGACACTCACATGATCAATGAGTTGATCAACTCAGGAGTTAATTCTAAAGTCCTGAAAGGACTAGAGAGCAGGATTTAACACCTGAAGTTCAAACTCCAACTACTGCCAGTACTGAAAAGAAGAAAACTGTCAGTAGAAAGAGTTTGAAGACTACTAAAGAGGTAGTCAAGAAAGCAAACAATGCTTCCAAAGCACTGAAGAGCAAGTATTCAGTTGCTTCACCCTCTTTAGTTGATGATCAACCTATGATGAAGAAGAAACCATGTGAAGTATGTGGTTTGTTCAATCATCTTACAGATGATTGCTGGTACAAAAGAGGTTCCAAACTCAAACATAAAGAAGAAATTAAAGAGAAAATGGTAAAAATGAAAACTGAGTTTGAGACCACATTTGTATCAGCAACATCAAATCCTGTAACCCTTAAGTCCTCAAAGAAATCCAAAAAGGAAGGGGTCAAACAGGTAACAGCTGAGAGTGCTCAGAAGAAGAAGGTGCAACATAGGAACTTATCAAACTCCACTGGCAATGTGTCTGATGAGCTGAAAGCTTTATCACAAAATCAGACATAGCTAGTTATGATGGTTCAACATCTGTTGGGAAGAGTTAATCAATTAGATGCTCCTATGTTGAAACAACAGAAAAGGAGATCCAAGCCAAAGGATTCCTCTTCTTCACCATCTTCTTCCTCTAAGGCTGTTGTTTCTAATAAACCTGTTAGTTTACCATCTGTTGATGAGACCAGGCCCAAAACCAAAAAGGTTTGGGTCTCCAAAACTAACTGATTGTTTATTATTGTAGGGTTCTCCAACATGCCAAAGTAGCATCTGGTATGTAGACAGTGGGGGATCTATGCACATGACTGGGAACAACTCTCTTCTTCATGACTACTCTCAAGGAAAGAAGGGGTTTGTTTCTTTTGGCAATGATGCTAGGGGTTACATCATTGGAAATGGCTTTGTCTCCAATGGAGAAATCAAGTTTGATGATGTTAATCATGTGGAAAATCTCAAGTACAATCTCTTGAGTGTCAGTCAAATGTGTGATAAAGGCCATGTTGCTCTTTTCACCAGTCAGAACTGTAGGATTCTGTCATCCAAAGTTCTGCATTTGATTGATAAGGTGTTGGATGATCACACTCTCCTGAGAGCCAACAGGACAGGAAGAGTGTATGCCTTAGATCTTTCCAAGAAAATAGATCTCAGAGGCAATCCTTGCCTATTTTCCAAAGCCTCTTCTCAAGAATCTAAACTGTGGCACAGAAGGCTGGGTCATGTTAATTTCAAAAACATGAATCAGCTTATCCACAATAGTTTAGTTAGAGGCTTACCAAGAAAGGAGTTCCATTGTGATGAAACCTGCACTGCTTGTTTAAAAGGAAAACAACACAAAGTCTCATTCCCTCCTATTGAAGAGCCTAAGTCCACTGCCTGCTTGCAATTACTGCATATGGATCTGTTTGGTCCTGTGAGAGTAATGAGCATGGCAAAGAAGAAATACTGTCTGGTAATTGTGGATGATTACTCCAGATTTGTATGGACTTTCTTTCTACATTCAAAGGATGAGGTTGCTCAGAAGATTATTCACTTTGTGTTGTATATTGAGAAGCAGTATTCCCTTCCAGTCAAGTGTATTAGGAGTGACAATGGAACTGAATTCAGAAACCATACACTTGATGACTTCTATCTTTCAAAGGGAATCAAAAGGCAGTTTAGCATCCCAAGGACTCCAGAACAAAATGGAGTAGTGGAGAGAAAGAACAGGACCCTAATTCAGAAACCATACACTTGATTCTGGTTTGCCACTGACTTTTGGGCTGAAGCTGTTAACACAGCTTGCTATGTGCAGAATAGAGTCTTAGTAAATCAGAGGTTGATGAAGACTCCATATGAAGTTCTCCATCACTTGGCTCCTCTAATTTCATTTTTCAAAGCATTTGGGTGTCCCTGTTTTATTCTCAACACAAAGGATCAACTCCATAAATTTGATCCTAAGGTGGATGCAGGGTATTTTGTTGGTTATTCATCTACTTGCAAGGCATACAGAGTCTTCAACTGCAGAACAAAGATAGTTGAAGAGACTTTGCATGTGAAGTTTAATGAATCTCCTTTGGACAAGATTCCACAAAACCCTATGGAGTTGTTTGATTTGGACATACTGCAATATGTTCCTTATCAACCTCCAGCTGTTGCAGATCCTGTGGATAAATCATCTTCTGCAGCATGTCTTCCACCTGGTGGTATTGATGTTGATGATGACAATATCAATACTCACCTATTCAAGTTTAGCGACCAACTGCCCGTGTCTGCTAAATTTGATGTTCCTGTAGCTTCAGCAGTTCCATCCACAACAATGCTGATGAGATCTCAGTTTCCTCACATCTTTTGAGTTACCATCTAATTCTTGGTTTCAAGAGTCTGCATCAACATCTGCTGCTGCTGAAGGTTCTACAAACACTTGCACAGATCTCATTGTTTATCAAGAACTGAAGAATCTCCCCATGTCTCAGATTATTGGTGATATCAATGCTGGTGTTTCAACAAGAAGTCAATTGTCTAACTTCTGCTTCTATGCTCTCTTCCTCAGTCAGCTAGAGCCAAAGAACTACCATGTTGCTTTGAGAGACAATGGATGGGTTGAAGCTATGCAGCTTGAGCTACTTCAGTTCAAGAAACAGCAAGTGTGGGAACTGGTTCCTCTTCCCCCAGGTAAGTGTGCAATAGGCACTAAATGGGTGTTTAGGAATAAAACTGATAAGAATGGGCTTATTGTTAAGAACAAGGCTAGACTGGTTGTACAGGGGTTTTCACAAGAAGAAGTATTGACTATGATGAAACCTTTGCCCCTGTAGCCAGACTAGAGGCAATCAGATTGTTTTTAGCCTATGCTGCATTCCACAATCTTAAAGTTTTTCAAATGGATGTCAAAAGTGCATTTTGATATGGTAAAATAAAGGAAGAAGTTTATGTGTGTCAACCACCAGGCTTTGAGGATAATAAACATCCTGAATGGGTGTATAAACTTGATAAGGCTCTTTATGGGTTAAAACAAGCTCCTAGAGCCTGGTATGAGACACTCTCTACTTTTCTTCTTAAGAATAATTTCACCAGAGGCTCCATTGATAAAACTTTGTTTATTAAGAAGGTGGATCAGCATAAGCTACTTGTTCAGATTTATGTTGATGATATCATTTTTGCATCCTCTGATCCCCAGTTGTGTGATGATTTTACAACATTAATGAAAAAGAGGTTTGAAATGAGTGCAATAGGAGAATTACAGTTCTTTCTAGGCTTGCAAATTAACAAAAGGCTGATGGAACCTTTATTCATCAGTCAAAATATACAAAAGATCTTTTGAATAAGTTTGATTTACAAAACTGTAAGCCCTGTTCTACTCCCTTGTGCAGGACCATGAAGTACTTATCTGAGTACTACGGTCCAGAGTTCTTCTTCGAAGGAGGAGTAGAAGAACTCTCCAAGGAGGAACAAGTTGTTCTCCTTGAGGCCTATGTTCGAGAGTCATACAGACTCATTATGGGGAAGTAAATCTCATGAATGGGATAACAACTCTGTGTCCAGTTCCCCAAAATAGAGTTCCCATTCATACCTTGCCAAACAAATATTTGTGATTTCTTCCCAGGCCGAAGCTTACATGGGTCATCTTCTCTACTGATCAAGAAGGAAAAAGACCAATATTTTGCCAACAATAAGTGGGATAATAAATAATTTAGAGGTTTTGGCTGCATTGGTTCAGGGGGAGTTTGTTGGACCAAAAGAACCAATGAGCCAAGATCAGAAAATCTCTAAGTCCCACATAGTATCACAACAACTACTGAAAGCTTCATCAGCAGTTTGACAAGTGCTGAAGACTTCAACAGCTGAAGATCAAGTGCTGAAGACTTCAACAGCTGAAGAACTAAAGTGCTGAAGTACAGCAGCTCAAGAACACAAGTACTGAAGCTGAACAGCTGAAGAACACAAGTGCTGAAGCTGAAAGACTAAAGTACTAAAGTACAACAGCTGAAGAGTTTACAAGTGCTGAAGATCAACAACTGATGTACAAAGTCTGAAGACAAAGACTGAAGACATCAGCTGATGATATCTACTGAAGTCATCAGCTGATGAAACATCTGAAGGTCAAAGTCTGAAGATCAAGTACTGAAGCCTCAGTAGTTTGTCACAACTGCTGAAGAGTACTTCTTCATTAGTTGTGATATCAGTAGTTTTATATTTTTAGTTTCAGTAGTTTTGTAAAACGACTGAAGAGCTTGTTCTTCAGTCGTAGTTTCAGTAGTTTTATATTTCTCAGTAGTTGTAACAACTGATAACACTTAGCATATTTTGTAAGAAGATGTCAGCTGTTTTTAACATCTTCAGTAGTTGTGTTTCAGTTGAAATAAATCTGTTAGATGTCACTATCAAGTGACATCAGCAGACGTCACATCTCTTATATAAGAGGTGTCGACCTAATCATAATTGTGACATTCTGTTACCACGAAAGCGAATATTGAATGAAATATATTTGCAGATATTCTCTCTCTCTATAACCGTCTTTGTTCTTCATTAAATATCGTTTTGTTCTTGTGAATCGACTAATTCATTGTTTGAATTCCGCTGCAATACTCGTCAATCAATCAAACATAGATCGATCCTAACACCTAATGTGGTGTAGAAAGGGTCCAACAGTGAATGGAGTGTGAGTGGAAGGACTGGCTTGGTGAGTGGTGGTGGTAGTAGTGGATGTGGTGAATATGGGAGGTGGAATGTGGTTGGGCTGTGGTGGGGTGGCTATGGTAGTGATGGTAGGAGGTGTGGTAGTGGTGGTAGGATGTGTGGTAGTGGTGGTAGGATGTGTGGTAGAGGTAGGAGTTGTGTTATAGGTGTTGGTAGCTGTGGGAATAAGGGTGATCCTCCGTCTCTTGCTCTTTAAGCCCTGGCGTTGAGCCATTCGCTTCTTCCTCGAGCCTTTAGAAGAAGATGCTCCCCCTGGGCTGATGGGCTGGTCAGGTGTGTATGTAGGTTCAGTAACATTAGTAGCGACACCCCTTGAGTCACCCTGGCATCCACCAACCACCGTTATTCCTCTCTCAGTAGCCCCAATCCGGCTTCCCACTGTCCTAACCAGTGGCTCATCATCTCACTCTTCCTCTTCATCAGGGATGAAGTCTTGGTGAAAAGAAGCCCTCTTTGATTCACCAGGAGCATGATAGCCTTGACCTAAGTCATTATCATCATCATCATCGGATGTGGTAGTCATGAGGGGCTCAGTATCTGAATCACTATCATCGTGATGCCATTTCTTGCGAGCCAACACCACGTAATCCTCCCTAGCCAAATGCCCAAACGATCTCCTAACAGGGGGCTTCACCTGCTTCCCCCTGTAAACCTTCATCCGACCTAGAGTCGTATCATCCATCACCTCAAGAGTAACCGCATCGTCTCTCTCCTTTGGCAGCAAAGGAAGCTTCTGAACAATGATCATCTTTAAAAACCATGGGTACATACAAAAGCCTTCCTTCCCTTGGCCTCAATGTTCTCTACCATGTATGTGAAGAGCATGCAAGAGAAATTGAATGGATGGTTCAACACCAAAGCAACAAATGCGTTTTGGATTTGGTCCGACATCTTGTCAGAGCCTCCTTTGCTTGAGGCTATACACTTAAGGATGACGTGGACCAAGTACTTGAACTGGGGGCACATGTTGCTCTTGTTGAGCACACCAACATTGATGTCCCCAGCGTACTTGATCTGTAGAAAACATCACCGAATAGTCAGGGGATGCAGCTTGGTTGGGTTGGCTCCATCCTCACCTAGGTCCAAGACCCTCCTCAGATCGTCTTCTCTAATCTCAATCTCTTGTCCGAAGATAGAGCTTCGGATACAGTGGGGCTCAATGGACCTGTCAATTACAACACTTTCCCAGAAAGCCTGCTGAATGGATCTCTACGGTGTGCATGGTGTAGAGATGGCCTTGAAAATCCTCGATCTACACAAAAAGGCAATAATCCCAGTGAATTCAGAAGCGTTCCAGGATGTGGCATCAAGATTAGCACAGATGTTGTGCTTGGTGCTCATAGTCCATCAGTTAGCCATGTTTTTGTAGGACACATATACATTAGATTCGTGTAAATGATGACATTTTACTTTTAAAGAACTTGGTTCATTTTGTTCAGACGTGTGAATGGACAATACGACCGAGTCTTAGTCGTACAATTGAGCTCAGTCATACGATTGAGCCTGCGACTGAGCTTAGTCGTATGCTGTCATGCGGTTGAGCCAATCGTCCGACTGAACTCATACACATGGTTCATTCGTGTGATTGAGTCATATGCCCAGTTTAATCGTGCGATTGAAGTTCATCAGCACGTCTATTCGCATAAAGCTCTGTTCGACACTTTAAATTCACATATTGGTCAAAACTTGATGTTAATTGTTGTGATTAGACTCATTAGACTTGCAGAAACTCAAAATAACACCTAATGTTCTTTAAATCAATGATTATGTCTGCAGGATCGGTGAAGGGGATTCACTTACAACACAACAACACAAAGAGGAGATTAACTAAACTTAAACAAACAGTGAACTGGATTAACCACAATAAGACACTAAGAACACAAGTAATGTAAGAGACAACACACAATTATATGGTTTTCAAGAATGCAGTATATTGCTTTCTCTATGTTCTATTACAAGTGTTACAAAGCATATCCATAAAGTTACAAGAACATGAGATACATATACTACATCCTACAGTCGGCCATACTATGAAAGCCAGCAGGATACAATTAACTAGACTAAAAAAAAATCAATTGTAGAGTCAAAAAGGCAGATTGCCTTTTTGACTTTGTGACTATGACATGCCATAGCTCACATCCTTATCTACTACAAAAAGGATAAAGTACATGAAGTAGAAAGTTTACAAACTCAAGTCCTCAATGTACAGTTACCAAAAGCATGGACCTTTTCACCAACTCATGCAAGTTGGTGACTTTATAGAGATGCAGCGGAAAGGTGTCCAGCTTTATGGAATAGTACATCAGATAAAGCATGTTACTAAAAGTCTTCAGAAGAAATCTGTCTTCAAGAGTTAAAGCTTCGGAAGACTATCTGTGATGCTTCGGAAGACTTCATCTTTGGCTTCAGAAGATATTGGTCTTGGCTTCGGAAGATTTCACACTTAGAATATTTCTGTTACATGTGTGAAACTTCCGAAGCATTCTTCTTCAGTACTTGTGCAACATGCATGTCGAAAGTCTTTGGTTGCTTCAGCCTCTATGCTTATTCTCAACAAACTCCCCTAGGTTGATGCTACCGAAACTTTTGACGACTTCAGATATCAACAGTCCTTATCAAAATGATAACCAACCCTTTCTTCATGAGATGATCAGGATCCTTCAGACTGTCAAAATGTCTTCTCATGTCAAAGAGATTATGCAGAGGTAGCTACAACGTTTCTTGCCAAGTGTAGACATTCTCAATGCCATGATCTCTGATGACATGCCACCTTTCTGTATTTGTAGTGTATGTCCGGGACATGATGGGTCTTTTTGATACAAGAGGAGCTATTTGAATGGGAGATGATGGAGCATCCTCTGGCTGCACATCCTTAGGATGTTCTGACTCATCCTGAGGTTTAGAAAAGGATGCAGTCTTCTTCTTCTTCTTTGGCTTTGGTTTAGAAGCCATCCTTTTCTTTCTCTTTGCAACTTTTAACTGAGAAGACTGGCCTGCCGTACCTAATTGATCTTCATTGTCTTTCTCAGTTGGGTCTTCAAATCTCATAGGTTCATATTGAGAGTGAGTCTAACCCTACTGTGGATCTGAAGATGAAGCTTGCTGAGATTCAACAGGAGGTCCAGGTTGCGATGTCTCTGGTTGTTCAACCTTAACCTCCACTTCAGGCGGGGCTTGACTTGGAGGGGAATGTAAGTCAACCCGCTCTCCACTCTTGATCTTTTGCTTGATCACCCTGATATGCTCATCCATAATGGATAGAGACATGGGGCCAAGTCTCCTTCCGGAGAATCCATACAGCTTCAACAAGCTTATCATCCTCTGCCTGTCAGCAGATTTCTTCATGCTTTTGTGGATGATGGCTCTTGACTTAGCAGGTTCTACCCTCAACTTTCTTTTGGTTGTCTTTCTTTCTTTTGGTTGTCTTTCTTTCTTTGACTATCTCAAGTTCAAGTTGTTTGAGATACTCAAACTCAACATAGTCATAAGATAAGGGAAGAAGTGCTTCTGCCTGGTAGAGGCCTGTGGCACTCAGGTAGTTGATCATCTTGATCCTTTCTTCTTTTTTATCTACCTGAGGTTCTTGTTGAATCACATCCTCTTGTGCAGGACTTTCTTGAACTGGGGAGAGGGTAGGCACATGCTTGTACAATCTTTTCTTTCTTCTCTTTTCTTTGATTTGTACTAACAGCTCTGCATCTTCAGCCTCCTTCTTCTCCCTTGACCTTTCCAGGTCAACCAGTTCATTTAACTCTTCTAAGGGGAGAGAGATGACATTGTCTATGTCATAGTTCCTTGTCTGTAGATAGTTTATCCTAACTGCCCTTAACTCATCATTCTAAGTATCTGGTCTGGGCGCAACCCTGATAGCAGACTCCATGAGTCTTGCAGACTCAGAAGAGGAACTTTCTCCCCTCAGCTTCCTTTTCCTCTCTCTCTCCTCCTCCTCAATCTCCCCAGATGTAATCTTTCTTTTCCACTGGATGTTGAGGCAACCCTAAGATTAGCTTCATAGGGGAAACCTTGATTGAAGGCCCAGTGACAGAACCTGAGAGCCTAGTTTTATCACCAACAACTGCCGCAGAGATCAATGCCCTTTCTGAGACACCTACCGGTGAAAGTGCTTCTCAACCTCTCTCTGGCTAGAGCTCAAAATCTATATCAAGCAATGAAGGCCAAAGCTCTCTCTACCCTGAGTCACAAAGGTCTGTGGGTGACAAAGGGAAAAGAAAGATGACATTTGAGGAGATTAAGGAGGAGAGAGAGAGAGAGAGGAAAAGGAAGCTGAGGGGAGAAAGTTCCTCTTCTGAGTCTGCAAGACTAATGATAGGCTCTGTATGAAAGAGTCTATGTAATCCACATCAATGTGGACTTGAGGAGGTTGCTGAGAATGCATAGTTGCAAGTGAAGATGGTGAGTCCTCAGTGTCCATTCTCACTGAAGATCTCCCAGGTTCTGTAGCTGTAATGACTTTCTCCCCTTTTTTGGTAGCATCACCCACTTGCATAGGTGAACCAGGAGTTAGGTCAATCACATCTACAGGTTCTTGTGTTCCTTGTTGAGCTCTTCTTAAAGGTCTCCCAACTAGTTTTTCCTTAAGATATGAAATCTGAAGCTGCTGATCATTAACCCTGTTGTGCAAGGTAGTCACTTGAGATTCAAGGTGACTAACCTTGGAGACTAAATAGGTGTATGTTTTGGACAATTTTTACAACTTTAGTCTTAAATTCCCCTCATCGTCATCAGTAGAATCATTTGGGGATGAGATGATTGGACTAAAGTCCTCTCTCTTACCACCAGCTTCAGGTTCTTGGCTGCTGGATTTTCTATGCTCACTGGCAGTCTCAGTTGAGAAGTCAATGGGCTAAGTTGCCATGGTTGAGGTCTTAATAATGTAATCATTTTCAAAAGTGAGAGCCTCTTGCATATGGACATCCTGAACAAGTTCAGAAGTGTCCACCTCAGAAATAGGTGACTGATGGGGGCTAGAAGTAGGAGCCTGTAAGGCCCCATTCTCGGGACGCTTATAGCTGGTAAATCATCGCACATAAAACATATACTTTGCATTTAATCATTTAAAACATTGAAGCGGAAACATAAAACAAGTGGCATTTCATTTCATCATAAAAACTTTTGCAAAATAATGCATCGTTTGTCGGTTATAAAATTACATTATTGTATTACATCACAAAAGCTTTATATAAATGGATGCCATCCAAAAGAGCTGAGCAGCTGCCTCGTGCCATCCTCAGCAACCTTACCTGCCAACTGGAAACACATAAAAGTTAGCGTTGTTGAGTGAGTTCTAGTTTTATAACAAAACGTACTTTACTTTCATAAAACCGTTCTTTACTTTCTTTCAAAATCATACTATACTTTACATTCGTTCGTGATCATACATCGTATGTACATACAGATAATATCATTATCATCTTCTTTAATCTTTCATGCCTCATGCTTTACTCTTCCTTTCTGTCACCCACAAACCCTTCCCTTCTATTCATGGTACTGAACCTAGGCCCATCATAGACCTTCTATAACAATGCATCGCACCTCGTGGTCACAGTACCTAGGGTAAAGTTTAGGCTTACTATGCAATACCTTTCTGTTCATGGTTCTAAACCTAGGCCTCTCATAGACCTTCTATAATGGTGCATCACACCTCGTGGTCATAGTACCTAACGTAAAGTTTAGGTTTACTATGCAATACCTTTATGTTCATGGTTCTGGACCTAGGCCTCTCATAGACCTTCTAGAACGGTGCATCGCACCTCGTGGTCACATTACCTAAGGTATGCAACAATAGTTCTATGCAAATGGTCAATCACAAGGAAAGACCCCGATGTGCATGCCTTGCCTACAAGGCTATCATTACTTTCATTACTTGTTAATGCATGCACTCTTACTTCATGTTCCTCTTTCATTATCTTTCACTTTACGTTACATAATACTTCGCTCATTCATTAACATAACACATAAAGTCATAGGAAAGATAAACATACATCATCACAAGGAACATAAACATATCATTCGTAAATCATCATGCACGGCATCATACATACATAACATACATCATGTTTAATCATGCAACATCATCATCATCATCATCATGCATAAGCATCAATCACAATACATCACATGCCCAACATACCATCTATGACTTCAAAAGTCAACTTTCATAACCCCTGGGAATCTCCTAGGTCAAGGCCTACATTACCTCTTTTTCCCAAAAAGTCAAAATTTTTCTAAGTGTTCATCTGCATTTCCTATAGTCATTCGCATTTCCTACAGTTCATCTGCATTTGCTATAATCCATCCGCATTTTCCTTATCGTTCATCCGCATTGGATTTACTTCATCCGCATTTACCTTACTTCTTTCGCATTTGTCATCCGCATTAGCCTAACTCATCCGCATTTCCATACTTAGTCAAATGCTCATCCGCATTTCCCGCACTTAGTCAATGTTCATCCGCATTGACTTCATCCGCATTGACTTACCCATTGGTTAATGTTCATCCGCATTAACCCTTTTCATCCACATTTACTTCCAAACACTTAGGCATATTTAAAAACTTATCAAGTAGGTCTAAAACATCATATCAATTTCCATGCACCATTCATCATGTTCTAAGCTTAATTCTTACCCTCTAAGCCTTAGAAACACAATCATACATCATCAAGCATGAACATAGTCACACATCACATCATAACATCATCATACACATATTCAAGCGCACGGGTCCGAAACCCAGTTAAATCAAAACATACATTCCTGCATTTCCAGCCCCAAAATCAGTTAAAAACCAGTAAAAGAGGGGTTCTAGAACTCACCTTTGCAGCTCTTGAGTATGGCTTCTTCCAAACTCGTTTACAAATTGAATTCAACCTCCTAGAACCCACTAAAAACATACCCGAACACATACAAGCACACATAAGCATAACCCGAGGATATGACCAGTCAAGAACACCATAAAAGCATGAATTCTTACCTTGAATTCGAATTCTTTCTTGTTCTTCCTTCAAAACCGAGAATTGCTGCTCTTTCTCTCTCTAAAACTCGAAAATTAGAGGTGTATGTGACATATGGGCGGCCATACCACCTTTTACACCCACTTTTCAAACATTTTGTCCTTTTGGACACTTTTTACCCTAAGACTTGGGTTTTATTTCTTTTCCTTCTTTTCTTTACTTGTTCTTCTTTCTTGTCTAAAAAAATAGCCGGGTGTTACAAGTCCACCCCCTTAAATAGGTTTAGTCCTCGAAACCTGTTATTCCTCAAAGATTGTGGGTAATGCTGCCACATCTCTTCTTTAGTCTCCCACGTCGACTCAGATCCCTTCCTGTGCTTCCACTGTACGTGCACAAGGGGAACAACTTTATTCCTCAGCCTCTTTTCCTTTCGATCAATGATTGCCACTGGTTGCTCCACATAAATGAGCCGTTCGTCTACTTAGATATCCTCCAATGGAACAATCATGTTTCATCAGCTAAGCACTTTCTCAAATGAGATACATGGAATGTCGGGTGAATTCACTTAACTCATCGGGTAACTCTAATCTATAGGCTACCTCTCCTACTCAAGCAATGATTCGGAAAGGGCCTATGTACCTTGGGCTCAATTTTCCCCGCTTTCGAAAACGAATAATACCTTTCCAAGGTGAGACCTTCAACATAACCCGGTCACCCACCTGGAACTCAATTGGTTTATGTCGCTTATCGGCATACGACTTCTGTCTATCTTTCGCTGCCTTCATGAAGGCTTTGATCTTTTCAAGCTTCTTAATAGTAGCCTCGATTCAATGCTTCCCAATTCCTTTTGACCAATATCACCCTAAAAAACGGGTGTTCTGCATCTCCTACCGTATAGCATCTCGTATGGTGGCATGCCAATGCTGGCATGATAGCTATTGTTGTATGAGAATTCAGCTAACGGTAAGTGGTCATCCTAACTTCCTCCAAAGTCAATAACACACGTCCGAAGCATGTCTTCCAACATCCGAATTGTCGTCTCTGACTGACCATCAGTTTGGGGATGATAAGACGTACTAATATGTAACCTCGTCCCCATGGCGTCGTGGAATATTTTCTAGAATTTAGATGTAAACCGGGTGTCATGATCAGACACAGTGGACACCGGCACACCGTGAAGAGTTACAATCTCCTTGATGAACAGGTCAGCCAACCTCTCGGATGAATATGTCTCGCGGATCGGTAGGAAGTGAGCACTCTTTGTCAGACGGTCCACAATCACCCATATTCGTACCCATATGAATATGTCAGCTTTGTAATGAAATCCATGGTGATGTGCTCCCACTTCCATTCTGGTATATCCAAAGGTTGGATCTTCCCATACGGCTTCTGATGTTCGGCCTTCACTTGCAAACAAGTAAGGCACTTACTCACATACTCCACCACGTCACGCTTCATACCCAGCCACCAATAATCTTTCCTCATATCTTGATACATCTTTGTGGCACCAGGATGAATGGAGTATCGAGTCTTGTGAGCCTCATCCAAAATCCTCACACGTAGATCCCCGAAACGAGGAACCCACACTCATCCAAATCGGGTTTTAACACCGAGTGTGTTTTCACCCAATTCCCCAACTAGACCACTCATTCTTTCAGAGTTAAGATGATCTTCTTTTAGTGCCTCATCTTGAAACTCTTTGACTTGCTTCATCACATCAGAGGTCATCATCAGCTGATATGCTTTCACCCGAATCGGTTCGGGTCTCTCCTTTCGGCTAAGGGCATCCGCCACCATGTTGGCTTTGCCCGGATGGTAATAGATATCACAATCATAATCCTTTATAAGCTCCAACCACCTCCTCTGCCTCATGTTCAGATCCTTTTGCTCGAAGAAGTACTTCAAGCTCTTGTGGTCTGTGAAAAATGGTGCACTTCGTACCGTAAAGATAGTGCCTCCAAATATTTAGTGCAAAGACCATGGCTGCTAGCTCCAAGTCATAAGTAGGGTAGTTGACCTCATGAACCTTCAACTGTCGGGACGCATAGGCTATAACCTTCCCTCTTTGCATTAACACGCAACCCAAACCCGAGTAGGAAGCATCAAAATAAACCACCAGATCTTCGCTCCCGTCGGGTAATGACAGAACAGGAGATTGAGTCAATCTCGCCTACAATTCTTCGAATGCCTTCTCTTGAGCTTGACCCCATATGAACTTCACATCTTTTTAGGTCAACTTGGTTAGTGGGGAAGCGATCTTGGAAAAGTCTTGAATGAATCTCCTGTAGTAACCCGCCAAACCCAAGAAACTACGAATCTCGGATGGCGCCTTTGGAGGTTTCCATTGTATCACTGCCTCCACCTTAGCCGGGTCCACCATAATCCCATCAGGATTCACCACATGACCCAAGAACTGAACTTCGCGCAACCAGAAGGCGCACTTGGAGAATTTTGCATACAACTTCTCCCTCCTCAACGTCTCCAGAACCTCCCGAATGTGACCGGCATGCTCATTCTCGCTCTTCGAATAAATCAGGATAACATCAATGAACACAATCACTGATTTATCCAACATCGGCCGACACACACGATTCATCAGATCCATAAAAGCAGCCGACGCGTTGGTCAAACCAAAAGACATGACAAGAAACTCGTAGTGACCATAGCGCGTGCGAAACGCTATTTTAGGGATATCTTGCTCCTTCACCTCAACTGATGGTAACCAGATCTAAGATCTATCCTTGAAAACCAACTGGCATCCTGAAGCTAATCGAACAAATCGTCTATTCTCGGTAAGGGGTATCGGTTCTTCACTGTCAACTTGTTCAGCTCATGGTAGTCAATACACATCCTCATAATACCGTCTTTCTTCTTCACAAACAGGACCGGAGCACCCCAAGGAGAGATACTCGGTCTGATTAACTTGATACCGGGTGCCCAACCTATTGCCAAGGCACCGTATCGATTGGCCCCGACAGAGATGAAAGAGTTGATGGAGCAGTTGCAAGAATTTCCGAGGGTAAATTATATTCGGAAGTTTTAATGAAAAAGCTTCCGAAGGTAAAATAAATTTGGAAGAATCTCCTGAGAGTTTTGAAAATTTTCCTTCGGAAGAGAATTATGCCTTGAATGCTCTGTGCACAAAAGAACAAAGCTTCCGAGAGTTAATTTTGCTTCGGAAGAAGAAGGTCCTTGAAAACATATACGTGTCTTAGACATTCATTTAAGCTTCAAAAGAAGCATCAGAAATCTCTTCCGAAGGTAAAATTTCTTAGACAGTTATTTGTTTTGAGGGCATGATTTCTTACGAAGTTAAAAACAAAACTTCCGAAGGATCAAAATTTTCATAAATCTAAGGAAAGTCTTCAAAAAGGTTTTCATCAAAAGAAAACAAGAGCTTATGAAAGTGATGAACTAGACAACTTAGGACACACATGTTTTAAGAAATAATAAGAATTAGTTTTAAGAAAAACCTACTCAAAGTTGATCATTCCGATAGCTGATACAAGATATTTAAATCTCTGTTCATCAAAGGCCTTTGTGAACAGATCAACATATTGTTCATCTGTGTGAACTTTGACTAGCTTAATTAATCTCTTTTCATAATTATCTCTTATTAGATGATACCTGATATTGATGTGTTTGGTCCTTGAGTGCTGCACAGGATTCTCTGTGATTGAGATAGCACTATTGTTGTCTATGTGAATGGGAGTCTCCTTGAAGTTGAATCCATAGTCCAACATCTGATTCTGAATCCAAAGCAATGTATTCAGCTTCAGTAGTTGATGTAGAGACACATGATTGTTTCTTGCATTGCTATGAGACAACCCTTCCACCAAGAAACTAACATCCCCCAGATGTAGACTTTGCAGTCATGTTGCAACCACCATAAACACTATCTATATAAGCACACAGATTGAAGTCAGGATTCTTGGGATACCACAGACCAAGTGTTGAAGCACCTTTAAGGTATCTTAGAATCCTTTTGATAGTGATAAGATGAGACATCTTAGGGTTGGCTTGATATCTTGCACAAATGCAGGTGGCAAACACATAAGAGACCCAATCATAGCACTGTATAAGTGCTCATCTACACACTCCCCCTCAAGATCAGGTCCAAGGGAGTGGTTTCTGGCTATGGATGTCTTAGCAATCTTACAGTCAGTCATATTGAACCTCTTGAGTATGTCTAGAACATACTTTGACCGACTAATGAAGATGCCATCTTCAACTTGCTTCACTTGAATTCCCAGAAAGAAATTGAGTTGCCCCATAGCACTCATTTCAAATCTCTCTTTCATCAGCTTCTCAAAGTCTTTGCAGAGCTTTGAATTAGTTGAACCAAAGATGATGTCATCCACATATACTTGGACTAGCAAAATGTCATTTCCCTGTCCTTTGATGAAGAGAGTTCCATCTATAGTACCTCTCCTGTATCCATGTTTGCAAAGATACTCAGATAGTGTCTCATACCACTTCTTGGGTGCCTGATGCAGCCCATAAAGAGCTTTGTCAAGCTTGCAGACATAATCAGGATGATCAAGATCTACAAAACCAGGTGGCTGATTGACATACACCTTCTCATCAATCACTCCATAAAGAAAAGCACACTTCACATCAAGTTTAAAGACCTTGAAGTTCTTGGATGCAGTAAATGCCAGGAATATCCTAACAGCTTCCAGTCTTGCTACAAGAGCAAAGACATCAGTGTAGTAAATCCCTTCTTCTTGTGTGTACCTTGAAAAACTAGTCTAGCTTTGTTCTTGATGATAATGTCTCTATCATCCTTCTTGTTCCTAAACACCCATTTGGTTCCAATGGTAGTCTTCCTATAAGGAAGAGAACAAAGGTTCCAAACTTTCTGCCTTTTGAATTGAAGCAGCTCCTGTTGCATAACTTCAACCCTAATACCATCCTTCAAAGCCTCATCAACTTTCTTTGGCTCTATCTGGGATAAGAAACAAGAGTGAAGACAAACATTTTATTCATGGGTTTTTCCTCTTGTTCTTACCCCTCTGACAACATCTCCAATGATGTTTGTGGTGGGGTGGGACTTGTTGATCCTTAGCTGAGGGATCACAGCAAGCTGCTAAGAAAGATCTAAATTAGAAAATTTTAGATCTGGCATAGATGATTCACCCACCACATCAGCACACTTATCAAGAGAGACTTTATCTAAGGAGTGTGTGACATCATTGATGTTGTCATCTATGGAGTGGTTATCAGCATCAAGAAAGTCTTGATCACTGTCACCACTACTATCATTGTCTTCTACAATTGAAGCATCTTTATCTGGTTGTGGAGCCTCTAAGCTGGAATTTGAAGGCATACCAGATGTATCTGCTCAGTTTGTCATTGTAGTGCTGATAGAAACCTCATTTGCAGAAGTAGTTCCAACTGGAGCTGAAGATGTGTTACTTGAAGGTCTTCTCAGCTCAAATCTTGGATCAGGATCACCTGTGTTTAGATTTTCTGCACATCCTGAAACAGTCTCACAAGATTTGTTAAAATAGCTGGTAACTAAATCAAGATCAAAGAGCCAATCGGGACTAGAACTAGCCACACAGGTTGTCTGTTCATTGAAAGTCACATTGGCTGACTCCTCAACAATTCTAGTTCTGAGATTGTATACTCTGTAAGCCTGAGCTTGGGAAGAGTATCCAATGAAGTGTCCATCATCTGATTTCTCAGCAAATTTGGCAATTTGATCCTTGGTATTCAAGATGGTGCAAGGACAACCAAATGACCTAAGAAAGCCAATGAAAAGTTTCCTCTTGTGCCAAAGTTCATAAGGAGTCTTGCCATGAGTCTTGACTACTAAAACTCTGTTCTGCACATAGCAGGCAGTGTTGACTGCCTCTGCCCAGAAGGTGATGGACAACTTAGAGTCAGACAACATGGTTCTTGCAGCTTCAATCAGTGTCCCGTTTCTCCTCTCAGCAACACCATTCTGCTGAGGAGTCCTTGGAGCACTGTATTGTCTTGAAATACCCTTTTCATCACAGAATGTATCAAGGATTTGGTTCTTGAATTCAGTTCCCTGATCACATCTTATGATTTTGACCTTGTGATCAGATTGATTCTCAATTTTCAAGATGAAACTTTTTAGTATCTCAGGAGTCTCATCCTTAGTTCTAAGGAAGAAGACCCAAGTGAATCTTGTAAAGTCATCTGTGATCACTAAATAGTAAGAGGTCCTTCCTAGACTCATTACACCGGTGGGGCCAAAGAGATCCATATGTAACAAGTGTAGGGGTGTAGTGATGGAGTTCCTTTCCTTAGGCTTGTGAGATACCTTATGTTGCTTCCCTTTTAGGCATGCAACACAATGGTCATCACTTGTAAACTCTTTCTTTGGCATTCCAGTTACCAAATCATTCTTAATTAGTTTATTCATGTTTTTAAAGTTTATATGGCACATTCTTATATGCCATAGGAAAGACTCATCACAATTGGCTTTAGACAGAAAGCATGAACTTCTCCAGAGGGAGATGTTTCTTGCAAATCCATCTTGTACATGTTCTCTTTCCTGGGGGCTCTAAGCAGAATATGCTCATGAGGAATGACCACCCCAGACTTGAGAAAAATGCACTAATGCTCAGTAAAGAGCATGTTATGACTCTGATCACAAAATTGGGATACACTCAAAAGATTGTACCCAAGCTCCTTGACAAAGTTTACCTTTTCAATGTTGAGCTTACCATTATGACCTTGCCCTTTCCTGAAATGTAACCACCTTCATCTCCTCCAAAGGCAACTGACCCTCCATCAATCTTTTCAAAGTTCTGGAGTAGTGACTTATTGCCTATCATGTGCCTAGAACAGCCGCTATCAATGATCCAGACATTTTTGTTTGTCTTCAACTGTCCCTGCACAAAGAAAATGATTAGTTACATTTGGAAACCTAAGCCTTACTTGTCTTGGGCTCATTAAGAGAAACAGAAGGTAATGCAACAGTAATAGATCCTATGGTTGTTCTAGGAGGATATTGAGTTGTTGTTGATGGAGAATTCTTAGTCACTTGGTCTTTCTTAGACTTCCACACCACCTTTGGAGTCTTGGACTTGACCTTTAATACTTCGAAAGCTTTTGATACTTTGAAAGTTTTGATGACTGAGCCTTTGGAAGAACCTGCAGACACTGCAGCAGACTTCAGTGCTTCGGAAGTATCCCTTCCTTTCGAGACCAACTTTTCTTCCGAAGCCAATTTTCCACTTGCCTTCTTCTTAGATTTGGAGCTTTCGAAGGAAACAGATTTTCCTTCCGAAGCTTGAATCTTCTTGGAACTCTTCGAAGTCTTTGTCTTGGTCATGTGAAGAGTACTTTAGGATTGTATGGACAATCCTTAGCAAGATGAGCAATACTTTCACACATGACACACTTAATTTTCTTATTCCCAAGAGCTTTCTGTTAGGAACAAGACTGAATTTGGTCACATCCCCTCTCCACCTTCATCTTTGCAAATGCTGAGACAGTCTTTTTGGGTTGGGAATTGTTCTTGGAGTTTGATGGTCCAGGCTGTGCAACAATGGTACACAGCAGATCAGTCTTCTTCTTGGTACTGAGATGATTTGAACAAGAACCAGAACTCTTAGTAGAAGAGTTTAGGGTGATGTCTTTAGTCTTTACTACTTCAAATCCTGCAGAGATAAACACTTGTTTATGATTGGAATTAAAAGTAGCCTTGATATCTTGAGCCTTCCTTGCTTTCCTCTTGCTCTTCCTGATCAAGTTCTTTCTCATTGATTTGCTCATCACAGTCTTCTTCTTCTCCTCAGAAGGATAGTGGCCATTCTTAGAATCCTCTTCTTCACTCTTCTTAGAGGAATTCTTCACTATCACTTCTTCATCCTCTTCACTCAAAGGATCTATAAGAGGAAGCTCATCTTCACAAGTTCCACACCTAGGTGATCTTACAGACAAGATTGTGTATGGAGGAGCTATCTTCACAAGTTCCACACCTAGGATGAGGATATCATGTTGTAACACCCTGAAATTTTATTTAAATGGAAGGAAAAGAAAAGTAAATGGAAAGAATAGAAATTGTGCACAAGTGGAGGGGAAAAAGTGTACAAAGTACAAACCTTATTACTTTAAGGTTTAAAGGGGGCATGGTTGCCCATTTCTTCTTCATCTTCTTCAATCGGCTGAAAAGGAGAAAGAAGAGAGAGAACCCCCGGTTCTAGAGAGAGAAAGTGGAAGAAGCAGCTTCAAAGGTAAGTTTTATTTGAGCTCGGTTTCAGCTGGGTTTCGAGTTCTTGACCGAAGTTCTGGTTGTTTAGTGTTTGTTTTCGGGATTCAAGAGCTGAATCGAAGGTGGGTCTTGAACTTGAAGTGTGTTGCTCAAAGGCTGCTCAAGGTGAGTCTCTAGAACCCCTCTTTTACTGATTTTCAACTGATTTGGGGCTATTATGCATACTAAGTAAACATTTTGAAAGAAACCGTGGATTTACAACTTTATGTTCGAAATGATGTATGTATGTATGTATGTTATAGTGATGATTATGGGTTAGTGATGATGCATGCATGCTTAGATGGCCTTAGTATGTTAGATCTGTGTTTGGGTATGAGTAGAATGGCAATCGGGTGAAATTGGTAGCATAGAAAATATTTCAGAATGTTTTGATGAACATGAACAGTGGTTCATGCGCCCAAACAGTGGCCCATGCGTCCAGCATGAGTGGCCAGGCGCCTAAGTGTTGGCCATGCGCCCAAGGGTGGGTCATGCGCCTAAACAGTGGCCCATGCGCCCAGCATGTTGGCCCATGCGTCTAAGTGTTGGCCATGCGCCCAGAGGGGGTCCATGCGCCTAAATAGTGGCCCATGCGCCTAAGTGATGGCCATGCGCCCGAGTGTTGGCCATGAGCCTAAATAGTGCCATGCGCCCAATTGAATGAAACGGCTAAGTGTTGATGCGCCTAAATAGGTGCCATGCACCTGCATAGTGGCAATGCGCCTGAACAGGGCAGAATCACCCAAATAGTGCCCATGCGCCCATACTGTTTTACACTAAGAATTTTTATGCTCATGCGCCTGGAAGGTCCCATGCGCCCAATTTGGACTTGAGGTTTCTAAGTGGTTTTTAAGGGGTAAAATGGGGAGATAGGCCTGGTTATGATGTGATGGCTTATATTTGATGTGCGTTATGTATGTATGATGTTGCTGGTGTGGTGATGGTGTATGATTATGTTTATGTGTATGTTCCTTATTATGTACGTATGTCTTCCCTTGGCTTTGCATTGAACATTAATGAACGTAATGAAAGTATTATGTAACGTAAAGTGGAAGATAATGAAAAGAGGAACGTAATGAATGAATGCATGTATGAACTAATGAATAAAAGAGAAAGTATAGAAAGGCTTGCAAGCAATATGTACAGAGGTGCATGGCTCTAAATGCCTTAAGCTCTACCGCGTGAGGTCCATTTTCAATAGACTCCCACATTCTTGAATCCAGAGACCTGATGAAACCTTCCATTCTCAGACACCAGGTATCAAAGTAATCAAGAGTGATCAGTGGGGACTTGTTCATGGTTCCAGTTTCCATATCAGTCTTGGAAATGGCTGCCATTTGAAAAGATTAGTATTTGTGTGTGTGAGGGATCTTAAGATGGTGAGATCTTATATCAAGATCCTGGAATGCTCTGATACCAAATGCAGGATCGGTGAAGGGGATTCACTTACAACACAACTAATATGTACAGAGGTGCATGGCTCTAAATGCCTTAAGCTTTACCGCGTGAGGTCCATTTTCAATAGACTCCCACATTCTTGAATCCAGAGACCTGATGAAACCTTCCATTCTCAGACACCATGTATCAAAGTAATCAAAAGTGATCAGTGGGGACTTGTTCATGGTTCCAGTTTCCATATCAGTCTTGGAAATGGCTGCCATTTGAAAAGCTTAGTATTTGTGTGTGTGAGGGATCTTAAGATGGTGATATCTTATATCAAGAGCCTGGAATGCTTTGATACCAAATGCAGGATCGGTGAAGGGGATTCACTTACAACATAACAACACAAAGAGGAGATTAACTAAACTTAAACAAACAGTGAACTGGATCAACCATAATAAGACACTAAGAACACAAGTAATGTAAGAGACAGAACATAATTATATGGTTTTCAAGAATGCAGTATTGCTTTCTCTATGTTCTATTACAAGTGTTACAAAGCATATCCATAAAGTTACAAGAACATGAGATACTTATACTAAATCCTATAGCCGACCATACTATGAAAGCCAGCTGGATACAATTGACTAGACTCAAAACAAAATCAATTATAGAGTCAAAAAGGCGATTGCCTTTTTGACTTTGTGACTATGATATGCCATAGCTCACATCCTTATCTATTACAAAAAGGATAAAGTACATGAAGTAGAAAGTTTACAGACTCAAGACCTCAATGTATAGTTACCAAAAGCATGGACCTTTTCACCAACTCATGCAAGTTGGTGACTTTACAGAGATGCAATGGAAAGACATCCAGCTTTATGGAATAGTACATCAGATAAAGCATGTTACTAAAAGTCTTCAGAAGAAATCTGTCTTCAAGAGTGAGGCTTTGGAAGACTTTGTCTCTGAAGCTTCGGAAGACTTCATCTTTGGCTTTGGAAGATATTGGTCTTGGCTTCAGACGATTTCACACTTCGAATATTTTTGTTACATGTGTGAAACTTCCGAAGCATTCTTCTTCAGTACTTGTGCAGCATGCATGCAGAAAGTCTTTGGTTGCTTCAGCCTCTATGCATATTCTCTACAATGTCCATTTAAGTGGTTTATTTTGAGGAGTTTTTCAAAATCCTTGTTTTCAATGATTTCGATCCTTAGGGTTTGATTAAGTTAGGCATTGTTATTGATTTCGGTCTCAAATTACCTGTATATGAAGAGAGTAACAGCTAGTATCACAATCAATCGGTAAAATCAATCAAATAAAATTTGGGCAGAGTATTCGTATGTTCATGCGTATGAAGGGTGAGCGATTGAAGGGTGTTACAAATGAGACGAATCCCTCTATTTATACTGAATTAATATTCATTCGTGCGACTGGGCCCATTCGCATGCTTCATTCGTGCATCTGAGGTTCAGTCGTGCGGCTGGCTCACACGGCCTCATCCATTCATGCAATTGGTTCATTCTGGTGATCCAATCGCATGGATTGCTCCATGCTTATGATCCAATCGTGCGACTGGTCCATGCTTATGCTTCAATTGTGCGATTGGCCCATACATATGGTTCAATCGTATGATTGGCCCATACTTATGGCTCAATCGTGCGATTGGCCCATACTTATGGTTCAATCATGCGATTGGTCCATACTTATGATTTTGACCTCGTACACTTTCAAACATCCACGTTTAACTATTGATAAGACGTTATGACCGATGATCATCTCAGACATGACCTTTTTAATTGAAAAACTATTTGACAACCTCAGACGTGATCCTTTTCATTCAAAACCCGATTGGTCACCTCAGACGTGACCACTTTTAGTGAGTGATTCACAGATTGAATCTAGATGTATATTCCGACTTTTACCTAACAAATGACTAAATATTAAATAAAAAAACTTGGAATTAAAACAAAAAAAGATATATTTTTTGTATTTTGTATAGGATATGGATTGAAATCTTAGAAGAGCATCTAACCAATTTATCTTCCTGGATAGCACAACTTCAAGTTAATTTGATCTTTCCGGAGAGATTCATTTTGGAACCATACACATTTATCAAAATCATTTAGTACACTTTAATAAAACATTTCGATGCTTGATTCATGTTTTGACCGAGAGTCAATAGCAAGTTTAGGAAATCATACTAGAGCTATAAGATGCACACACTGATTTTGACTATCAAGAGTTGCAGCCACGATGATTGTCAGTATGATTGTCCTCTTAAATCTATACACAGATTTTTGACACACATTGGTGATACATTAGGTTTGATTATTTCAACAAGCATTTGTGGATCCCACACTTATATGGTAATTAACATTCCTCAGAAGATCTTTGAGCGGTCTACGGGTATTTGACAAGAAGAATCTATTCTAAGAGCTTTCAAAGAGATGCCAAGCCTCAGGTCAGTGTCACCGCACAACAGAGAGGCACAAACAACAATGAATTCTAGAATATTTAGGTTATTCTTATCCTCAGGTCAGTGCCACTACACAATAGAGAGGCACACAACCTATCTTCTTATTAGAGCATTTAATTTTCTTTTTGCACATAACGCACCAACAACATAAGTTATCAGCTTGATTGCTTTTAGCAATTTTTACATGTGCTTTGCTCATATTTGTGGTCATCCGCAGACATTTATGGCATTTATTTTGCTCGTCACCCCTTATTGGAAATATGTTGATTGTGTTAAATAGGGATAAGATGGAACCCATAGCAAGATTGAACAACTTAGTTTGAATTTAAATCACCAATGTGGTCTCCTCATCTGTTGTGTTGAATCTACCGATATATCATATAATGGTCTAGCAACCTCTAGGTCTACTTTCTCTGTGTTACCTTAGTAGCATACTAGTTTTACTATCATTTTCCTTTTACTTTGCTTAGACTTCTCAGACGTATACTTTGAATTTTGCATCTTAATCATTAAATTCTTTTGAAGTCCCAAACAATTTGTTCCCCGTGTACTATCATTTTCCATAAGCGTTGAATCAGAATCACATATTTGATCTCATTTCTATTAGCTAGGCTACCCCTCTCCCTCATTTTTTTGTAAGTTAATAATGAAACTAATTTAATACTATACTAACCTATTCTCCCCCTAAAATTCTAAAACCGAAAATATTTTTGTGCTTTTGGATTTTTATAGACAGGAAAATAAAACAAAATGAAAGAAAATAAAAGAAAACATGTCGGACTACGCACTTTCTTCCTCCAGAATCAAATCACTTTTATTTTTCATGCCATTAATCTCTAAAAGATATAAAAACCTCGGTTTATCAAATGCTTTTGTGTAGAGGTAAATCCGTATTAATTTTAACCACACCGATTAGTTGCTTTTCAAAACAATCACGTATAAAGTGATATTTAATACCGATGTGTTTAGTTTTAGGATGTTGGATTGGATTTTTGGTGACAACAATAGCTGCAGAGTTATCAACAAAAATAGGAGTGTTAGAAAATTTCAAACCGTAGCCGCGCATTTGCTGTTGAATACAAATGATTTGCGAACAACAACTTGCAGCTGCAACGTATTCAGCTTCACAAGTTGACATGGCAACTGATGTCTGCTTCTTACACTACCAGGTGACTAACCGTCTACCAAAAAACTGACATCCTGCAGATGTTGACTTGTAGTTCATCTTGCAACCACCATAGTCCAAGTCACTATACAATGTAAGCTCAAAATCATCGTCATGAGGATACCACAACCCAAGTGTTGGAGTACCCTTTAGATAATGAAAAATATGTTTCACACCAATAAGATGATTTACTTTTGGTTTTACCTGATATCTTGAACAAAGACACGTGGCATATATGATATCTGGATAAGACGCTGTGAGATACATAAGGGATCCGATCATCCTCTATACATTGTAGCATCAACCAGATCACCATTTTCATCGGCTGCCACATCAAGGTTCAGGGCAAGTGGAGTTCCAGCAGCTGAAGCATTCTCCATGTCAAACCGACTAAGGATGTCCCCTACATATTTAGTTTGATGCAAGAAGATTCCTTTTGGTGTCTGATTCACCTGTAACCCTAGGAAGAACTTTATCTCCCCTATTGCACTCATCTCAAACTCTGCTTTCATTACAAATTCAAATTCTTTACATAATTCTTCATTCTTGGAACCGAAGATTATGTTGTCCACATATATCTGTACCAGCAATAAATCACCATATTTTTCTTTGATGAATAACGTACAGTCAATCACTTCTCAGCATAAACCATGTTTCACAAGATGAGTTGAGAGTTTTTCATACCAGGCTCTAGGGGCTTGATGGAGCCCATAGAGAGCCTTGTCCAGTTTGTAAATTCTGTCCCAATGATAAGGATCCTTAAATTCTTCGGGTTGACTGGCATAGACTGTCTCACGGATTTCACCATGAAGGAATTCACTTTTTACATCTAGTTGATACACTTTAATCTTCATGTAAGATGCATAGGCTAGGAAGATACGAATTTCTTCCATTCTAGCCACATGTGCAAACACCTCGTTGTAGTCTATGCCTTCAACTTGTCTAAAACCTTGTACCACAAGTCAAACCTTGTCTCTGATTATGACCCCTTGGTCATCTTTCTCTCACTTTAAGACCCATTTAGTGCCAATCACCTTAGCACCTTTTGGTCTGTCCATCAGTGTCCATACTCCTAGCTTTTTGAACTGTAGGAGTTCTTCTTGCATGGCACTAACCCATGCCTCATTGTTTAAGGCTTCACTTACATATTTTGGCTCAAATTGAGACATAAAACATTGATAGGCACCATCATGAAGATAGCCTTTTTCCATGATAGAGGCATAATCAGCTAGTATAACTGATTTCGTGTTTGTACTCCCGATAGTATATCCCCCATGACATTATCCAGTGGATGATAAACATTTATTCGAGATCCAAGAGTGGTGGGAACAACTAGTTCCTGCTCCAGATTTTGAATTCCAGGTTCAGTATCTGTAGCAGTTGGAGTATGAGGTTCAGAAATGTCAGAGGCATCAACGTCCAATGCTTGTGTACTTTTAGTAGTAGGAACCTATTCCCCCTAGTCCACCTATTCAGTCTCCACTTCTTTATCATCAGAGGAGAAATTGCTTACATCAAGTGCTTCCCTAAAGGATTAGAAGATTCACCTTGTGGAGTTGATGCTGTCGAGTCTAGTGGCGATGTGTCTAGGACATAGTACATCATTCTTGTCGTTGACTCATCATCAAGAAGGGAGGGAGTACGTTGAAGGACTTAAAGAATCCATTATAGTCGTAGAAGAATGAAGGTCCCTTTCCAACAGGGGTGGTGGTGTATCTTTGAACATCAATGTTGCACCACACTTCTACCTAACCCGTTGAGTTGTTATAAACCCTCTTGTCTGGTATATTGTATTCGAGAAAGATTCCTTCTTCAGCCTTCTCACTGAACTTCCCAGACCGAGTTTTCTTCAGCAACGTACATGATGCACCAAATAGTTCAAGATACTCCAGGTTAGGTTTACGCCGCTGGAGCAACTCATAACATGTTTTACGATGATGTTTGACCACCAAGACCCGATTGAGGGTGTAGCATGCATTAGCCACTGACTCGTTCCAAAATTGGATAAGAAGTTTCGAGTTAGCTAGCATCATTCTTGCTGTCTCTATCAAGCTCTGATTCTTTCGCTCAGTATCTCCATTCATCTGTGGGGTGTAGGCAGATGTAAACTGATGTACAATCCCTTTTTCTTTACAATATGCCTCCATCCACTAGTTCTTGAACTCTGTGCCGTTGTCTGATCGAATCTGTCTAACTTTCAGCTTGTAGAGTGATTCCAAAGTAGTTACTAGCTGTTTGAATGATTCAAATGTCTCTGATTTGGATTTCAAAAACATCACCCAAGAGAATCCGGAGTAATCATCCGTAACTACGTAGCAGTACGAATCACCAGCAATGCTTTTTGTGCTGATAGGGCCAAACAAATCCATGTGTAGAAGCTTGAGAGGCAATTCGATTGAATGAACTTTCTCTGCCTTGTGAGAGTTCTTGGTCTGTTTCCCTTTCTTACATGCTACATAGAAATCCGGAAGCTGGAAATTCTTGACATTCACACCATTCACTAAATCATTCTAGATCAGATGATTTATCTTCCATGGATTTATGTGTCCCATTCTCCTATGCGTAGAGATTGAGTCCCTCTCTGTTGCCTTTGACAAGAAGCATTGAACTTTATGATCAGTTGTGGAGGCTTTTAATAGATCAAAGTCATATAAATCGTTATATCTTGAAACTGACATTAAGACTTTGTCCTCCGGGATAACGTAATCCTTTTTCAGCACGTAGCACTTCGTTATATCTTGATTGAGAAGCTACTCATCGAGTCTAGGTGAGTTCTAGATCCCTATATAAAGGTTTTGAACTAGTTTGGGGCTGGAAATGTATCCTAAATATACACTTATCTACAGCACGGCCCCAACTAGGGGCGTTTCCCCTTGGACCCCATTAGGGGCTACAGCCCCTAGGACCCCGCTATTAGGGGCTGCCGCTCCTAAACCCCCGCAGCCCCGCAGAGGGTCGGTTATGTTTTATGATGACTTATGCTTATTGTGCATATGTTTATGTATGTGAGTGGGTGATGCATGATCTTTATGATGATGATGTATGATTGATGCCTATGCATGATGATAAGGTGTGATTGATGATGATTATGTATGTTATGTATGATATGTTCCTTACTACGTATTATGATGTGACTTTACGTGGTGTGATTATGATAATGAACATAATGTATTATTGTAATGAAGTGAAAGATTTGAGATAATGAAAAATGAAACTTAATGAATGCTACCCCCGGGCCCTTTTGATGATGAAAAGTCTTGCAAGCACTATGATAGACTTCACTTACATGAGTCTGATGTATGATCTAGGGACATACATGAGCATAGTTATAAAGAAAAGATAGACCTTTTGACTAAACAGCTTAGGGAAACCGAAGTAGTTGCCTTTAACCAAGCTAATGACATTAGGTATTATCTAAACTCCCTAGAAGACACTAAGAAGCAAAAGGCAGTTCTAGAAGTAGAAGTAAATTCATTAAAACAAAAACTGCACAGTTGGACTAGTTCTTCACACATAGTCCAACACTTAGTGAGAGAAAGGAACAACGAGGAGGGATTGGGTTATAAAGTGGTTCCACCACCACCTGAGACTTTGATGAACACTAAGACTAGACCAATAAATAGTAATCCCATCAAGGATCATGCGGTGTCTACTCCTCTTGTTAGTGATCCAGATTCCTTATGTTCATCTATTGACTCTGGAAACAAACAAAAGGAAGCCACTTCAAAGGCAAAGGATAAATTGTCTTGTGTTAATCTAGAAAAGAAATTTGAAAAGGTTAACATAAAGTCAGGATCAAACAGAGTCAAATCGGAACCTAAAAGGACTTCTAAGGTTAATCTTTCACATACTTCAAGTCAAAAACCTATCAACCAAAAAGAAAAGGATGTTAAACAGGTTAAAACAGTTAACCTTGTTAAACCAGAGAAAACAACCAAAGAACCAGAGTCAAAACTTAGAGTGAGTTATGTTACTAGAGTGTCACACACTTCTCCACAAAGAAAGTTTAATCATAAAGTTGATAGCAGGTCGTGCTACAACTGTGGTGAATATGGGCACATTGCCTCCTATTGTCACTTCTATCAGACACCTAGGAAGAAGATTGAACTTCAGGTTTCAAAGCCTAGGTCTTCTAAGAGGATTTCTCTGACTCCACCTAGAAGAACTAGTGAACCTAAAATCAACCTGTAAGTCAGTCGACTGTTTACCACAAACAGGCATTGCACAAATCTGGATTATGGAAGGAGAAGACATCCTCTGTGTCTGATAATAATGACAAGAAGGAACCTAAGCTACCCTCATCCTCTAAGGGTCAATGGGTAGAATTTATGATGTGTGATGCCTCTGGGAAACCCAAGCCAGTAAAGGCTTGGGTTCCTAACCCAAACTAATCCTTCACTTTGTATGTGCAGGGTGTTTGATACAGTGCTGAAACTAACACGTGGATAGTAGACAGCAGAGCATCCAGGCACATGACAGGAAACAGAGCTCTTTTATCAAATGTCAAACAAATAAAAGGAGGGCATGTTTCGTTTGCGGGAAACAAGGGAGGATATATCACAGCTCAGGGAGAAGTTGGAAATCAGAAAGTTAAGTTTGATAGGGTGAACTATGTTCAGCAACTTCAAAACAACTTACTCTCTATTTCTCAAATATGTGATAAGGAATTTAAAGTCATCTTCGACAACAAGAGGTGTTACGTACTGAAGAAAGACTACGTGATCCCAGAGGACCAAGTTTTGATGACTGCTTCAAGATATAAAGATCTTTATGTCTTGGATCTGTCAACAGCTTCTACAACGGATCATGAGGTTCAGTGTTTTCTATCTAAAGCTACTGAGAAGGATTCCATCTCCTGGCATAGGAGAATGGGACACATTAGTCAAAGGAAGATGAATCACTTGATTCAGAAGGATCTGGTGAGAGGAGTTAATGTCAAGAACTTCCAGCTTCCTGACTTTTGTGTAGCTTGCAAGAAAGGCAAACAGACAAAGAAGTCTCATTCGGAAAAGAAAGTTCATTCAATAGAACTTCCTCTTGAGCTTCTTCACATGGATCTGTTTGGTACCGTCAGTACAAAGAGCATTGCAGGCGACTTGTACTGCTTTGTGGTCACTGATGACTACTCAAGGTTCACTTGCGTAATGTTTCTGAAATCCAAATCAGAAACATTTGAGTCATTCAAGGAGTTGGTAACAACACTGGAATCTCTCTACAAGCTGAAGGTTAGACAAGTACACTCAGACAACGGAACATAATTCAAGAACCAGTGGATGGAGGCATACTGCAGGGAAAAGGGAATTGTGCATCAATTCACTTCTGCCTACACGCCTTAGATGAATGGCGTTGCTGAGAGAAAGAACAGAAGCTTGATAGAGACAGCACAGACTATGCTGGCAGACTCGAAACTGCCTATCCAATTCTGGAATGAGGCAGTGGCGAATGCATGTTATACACTGAATCGAGTCCTGATAGTCAAGCGCCACGGAAAGACATGTTACGAGCTACTACAAAGACGCAAACCGAATTTGGAGTATCTCGAACCATTTGGCGCGCCGTGCACACTTCTGAAGAAGACACAAGAGGGTAAATTCAGCGAGAAGGCAGATGAAGGAATCTTTCTAGGATACAACATACCGAACAAGCGAGTTTACAACAAATCAACGGGTCTAGTAGAAGTATGATGTAATGTTGACGTTCAAAGATATACCACACCACCTACTGGCAAAGGACCCGCCTAGTTTTTCGACTATGATGGATTCTTCAAGTCCTTCAACATCCCTCTCTCTCCCTCGGATGACGAGTTAGCTACACGGATGATGTATGATATCTTGAATACACCAACATCTAGCTCACAGGGAGAATCATCTACTCAGTCAGGGGGAGTAGTCGACGACAGTGACTCCTCTGAAGATGAAGCTGAAGAAGATAACCAGAACAGTCAGGAGGAACAGGTTCCAGTTCCTGAAAGTCCACACGCATCTACCCGTGATGTACCTTCGACTTCGGAGCCTCAAACTCCAACTACCTCAGCTGCAGAACCAAATATTCATAATCTTGGCTCTGAGGTAGTAGTTCCTACTACTCCAGGATCATGACTAAATGTCTATCATCCCCTAAACATATCATTGGGGATGTCAGATCAGGAGTGCAAACCCGAAATCAGCTATACGCAGCTGATTACGCCTCAGTTATGGAAAAGGGATATATTCATAATGGTGCTTATTGGTGTTTTGTCTCGTAGTTTGAGCCAAAATACATCAGTGATGCACTAAATGATAAGGCGTGGGTGAGTGCCATGCAAGAAGAACTTCTTCAGTTCAAGAAGTTAGGTGTATGGACTCTGGTTGATAGACTTAAAGGTGCTAAAGTCATTGGCACCAAATGGGTCTTGAAATGCAAGAAGGATGACCAAGGGGTCATTATCAGGAATAAAGCTCGATTGGTGGTTCAGGGTTTTCGCCAAGTCGAGGGAATTGACTACAATGAGGTGTTTGCACCCGTGGCAAGGATGGAAGCCATTCGTATCTTCCTTGCCTATGCATCATACATGAAGATTAAATTCTATCAATTAGACGTGAAGAGTGCATTCCTTCATGGGGAAATCAAAGAAACAGTCTATGTCAGTCAACCCGAGGGATTTGAAGATCCTTATCATCGGGATAGAGTCTACAAGCTCGACAAGGCTTTATACGGGCTTCATCAAGCTCCAAGAGCTTGGTATGAGAAACTCTCGACTCATCTTGTGAAACACGGCTTTCGCAGAGGAGTCATTGACTGCACGCTGTTCATTAAAGAAAAAGAGGGCGACCTACTGCTCGTACAGATCTATGTTGATGACATAATCTTCGGTTCAAAGAATGAAGAGTTATGCAAAGAGTTTGAAGCAGTTATGAAGAAAGAGTTTGAGATGAGTGCTATGGGGGAGATGAAGTTCTTTCTCAGGTTACAGGTGGATCAAACACCAAATGGGATCTTTCTACATCAGACCAAGTATGTAGGAGACATTCTCAGTCGTTTTGACATGGAGAATGCATCTGCTGCTGGGACTCCACTGGCTACGAATCACGACATAGCACCTGATGAAAATGGAGATCTTGTAGATGCCACGATGTACCGAGGAATGATTGGATCCCTCATGTATCTCACTGCCTCAAGACCTGATATCATGTATGCTACATGTTTATGTTCTAGATATCAGGCTAAGCCTAAGGTCAACCATCTGATCGGGGTCAAAAGGATTTTTCATTATTTGAAGGGTACACCACACTTGGGTTGTGGTATCCTCATGATGATGACTTTGAGCTCACTGTGTATAGTGACTCAGATTACGGAGGCTGCAAGATGAACTACAAGTCTACATCCGCAGGGTGTCAATTCTTTGGGAGAAACTAGTTACTTGGCAGTGTAAGAAGCAGACATCGGTTGCATTGTCAACCTGTGAAGCCGAATATGTTGCTGCTGCAAGTTGATGTTCACAATCATCTGGATTCAACAGCAAATGCGAGATTACGGGTAAAGTTCTCCTCTACTCCTATTTGTGTTCATAACTCTGCTGCAATTGCAGTAACTAAAAATCCGGTCCAACATCCTAAGACCAAACATATCGGTATTAAATACCATTTCATAAGAGACTGTTTTGAAAAGAACTTAATTGATGTGGTAAAAATTAATACTGATTTTAACGCGCTGACCTCTATACTAAAGCCTTTGATAAACCATGTTTTCAATATTTGCTAGAGGTCAACGGCGTTAAAAAGAAAAGTGATGTATTCCTGATGATGATCATGTGTAGTCCGATGTAGTTTAGTTAATTTTTCTTTTTTATTTTATTTGTTTATTTGGTCTGTGTAAATTAAACTCATGTTATTTTGCTGGTTATTAAAATCCTAAAATAATTAAACCAGTTTATGATTTTAGTATTTTAGGGGGAGAATAAGTCAGCAAGAACATTAAAAAAAACGAGGGAGAAGGAGTGGAAAGCTGATTTAAGGAAGATCGTATCTGTGATACCGATTCAAACCCTTTGGAATATGATAGTACACAGGAACAAGTCAAGAGGAACTTTAAACTTTTAATTTAGAAAAGGTGCAAAAATTCAAAGTATAAGTCTGTGTAGTCTAAGCAATATAAAAGGGAAGATGATAGAAAAACTGGTAACTCCTAAGGTAACACAATGAGAGTAGACCTGGAGGTTGCTAGACCACAATTGATATGTCGGTAGATTCAACACAATAGATGATTAGACCTGACTGGTGATTTCAAGATCAAACTAAGTGGGCTTCCATCTTATCACTGGTTAACACAATCAACAATATTCCATAAGGGGTAATGAGCATGTAAACACCACAAATGTGTGCGGATGATCATAAATAGAGCAAAGCACGAAAAAAATGAAGAAAAATGCTATCAAGCTAATGACGTATGCTGTTGGTGTATTTGGTGCAAAATAAAATTAAGCTGTTCAAACAAGGAGATAGGTTGTGTGCCTCTCTGCTGTGCGATGACACTGACCTGAGGATAAGCATAACCTAGATATTCTAGAATTCATTGTTGTTTGTCGCCTCTCTGCTGTGCGATGGCATTGACCTGAGGACTGGCTTCTCTTTGAAAGCTCTAAGAATAGTCTCTCCTTGTAATAATACCCATAGACCGCTCAAAAGCTCCTGAGGAATGTTGATTACCATATAAGTATGGGATCCACAAATGCTAGTTAAAATAATTAAACCTAAAACAATCACCAGTTTGTGTCAAAAGTCTGTGTATGGATTTAAGTAGACAAACATATTGACAATCATTGTGGCTGCAATTCTTGAAAGTTCAAATCAATGTGGTAATCTAAAAGTTTCAGTATGATTTCCTAAGTTGCTAATGACTCTGGATGAACACCAAGAATTGAGCATCAAAATATTTTGATAACAAGTCCAAAATGATTTGCCTTTCCTGTATGATTCCAAAATTGAATTGGTCCAGGTATGGTCAATCTAAGTTGAAGCTGTCTATTCCGGAACCAAATCCAGTAGATTTCCATCTTAGGACTTATCTCTCACAAAAAGCAAAAACAATTCTTATTTTGATTCTTTAGTTTAATTTTCTAATTTAGTTAGTCGTTTTAGTTTGTTTGCTTGTCGGATTACATCAGGAAAATCTGTAGGGGATCAACTCACTAAAAGGGTCATGTCTGAAATGACCACATGTGTTTTAAAAAGTTCAAAACAGTCACGTCTGAGGTGATAAAAGGGTTTTCAAGTCAAAACGATCATGTTTGAGATGATCAACTGCTCATAACGTTAATTTTTGCAATTAAAGGGATTTTAAAAGTTAAATATTCAAATTGGCAGATAATTTAATAAGTATGACCCATTCGCACGAATGGACCATACGTATGGACCAACCATACGAATGGAAGCCATTCGTACGAACGGACCATGAATATGGACCATCCAACCGAATGGCCCATACGATTGGCCAGTCGGATGCTTAAGGGCAGATGAGTGAGTCAGTCGCACGACTGAGATCCAATCGGACGACTGAAGAAGGACGACTGAACCAATCGCACGACTGAGTCCCACTCGCACGACTGAAAGGTGCGTATGAGCTCAGTCGCACGATTGAATCTAGGGTTAGTATAAATAGAGGGGGAGTCGGTCACAGAGACTCACCACCTTCAAAATAACCCTGAATCGCTCGACTTAACACCACTTTGCAAAAATTTCATTTGATCTCTAAATACCCCGTTTCTTGATTACTGACCATATACATCGACTCTAAAGGTAATTTACGATAAATTAGCACTCCCATAACTTTCAATTTGATGCAAAATCGGTACATTGGAATCGTAAAGAACCGAGCCTTTAGTGACTAAATAACCTAACTAAATGACTCAAACATAAGAAAGTAAGATGTTAGGTGTTATAAGAATGTATTGCGAGTCAAATGAACCAGACAACGATGTCTAAAACTCAAAAGTGGTGAAAAAGTGAATTTGAATTGAACAGTCAGTACATCATGCGAATGGACGGCTTGATGAACTTCAGTCGCACGACTGAAGGGTGCGAACTGCTTAAACGCATGACTGAACCATGCGTATGAAGTTCAATCGCACGACTGATGTAACCGTATGAGGGTATATACGTATGAGCCCAGTCGCACACTCAGTGGTACGTATGGGATAAGTCGCACGACTGAACCCATTGCACCGTTCAATCGCACGACTGAACCCATTCGCACTGCTCATCGCACGACTGAACCCATTCGCACAATCTCAATCGCATGACTGACCCCATTCGCACAATCTCAATCGCATGACCAAAAGATTTTCTTCAAGTTTAAGTGTTTCATGACTTTCTTAGCCAATGGTACTAACATTTACTATCTTTGTGTAATAGATGGCGAGTCAATGGCCTATGAGCACGAAGCACAATATATGTGCTCATCTGGATTTGACATCCAAAACGCTGCTGATTTCTCTGGCATCATCACATTCTACTGAGATCGAGGATTGCACATGCCATATCTACTCCTTGTACTCCGTATCGATCCATTCAGCAAACCTTCTGGGAAGGCGCTACAGTTGATAGATCGTCTGAGCCTCATTGCATCAGAAGTACCATCTTTGGAGAGGCTTACTATCTCAGAGGAGGATCTGAGGATCGTATTACAGTTGGGGATGACACTGATTGTCCGACTCGATTACACTCCCTCACAGTCAGAGGATGCTTTCTTAGAGCCAAGTACTCTGGGGACATCAATGCTGGGTACTCAACAAGAGTAACCTCTGTCCCCAGTTTAAATATCTTGCGCACGTGCTGCTTAGTGCATAGCTTCCAGAAAGGGAGTTTTGATGAGCTATCTGACCAGATGCAGAAGGTATGTTGCGTTGGTGCTGAACCACCCGTTCAGCTTCTCAAGATGATCTCACCTATGGGTGGAAACATCGAGGGGAAAGGAAGGAAGGCTTCTGTATGTACCCGAGTTTATGCAGATGATCATAGATCAGAAGCTTCCTCCTGCCGAAGGAGAAGGAGGATGCGGTAGTCTCGAGGTGATGGATGACACTATATCTGGGAAGGATGAAGGTGTACAGGGGAAGAAGGTGAAGCCCCTGTTAGGAGTTGTTTGGGCATGGCCAGGAATACTACGTGGTGCCAGCAAAGAGAAAGTGTGCCACGATGATAGTGACTCTGATGTGGAGCAGATTGCTCACCACTCATGACTCAGATGATGATGAAAGTGGGGATGCTGGAGACGGTATGCCTATTCACCTAGAGGCACTGTGTCTGATGTTGTTCCTGTTGGGTTTATTTGAAGATAAAACCCGTTTTATCCTCTTGGTATTTCAGAAAAACGCAGCGGATAAATATGTATTTAAAACATGATTTTAGATCTGAAAATCCATGTTTTATGATGATTAATATACAAATAACAAACCCATAACAATAAGGATCATTTATGTGGATTAAACAAGCTATGAACACATAAAACATCCATAATAGACAACCATTATGAAGCTGCCAAAACTACCTTTCAGCAGTGGATAATAACACTCCAAAAAGGGCTGCCAAAAACCGTGGGTTTGATGGAGATGGAGATGTCAAAATCGGCCAAGACTCCAAGAAGAGGAGATCCTCAAGCTAGTATACCCAAGCTTGTATGCAACCCACCTTCTAGTTAGGAAGAATAACACCACCAAAGGCCAAATGAAACCTCCCTTCTGCTGAAAATCCGTAAGGTTTAGAGAGAGAGGGAGAGAGATTGTGTTTTGGTAAAAATGCATGAATGAATCATGAGAGCATTGAGTGTGTGTATGTATAAAAGTGTTGTCAATTTTCAAGAGGAAAATTGGTCCAATCCCAAGCAAGGGGCGGCCAAGACAAAAGGAATTCAAAACCCATTTCCCTCTTAAAATTTATAACACATTACACATTGTTACTTGTCATATGTCACACAATAAAAGGTTACTTTCTAGACAAAATTTAAAATGTGACATATGTGCTCTTAATTAAACAATTTTAATTAAAGTACACTCATGTGTTATAAGTTGTTATTTAAACCCCTTTAAATGACAAGAATAACAGCAAACTCATCAACAAATTATCCTAACAATTTGTTCCATCTCATATGCAATTTATTTAGAAAACCCATTTTCTAAATTGGTGTAAATATTTAATTGCATGATCATATCATCAATTAAATATAAATGGTGTTTGCCAAGCTTGTTATTGGGTATAACCCGACTTGGATCATAACGTACTAACCACATCAATATTCTAAGTGTCTTGGGCACACAGAATCCAACAATCTCCCACTTGCCCAAGATTCATAGAAGATTGATGCAAGCAGTAAATACCGCCTAACAACGGTTCACTACCCTTAATACGCATGACTTGTAGCCATTCAATAACATCATCCCTTTCAAGTACCCTACTTGAAATGATTTAGGTGAATCAATCATCTATCCTTTTGTTTCAGATGTCATGTTAAATCCAAGAACACAGAATGATCATTTCTTGTTGATTTAACTTATCAGGCCTTAGACATCTAACTCTCAACGAATAAGAGGAACAAATTCCATCTTGACTACATATGTTTCTCACAGACACCTCGTGTCATACCTGAATATCCTTATGTACTGTCCACTATTTCAGGACAGTGAAGAAGAAGCTCAAGGTGTAACACTTGGTGAATATCAAAACCAATATGTATCTCAGGTCGGAGGATACCAAATGATATTCGCCTTTACTCAAAATTACTTATGATCAATCAATAAGATTCCATGTAGTAAAATTTGAGATGCGGGTTAGTCCAATATTTGTATCCCACAAATATCTATGAACTTTGGTAGCAACCCATTGCTCTATATTCATCCTTATGAATATCAACCAATCCAAGTTCATAATAGTCTTACCTTCAAACTTGTTCCCACAAGTATGAACGACTACGGACATTTAGAGTAAACATTTTACTCATGGATTAAACATGCTAAATTGGAATATTATTTGAAACATTATAACCAAATAATTTTATTCAAATAATAGAAATTCCATATATCCAAATGCTAAATTTACAGATCATATCCAATCACTAGAATATCGAAGTCCCATGGCACAAGTATGACCTTCATGCTTTGCCTTTTCAAGGAGCTTCGTGAGAGGATCAGCAACGTTTTGATCCGTGTGAACTTTGCGAATACATATCTTTCCCTTTTCAACTTCATCTCGTATGTAGTTGAATCTCCGCTCAATGTGCCTAGTCTTTTGATGAGCACGGGGTTCCTTGATTTGAGCAATCGCACCCTCGTTGTCACAAAAATCTCTAGGGGGTCCTGAATGGAAGGGACAACCCCTAGATCGGCAATGAATTTCTTCAACCATGCAGCTTCTTGAGCTGCCAATGAGGCGGCGACATATTCTGATTCTGTAGTTGATAGAGCCACCACATCCTGCTTGGAGCTCTTCCAAGAGACAGCTCCTCCATTCAGAATGAAAATGTATCCCGATTGTGATCGTGAATCGTCACGATCGGTTTGGAAACTTGCATCCGTGTAACCTTTTACAACGAGTTCCTCGTCACCAGATCCATAGATCAGGAACATATCTCTTGTCCTCCTTAGGTACTTAAGTATGTTCTTAACAGCCATCCAATGACTGTTTCCAGGATTCTGCTGGTAACGGCTTGTCATGCTTAAGGCGCATGACACGTCCGGTCGAGTGCATATCATTGCATACATGATGGATCCTATAGCAGATGCGTATGGGATTGCCTTCATTTTATCTTGCTCTTCCTTTGAGCTTGGACATTGAGTCGTACTCAATATGGTTCCTCTTTGAATAGGTACGGTACCTTTCTTAGAATTCTCCATCTTGAACCTTTTCAAGATTTTATCAATATATGCACTTTGATTCAAACCAATCAACCGCCTTGATCTATCCCTATAGATCTTTATTCCCAGAATATAGGCGGCTTCACCAAGATCCTTAATGGAAAAACAACTTCCAAGCCAGGTTTTTACACCTTCCAAGGTTGGAATGTCATTTCCAAATAGTAGTATGTCATCAACATACAATACTAGGAAAGTTATTGTGCTCCCACTAGCCTTCTTATACACACAAGCCTCATCAGCGTTTTTGATGAAACCAAATTTCTTTACTTCCTCATCAAAACGGTGATTCCAGCTTCTCGATGCTTGTTTCAATCCATAGATTGATTTCTTTAACTTGCATACTTTATTAGGATGTATTGGATCGACAAAACCTTCAGGCTGAACCATATAGACATCTTCCTCAAGATATCCATTTAGGAAAGCGGTTTTGACATCCATTTGCCAAATCTCATAATCATAATGAGCAGCTATGGCAAACAATATCCTTATAGACTTTAGCATCGCAACAGGTGAGAAGGTTTCATCATAATCAACCCCTTGAGTTTGAGTGAAACCCTTTGCTACAAGTCTAGCTTTATAAGTATCCAAGTTTCCATGCATATCGGTTTCTTCTTGAAAACCCACTTACTTCCAACTATCTTGGAGTTAAGAGGTGGTACAACCAAGTCCCATACTTGATTGTCATACATGGATTGCATCTCAACGTTCATGGCTTCAAGCCATTTGTCACAATCCGTGTTGGACATTGCATCATGGTATGTGGTTGGTTCATCAGAATCTATCACATAGCATCCATCCATGAAAAATCCATATCTTTCAGGTGGATTACTTCTACCACTTCTGCGAACGTGTTGTGTGTATTGATCAACCACTTGATCATCCTCAACATCCTCATGTTGAGTGCTAGTTTCAACCAAACGTGCATGGCTGTGGTTCTTGATCTTCCTCAAGATCCACTGTTCTACTGCTAGCTCCTTCCATAAGGAACTTTGCTTCTAAGAACTCACCCTTTCTGGCAACAAACACCTTTTGTTCCATTGGATCATAGAAATAATATCCCATAGAATCTCTAGGATATCCAATAAAGATACACTTGGTGGATCGGACATCCAATTTGTTTAGGGTGGGAGTCTTAACATAAGCCTCACATCCCAAACCCTTAAGTACGATAGGGATGGAACTCTTCCATGCCATATCTCAAAAGGTGTCCTTTCTACCTTTTTGGTTGGGGCCATATTTAGAATACGGGCCGCGGAGAGCAGAGCGAAACCCAAAATGATAGAGGTAATGTGCTTCTAGCCATCATAGATCGGACCATATCTAATAAGGTTCGATTCCTCCTCTCAGACACACCATTATGTTGTGGTGTTCCAGGTGGAGTGAGTTGTGAGACAATCCCACAACTCCTAAGATGATTTGAAAGGCATCACTTAGGTATTCACCTCCCCTATCCGTACGAAGAATTTTAATTGACTTGTTGAGTTGATTTTCTACTTCATTTTTGAAGATTTTGAACATTTCAAAAGCTTCGTCTTTGTGCCTTAACAAGTACACATACCCATAGCGACTATAATCGTCGGTAAAGGTAATGAAGTATCTTTCACCATTCCTAGTCATTGGCTTAAAAGGACCACATACATCCGAATGTATGATTCCTAATAAATCTTTTGCCCTTTCGGTAGTTCCACTAAAGGGTGCCTTAGTCATCTTACCTTGTAAACAAGACTCACAAACATCAAATGAATCACATTCATTTGTTTTAAAAGACCATTCTTTTGAAGTGTTTGTAAACGTTTCTTGTTTATATGACCAAGACGACAATGCCAAAGATAGGTATCACTTAAGTCCAACTTGAGTTTCTTGGTGTTAGTTTGGTACAATGAACTATTTAAAGTATTTTCATGAACCAATTCATAAATACCATTAATTGGAATAGCTTTAAAATAGAACATACCATTTAAAGAAACATGAATATCATTTTCAATAAAAGATAATACATAATCATAATGTCTTAATTGAGATACAGAAATAATGTTCCTAGTCAAACTAGGAGCATACAAAACATTCTTCAAAATAACTTCCAAACCACTTGGAAGTCTTAGGATGTAGTCCCACGAGCTTCAACTAAGACTTTAGTTCCATTGCCCATGAAGAGGCTAACATCCCCTTCTTGAAGTCCCTACTTCTTGTGAACCCCTGCAACAAATTGCAAATATGAGTTCCACATCCGGTATCAATACCCATGTGTTTGAAGATGTAACATTAAGATCAATATGTATCATGTATATTGTACCTGAGGTCTGCCCGGCATCCCTCTTGCTTTCAACTCTTGGAGATGGACAGGACAATTCCTTGCCCAATGTCCTATCTCCCACACTTGAAGCATGGGTCATTTGTAGCAACCTTTTGCTTCTTCTCTTGTGGTTTGGGTGGTACCCTTACCACCCTTTCCCTTTCCCCACGTATGTCCCTTACCCTTGGCAACCTTTGCCTTGGGTGCGGGATGAGGCCTTTTGTTGTTCCCACCTTCATTGATGGTGAGAACGGGTAAACCCTTTTACCCATGGCCGCCTCGGCGTTTTGAGCATTGAGTGAAGTTCACCAATGCTTTTGTCCCATGCATTCATGTTGTAGTTCAACACGAATGTCTCGAACTTCTTGGTTAGGCCATTTAGGATCAAATCCGTGGCCAACTCCTTCGAGACGGGGCAGTTAGCCTCTCGAGGCGGTCAATATGACTTTTCATCTTAAGTACATAAGATGAAACAGATTGGTTGTCGTCCATACGACATGCATGGAGCGCTCGAACCGTTTCGAACCGCTCAACCCTTGCTTGCTGTTGGAACGTTTCCTTCAGCTGGGTTATCATGTCGTAAGCTCCGTGTGTTCATACTCCTTTTGGAGATCCGGAGTCATGCTGCTAGCATGAGACAAGACACTTGGACGGAGTCCTCAGTGTACTTTAGCCAATCATTCAAGGCCTCCTCATCATCCTCGCTAGGTTGATCAGGGATAGGGTCGTCTAAAACGTACGATCTTCTCTCTTGCTTGAGAACGTCTCAAGTTTCGATACCAATCGATGAAGTTGTTGTGATTTAGACGTTCCTTTTGGAGGATCGCTCGTAGTGATTGGTTTGATGCGGAGAGTTATCGTGATTTTCATTTGAGGCCATCTACAAAATTTAACAAAGATCAATTTTAGTATTTTCGATATTGCTAATTTTAATATTTAATGCCTTTAAGGTCAATTTATATTAAAATCTAGAACCCAACATTACATTTAAATTGTGGTTAGGTGACCTTTATCCCACGATTTAAATTAATAAGGTGGTCAACGATTGACGATTGCAACCATTTGCAACTTCTAGAGGTATGGGATCGACTTTGAACATCATATGTAAAGTCGGCATGTTAATCCCATCAACACCATTTGGAAACCATATTGTAGGTGATCCATTTAACATGGTTTGCAAATCAAGACATCCTACTTACACCCATGTGTGAGTTTGCCAAAACAAATGGTTAGGTGACCTTTATCCCATAAGTAAGGCATTCTCACCTCAAATCACAAGTTCCCTCAAAATGGTTGGTGACCTTTATCCCACTAAGAGTTCCCAAGTGACTCAAGTGTTGTGTAAAAGGACGGTGTTGATCTCGTTTTTAAATTTTAGAGATTTCTTAATTCTAGTTTAGAAAACTCTATGTACTTGTATTTGTATGCTTTCAAATACAAGGTACCCTATGGTTCTTAGATTAAAACCAATTTTAATCTTTAAAATCATTAAACCATTTTAATAACTTTTATTAACTTTAAAGAACCATCAATTTTCAGATTGTTATGATTGTAATGAGTTTGTATGCATGTCAAAACACAACCAAACAATCAAACAATAAACAATCAACCAAGCATAAAACATAAACAATCATATGTGCATAACCATAGCCCTTATGTTGACAACACTTGTTTGCCATCACAAGTGTTGTCTTTGGTCTTTCTAAGGGTCAAACATATCATAAAGGTTCCAAGAACCTCCCACTAGAAACCGCATCCAAATGCTCCATGTTTCTTGTGTCTTTGTGTCCATCTTAGGGTCTTGATCTTGTACATCTTCCTTTTACAAAATTGTATCCTAATACATTTTTCTAGTAAAGGAAATGAACCTAATCTATTATTACATAACCAAATGAATGAATAATTACAACCCAAATGAATAAACACAAATATTACAACCAAATTGAATGAATAAAACAACCACTAGAATCATCCAAACAACACAAGGCCACAAGCTAGGTTATGCACTAAACAACCAATGATCATATCATCAATTCATATAATGAAAACCCCATTTAAAACCCCAAATTTCAGCCAACATAAACTGAAATTTTGGGTTTTAATCATTGTCCAAAAACACCACATTCATAATGTTTCTTTCAAGGTCTAATCACTAGCATGTGTGATATGACCTTGAAAGTTTGGGGAATCATTCATAAACTATAACAGCCCAAAATCAGCCTATAACATGTCTAATATCATCTTTTAAAACCAATTTCAAAAGATAAAACAAGCAAGTCATCCACATAACCGGCTCTTGATGCCATTGTTGGGTTTATTTGAAGATAAAACCCGTTTTATCCTCTTGGTATTTCAGAAAAACGCAGCGGATAAATATGTATTTAAAACATGATTTTAGATCTGAAAATCCATGTTTTATGATGATTAATATACAAATAAACAAACCCATAACAATAAGGATCATTTATGTGGATTAAACAAGCTATGAACACATAAAACATCCATAATAGACAACCATTATGAAGCTGCCAAAACTACCTTTCAGCAGTGGATAATAACACTCCAAAAGGGGCTGCCAAAAACCGTGGGTTTGATGGAGATGGAGATGTCAAAATCGGCCAAGACTCCAAGAAGAGGAGATCCTCAAGCTAGTATACCCAAGCTTGTATGCAACCCACCTTCTAGTTAGGAAGAATAACACCACCAAAGGCCAAATGAAACTCCCTTTCTGCTGAAAATCCGTAAGGTTAGAGAGAGAGGGAGAGAGATTGTGTTTTGGTAAAAATTGCATGAATGAATCATGAGAGCATTGAGTGTGTGTATGTTAAAAGTGTTGTCAATTTTCAAGAGGAAAATTGGTCCAATCCCAAGCAAGGGGCGGCCAAGACAAAAGGAATTCAAAACCCATTCCCTCTTAAAATTTATAACACATTACACATTGTTACTTGTCATATGTCACACAATAAAAGGTTACTTTCTAGACCAAAATTAAAATGTGACATATGTGCTCTTTTAACAACAATTTTAATTAAAGTACACTCATGTGTTATAAGTTGTTATTTAAACCCCTTTAAATGACAAGAATAACAGCAAACTCATCAACAAATTATCCTAACAATTTGTTCCATCTCATATGCAATTTATTTAGAAAACCCATTTTCTAAATTGGTGTAAATATTTAATTGCATGATCATATCATCAATTAATATAAATTGGTGTTTGCCAAGCTTGTTATTGGGTATAACCCGACTTGGATCATAACGTACTAACCACATCAATATTCTAAGTGTCTTGGGCACACAGAATCCAACAGTTCCTCAGTGTCCGTCCCAGCTGGAGAAGTAGCCGAGTCAGCTGGATTCATAAGGATTTCATCATGGGCGGAGGAGGAGGATGAGTCGGAGGAGGCGCCCATACGCGAAACTATGGGAGGGGGGGTTTTTGGTAGCAAAGTTGTTCCAACAGAACAGGGGATAAGGGTGGTTGGTGAACAACGAGAGACTCCGGAGAGACGGATACTGACCCAAGATATGCACTGGGGTCCGCAGGCAGGGTGTAGGGGGAGCTTCCACCTCAAGGGGATGAGGAGGAAGAGGATGGCTAAACCCATGTCAGAGAAGAATGAAGCGTCGGGTGGACCTTACTCACCACCACAACCACCACATCCACACAGCCACCACTCCAACACAACCAACACATCACACCACAGGCCACCACATCCGCCACAGCTACCATAACAACCACATACCACCACAGCCACCACATCACCACAGATACCACAGCCACCACCATACCTCCACAAACAGTAAGATTCAATCCCCAACCATATCCTTTCCTCCCACATCACCTCCATCATTCACAGATCTATCTTTACTCCAGCACCACCACCACCACTTCACACAAGCAATACCCTCAGCCCATCCCTCACTACTATGGATAACCTCTACCTCCAATCGGGTAGAGGAACAGCTGTCTGTGCTTAACGGAATGGATGCGCTTACTGCTGCAGTGAGGAAAAGGCAGCCTAGATCCGCCAGCTTACTGCCTGACTGCTGCACAATCTCACCAAATGCAAAGCAGGCTTGATTATAGAGGAGCAGGCCAACGAGGTTGCTCAGAGCACTGAGATAGCCTAACTCCAAGCACATAGTGTCACATCAAGCAAGAAAATAGAGGAGTTCGAGAAGGCAAAGAAGAATCCTGTTAAAACTGAAGGATCTAAGGAGGAGCCATTGAAGATCAAGGAAGGGGACAGAGATGATGATGATGAAGATGATGATGAGGATGTTGAGAGTGATAATGAGGAGAATGAAGAAAACCGAAGGAGATAGGACAGAGGAGAGGACGATGATGAAGCAGAAGGAGGGGATGCAGCTGCATCGGCCTCTGCTACAGGTCAAGAGAAAAGGTCAAAGAATAGACAAGATCAATCAGCTTCTACTTCTGCTCCTCCAAGTGATGAGACTATGATATGATATAGGTAAAATAAAGACTAGATTTATGTATTTATTTACTTTGTATTTGAATCCTGTATTGAAAACGATGTATTGAATGTTTATATAAGTGAATGCATTTCTGGTGATTAATTACTAATGATTATGTGTTGAATGTTTAAATCATGTCTTGATCCAAATTCAAACAGATCAAATACCAAGAGATGAGTTTGATGTTGCTCCCTCAGCAGGTCAAGACTCAGCTAACAAATTCTTGATCTGCAAGGGATTGTCAGGAGGTCAGTGAACTATACCCCTGAAGAAGGGAAAATAATTCTGACCTATCAACAAGCAATGGCAGAGTTTTCAAGCTAAATCCAGATGAGATAGTGAAAGATGCTCCGACATGCGATTCGACTAGTGACGAAGAGCTCACGTGTTGATGAAGTCGAGATCGAAGATGTCACTGCCGAGGATTACCCCAGTATGCTGACAATGAGGGTAATGTGGTCTCAATCTGGGTGAATCCCTTGTCAGCGATACTTTTGAGGTGTTGAACAAGATGGAGCAAGAAACAGAGAAAGCAGTAGGAACAGCCCAAGCCTCAAATGATGATGTCGACATTCGAAAGGCTGAGTGGGCTGCATGTTTTGAAGAAGTTAGAGCCCAACGTATTGCACCAAAGAGGATTCCTACACCAAACTCTATAGAGTCATGAAAAATCACAAGGTGTCAGGAAGGATCATAGCATGGGCGTATTTTGAGGATCTTAATGCTTATGCGGTTAAGAGAGAACAGGGCATAGAGTACTTTAGATTCCCACATGATCTGAAGACTCTACCAGGTTTGAGCTAAACCAGCTGGCCACTAAAGCTTTTGTATGCTGACCCGAGGAAGATGTCAGGCTGGTTTGAGGCTGCCCTACAGAAGGAGTACCACACCAGATGGGTTAACTCAGACCTAACAGCTACTAGGTATATCAGAAGGTCTGAGGTGATGCCATTACTGGCAAGCCAAGATAGTGTGAAGTGGAATCCTCCGCGCACAATGTCAAGAATCCCACTCAGGGAAATGCCACAGGATTTCACTCCACACTTTAAGTGGTGGTACTACGATGGAGAACAGCTAAAGCGGTCATAGTCCTAAGCAAAGAGGGACAAATGGATACGATCAGGGTATTCGACCCGATGTGGCTTACAAACTTGTCGGAAAATGATGTCTATACGCTATACAAGTGGCCACTGTTCTATGATACGCAAGATATTGTACAAGCCCTCCAGTTCCAGAATGTTATACGACTCTGCTTCGCGTTTGAGATTCACACGGGAGTCACAAAAGAGGAGAAGTACAAGAAATACAAGGAGGTTATGCAGAAAACAAGAGATTAGAGAGATCTAGGTCCAAGGGGGAGTTTGTTGATACATGTATGTCCCTAGATCATGATATGAATGTAATAGATCTTGTTTGTCTGATTCTGAGGTAATGCTTGGAATGATTAATGAAATGATATTGTTTGTTTGTTATTATAATGTTTTAATATTTCATTAATGAGTCGACGTTGAATTGGTTAATTAGGTTTGTGGTTGTTTGAATTGTTACACATAATGTTATATTAATAATTAATACATTCAAACTTAACAGAATGAATTCTCATGCGAGTGGCCCATGCGAATGGACCATACGCATGATAACTTCATACGAATGACTCAGTCGCACGACTGAACCAGGAGACTGGATCAGTCGTATGATGTAACATAAGATTGGCTCAGTCGCACGACTGAACACTCAGTCGTGCGAATGAATCAACCGCATGTTTCAATCGCACGACTGAACCATACTAATGGTTCAGTCGCACGAATGAATAATACTAACCTATAAATACACCCAATTCATGAAAAATAAAGAGGATTCTTCAATTACGATTCCTCCGTACCCTAGCCCTAGCCATCCAGAAGCCTCCCAATTCGTTCTCCAAGTTCATAGAACATTAGATCGATTCTGTTGATACATGTTGTCCCTAGATCATGATATGTGATGTAATAGATCTTGTTTGGTATGATTGATGAAATGATATTGATGTTTGTTAGTTATAAGTTTAATGTTTCATTAATGAGTCGACATTGAATTGGTTATTAGGTTAGTGATTGCTTGAATGATTACACATAAGTTTTATTAATTAATTCATTCAAACTTAACAAATGAAGTTCTCATGCGAATGAACCATACGCATGAATAACTTCACACGATTGACTCAGTCGCCGACTGAACCAGGAGACTGGATCAGTCTTACGATTGTAACATAAGATTGGCTCAGTCGCACGACTGAACACTCAGTCGTACGAATGAATCAACCGCATGGTTCAATCGCACGACTGAACCATACTAATGGTTCAGGCCGCACGATTGAATAGTACCAACCTATAAATACAACTCAATTCGTGAAAAACAGGGCTCTCGATCAATTACGATTCCAGGCGTACCCTAGCCGTCCAGAAACCTCCCAATTCATTCTCCAAGTCCATAGAACACTTTAGATCGATTCCCAATCGATTTCTAACGTTAGTTTCAATTCTTGATTGATTCTTCGTGTGTTCTCACTGATTGGATCGCCAATCAAATAGGATTCCGCACTATTTGATCTGGTTTACACGTTAATCTCTAGGTATTTCGGTCAAATACCAGGTCCTAACAAGTGGTATCAGAGCATTGGCTCTTGATTAGTGTGATTCAATCAAGATTGATAAAAAGTTTGTGTTTGTGCACTAGAAACGCAATCTTTTGTGTCAAAAGTCATCTTGGATGTTCCCTGCTCATCAAAGTTTGGTTTCTACGGACTTAGGCAATTCAACCTTGCGAAAGTTCGAATTTTTACGGCTAAAACACGTTTAACCTAGAAATTTTCGCATAATAGTAGCTTCAGTCGCACGAGTGAGCCATTCGCATGACTGGATTCATTCGCATTGCTCAGTCACACGATTAGACATAGTCGTATCTCCATTCGTACGATTGAAACGTTTGGTCGCACGGTTCATACGCATCAGATTCATTCGCATGACCGAGCTAATCACTTAGTTCAGCCGCACGATTGAACCAGTCGTAGAGTTCATACGCACGACTGAGTGTTCATACGCATGCCTAGTCCATTCGCACCCATCAGTCGGCCGATTGAAATTTACTTATTAGACTTAAGTTATTTACAATGGAAGATCAAATGTCATCCTTTACTGCTGGGAAGGACTCTAGGATCCAGAACCTGCTGCTACTTGAGAGTGAGGTGGGTAATCATAAAAACCACCAAAGCTTTTAACGTTAGATGAGTTCCCCACTGGAAACAATGTTTTGAGATCTACCTCAATGGAGTGGATCCAAATCTATGGGAGGCCATCGAGATTGGATATATATACACACCGGTGGGAGCCGATGAGTAAAGTTACCCTTAGGAGGGATGACAGACGCGCAGAAAGTCAAATAAATGCAGAGAAGAGGGTCTATGCATTGATTACACAGTCTATCCCTAAAGAGATATTCCACCAGTACTCAAGAATAAGCAGTCCAAGAAACTATGGGATGAGCTAGAGAAGAGGTACGACGGGAATGCCTCATTGAAGGCAATCAAGGCTAAGGAGTTAAAGAAGAATTCGACAACTTCTCATGATGGGAACGAGAGTTTGGACCTGTTATAGATAGATTCTACCATCTGATGAGTGAACTGCATACACATGGAGTGGCTACTACCATGGAAGAGAAAGTTAATAATTTTGCAGACGGATTGCCTGAAAAATGGGTTTCATCATTCGTGTCTAATCTTAGACAAATGGAATGCTGTCAAAACTGGATATTAATGACTTCATTCTGAAGTTGCGAGAAGAATCACTTAGAATGAAGTACAGAGCTCAGAAGTCTACGTACAATCAAAATCCAGCTTTATACAATGCCACTCCTCAAGCTAAGACATCTGGCACCCCTCCAGACTGCATTCGTGTCTCTCTCATCGAGTCCTACACATGCACCTGTTCCAGGTTCAGAAACGTCGGGTCTTCTTGTACCCAATACATTGGATCTGAAGCGAATGCTACTAGACTGAAGACCGAGAACCTCGTAATGTGACTGTGGAAGTAGCTCGAGAGCACATGGATCTATTGGCAGCAATGGTCCATTCCTATGATGAACTTGTTGCTGGAAAGATTGGAACTGCAATCTGGCAGACGAGGACTACGAGCAGGTGGACAAAATGGAGCTTGAGAGAATGGATATATTGGGCCTTAGCAGTGCTGTCCGGAGGGCGAAGAAGTTTGTGAAAAAGACTGGACAGAACTTGTTTGCTACTAAGGATACCACCTTTGGCTTCAACAAGAGTAAAGTGACCTGCTTAACTGTGGTGAAAAGGGGCACTTCAAGAGAGAATGTGTGAAGCCAAAGAAGACTGGGAACGGGAACCCGTTCTCATCCTTCACTCGTCTAGACAAGCAAACTACCAGTTCTACTTCCTCAAACAAGGACTCAAAAGCCTTGACTGCTCATGATGATGAAGGACAGGATTGGAGCTTTAGGTTTGTCTCACCAGGGGAATCAAACATTGCAAATGTAGAAGATATTGACAGTGATTCCGCTAGTGAAGGAGATCTAGCAGTTGAGATAGCAATGTCACATAGTGAAGAAGTAACTGCAACCGAGATCAGTTACAAGCCAAAAGTGGAGACTACCTTGTCAGAGACAGAAAAGAAAACAGAAGCAAAAGAATCAGAATCATCTGATACTGCATTGATGGCAAACACTTCTGAATCAGCTCAGGTAAGTACTACTGACACAATGTTTAATAATCATGCTTGTTCTGATTGTGATGCCTTAGGAATAGCATAGATGCTAAATTCGCTAGGTTATTAGATCATAATGATAACTTGATAAAAGATTTGCATCTATGCACTGAGGCTAATAGGGTATTAAAACAAAATGAGCTCAGTTACAAAGAAAAATAGACCTTTTGACTAAACAGCTTAGGGAAACCGAAGAAGTAGTTGCCTTTAATCAAGCTAATGACATTAGGTATTATCTAAACTCCCTAGAAGACACTAAGAAGCAAAAGGCAGTTCTAGAAGTAGAAGTAAATTCACTAAAACAGAAACTACATAGTTGGACTAGTTCGTCGCACATAGTCCAACACTTAGTGAAAGAAAGGAACAACGGGGAGGGACTGGGTTATAAAGTGGTTCCACCACCACCTGAGACTTTGATGAACACTAAAACTAGACCTTTAAATAGTAATCCCATCAAGGATCATGTAGTGTCTACTCCTCTTGTTAGTGATCCAGATTCCTTATGTTCATCTATGACACTGGAAACAAACAAAAGGAGACCACTTCAAAGGCAAAGGGTAAATTACCTTGTGTTAATCTGGAAAAGGAATTTGAAAAGGTTAACTTAAAGTCAGGTTCAAACAAAGTCAAATCAGAACCTAAAAGGACTTTTAAGGATAATCTTTCACATACTTCAAGTCAAAGACCAATTAACCAAAAAGAAAAGGATGTCAAACAGGTTAAATAAGTTAATTTTGTTAAACCAGTAAACACATCAAAAGAACCAGAGTCAAAACCTAAAGTGAGTGATGTACTAGAGTGTCACACACGTCTCCACAAAGACAGTTTAATCATAAAGTTGATAGCAGGGCGTGCTACAACTGTGGAGAATGTGGACACATTGCTTCCTACTGTCCTTATTATCAGACACCTAGGAAGAAGATTGCACTTCAGGACTCAAAACCTAGGGATTCTAAGAGGAGCTCTTTAACTCCACCTAGACGAACTAGTGAACAGAAAGTTCAATCCGTTAGCCAGTCGACTGTTTATCACAAACAGGCATTGCACAAATTTGGCTTATGGAAAGAGAAGTCAACCTCTGTGGGACACAAAGGAACCTGAGCTACCCTCATTTTAAGTGTCAATGGGTTGAATTTTTGATGTGTGATTCCTCTGGGAAACCCAAGCCAGTAAAGGCTTGGGTTCCTAACCTAAACTAATCCTTTACCTTGTATGTGCAGGTTGTTCAATACAGTGCTGAAACTAACACGTGGATAGTAGACAACGGAGCATCCAGGCACATGACAGGAAACAGAGCTCTTTTATAAAATGTCAAACAAATAAAAGGAGGGCATGTTTCGTTTGCTGGAAACAAGGGAGGATATATCACAGCTCAGGGAGAAGTGGAAATCAGAAAGTTAAGTTTGATAGGGTGAACTATGTTCAGCAACTTCAAAACAACTTACTCTCTGTTTCTCAAATATGTGATAAGGAATTTAAAGTCATCTTCGATAACAAGAGGGTACGTACTGAAGAAAGACTACGTGATCCCAGAGGACAAGTTTTGATGACTGCTTCAAGATATAAAGATCTTTATGTCTTGGATCTGTCAACAGCTTCTACAATGGATCATGAGGTTTAGTGTTTTCTATCCAAAGCTACTGAAAAAGACTCCATCTCCTGGCATAGGAGAATGGGACACATCAGTCAAAGGAAGATGAATCACTTGATTTAGAAGGATCTGGTGAGAGGTGTAAATGTCAAGAACTTTCAGCTTCCTGATTTCTGTATAGCTTGCAAGAAAGGTAAACAGACAAAGAAGTCTCATAAGGAAAAGAAAGTTAATTCAATAGAACTTCCTTTTGAACTTCTTCACATGGATCTGTTCGGTCCAGTCAGTACAAAGAGCATTGCAGGCGACTTGTACTGTTTTGTGGTCACCGATGACTACTCAAGGTTCACTGGGTAATGTTTCCGAAATCCAAATTAGAAACATTTGAATCATTCAAGGAGTTAGTAACCACACTGGAATCTCTCTACAAGCTGAAAGTTAGACAAGTACACTCAGAACGGAACGAAATTCAAGAACCATTGGATGGAGGAATACTGCAAGGAAAAGGGGATTGTGCATCAATTCACTTCTGCTTACACACCTCAGATGAATGGCGTTGCTGAGAGAAAGAACAGGAGCTTGATAGAGACAGCACGGACTATGCTGGTAGACTCGAAAGCCTATCCAATTTTGGAATGAGGCAGTGGCAAATGCATGTTATACACTGAATCGAGTCCTGATAGTCAAGCGCCACGGAAAAACATGTTACGAGCTACTACAAAGACGCAAACCGAACTTGGAGTATCTCGAACCATTTGGGGCGCCGTGCACACTTCTGAAGAAGACACAAGAAGGTAAATTCAGCGAGAAGGCAGATGAAGGCATCTTTCTAGGATACAACATACCTAACAAGCGAGTTTACAATAACTCAACAGGTCTAGTAGAAGTTTGGTGTAATGTTGATGTTCAACGATTCACCACACCACGTACTGGCAAAGGACCCGCCTACTTCTTTGACTATGATGGATTCTTCAAGTCCTTCAACATTCCTCTTTCTCCCTCGGATGACGAAGTAGCTACACGAATGATTTATGATAGCTTGAATCCACCAACATCTAGCTCACAGGGAGAATCATCTACTCATTCAGGGGAGTAATCGACGACAGTGACACCTCCTCTGAAAATGAAGCTGAAGAAGCTAACCAGAACAGTCAGGAGGAACAGGTTCCAGTTCCTGAAAGTCCACAAGCATCTACCAGTGGTGCACCTTCAACGTCAGAGCCTCAAACTCCAACTACCTCAGATGAAGAACCAAATGTTCATCATCATGGCTCTAAGGTAGCTGTTCCTACTACTCCAGGATCACGTCTAAACGTTTATCATCCCTTAGACGATGTCATTGGGGATGTGCGATCAGGAGTACAAACCCGAAATCAGCTGTACTCAGCTGATTATGCCTCTGTTATGGAAAAGGGATATATTCATGATGGTGCCTATCGGTGTTTTGTCTCACAGGTTGAGCAAAATATGTCAGTGAAGCACTAAATGATGAGGCATGGGTGAGTGCAATGCAAGAAGAACTTCTTCAGTTCAAGAAGTTAGGTGTATGGTCTCTGGTTGATAGACCTAAAGGTGCTAAAGTCATTGGCACCAAATGGGTTTTAAAATGCAAGAAAGATGACCAAGGGGTCATTATCAGGAACAAGGCTCGACTGGTTGTTCAGGATTTCGCCAAGTCGAGGGAATTGATTATAATGAGGTGTTTGCACCCGTGGCAAGGATGGAAGCCATTCGTATCTTCCTTGCCTATGCATCGTACATGAAGATTAAAGTCTATCAATTAGATGTGAAGGGTGCATTTCTTCATGGGGAAATTAGAGAAACAGTTTATGAGTCAACCCGAGGGATTTGAAGATCCTTATCATCGGATAGAGTCTACAAGCTCGACAAGGCTTTATTGGGCTTCATCAAGCTCCAAGAGCTTGGTATGAGAAACTCTTGACTCATCTTGTGAAACACGGCTTTCGCAGGAGTCATTGACTGCACGCTGTTCATTAAAGAAAAAGATGGCGACCTACTGCTCGTACAAATCTATGTTGATGACATAATTTTTGGTTCAAAGAACGAAGAGTTATGCAAAGAATTTGAAGCAATTATGCAGAAAGAGTTTGAGATGAGTGCTATGGGGGAGATGAAGTTCTTTCTCGGCTACAGGGATCGAACACCAAATGGGATCTTTCTACATCAGACCAAGTACGTAAGAGACATTCTCAATCGCTTTGACATGGAGAATGCATCTGCTGCAGGTACTCCACTGGCTACGAATCCGACATAGCCCCTGATGAAAATGGAGATCTGGTGGATGCCACGATGTACCAAGGAATGATTGGATCCCTCATGTATCTCACTGCCTCTAGACCTGATATCATGTATGCCATGTTTATGTTCTAGATATCAGGCTAAACCTAAGGTCAATCATCTGATCGGGGTCAAAAGGATTTTTTGCTATTTAAAGGGTACACCCACACTGGGGTTGTGGTATCCTCATGATGATGATTTTGAGCTCACGGCATATAGTGACTCGGACTACGGAGGCTGCAAGATGAACTACAAGTCTACATCAGCAGGGTGTCAATTGTTTGGGAGAAGATTAATTACCTGGCAGTGTAAGAAGTAGACATCAACCTGTGAAGCCGAATATGTTGCTGCTGCAAGTTGCTGTTCACAAATCATCTGGATTCAACAGCAAATGCGGGATTATGGTTTAACGTTCCATTCTACTCCTATTTTGTAGATAACTCTGCTGCAATGGCAGTAACTAAAAATCCATCCAACATCCTAAGACCAAACATATCGGTATTAAATATCTTCATACGAGATTGTTTCGAAAGAACTTAATTGATGTGGTAAAAATTAATACTGATTTTCAACGTGCTGACCTCTATACTAAGCCTTTGATAAACCACGTTTTCAATATCTGCTAGAGGTCAACGGCGTTAAAAGGAAGTGATGTTATTCCTGATGATGATCATGTGTAGTCCGATGTAGTTTAGTTAATTTTTCTTTTTTATTTTATTTTATTTGTTTATTTTAGTCTGTTTAAATTAAACCATGTTATTCTACTTTTATTAAAATCCTAAAATAATTAAACCAGGTTTGATTTTAGTATTTTAGGGGAGAATAAGTCAGCAAGCAACATTATATAAAAAAAAGGGAACCGAGGGAGAAGGAGTGGAAAGCTGATACAAGGTAGATCGTATCTGAGATACCGATTCAAATCCTTTGGAATATGATAGTACACAGGACAAGTCAAGAGGGACTTTAAAATCCTAATTAGAAAGATGAAAATAAAATCAAAGTAAAGTCTGTGTAGCCTAAGCAATATAAGGGAAGATGATAGAAAAACTGGTAACTCCTAAGTGAGGATACTCTGAGGTGACTGATTTGGTTAAGAGCTTATAATGTTATTGTCAAGAGTTAAAAGGGTCTTAAAAGTAAAATGTTCAAAATGAATGTAAACTCACTAAGTGTGACCCATTCGCACGATTGGATCATGGTTATGGACCAACTATGCGAATGGCTCCCAATTGGCCGATGGGCATGAGAATGATCCATTCGACCAAATAGAAGGGGGAGAATGAAGCATTCGACCGACTGAGGCTCAGTCGGTCAACTGAAGATGCGAATGAAATAGACCGAATGCGGAAGTCGACCGACCGAGGACTCAATCGGCCGACTGAATGCAATTGACTAGGCCAATCGTACGACTGAGACTCAGTCGCCCGAATGAACTCAGCGAATGAGGCCAGTCGGCCGATTGAACTTAATTTCAGTATTTAGGGCCTCAGTCGATATGCTGTCCTCATCACACCAAAATCGCACCCAAATCGCATTCTTCCATTACTCTGCCAAAAATTGCTACAGATCCTGATTTACATTGTTGTTGAGTTCTTACATTCGAGTGACGATTTTACAGGTACATTACTCTTGAATCGTACCAAAATCAAAAGATAAAGAACTACATACAGACACTCGATTGAATCAAGAACCAAACTGTGAAATGACCTAATCACTTGTAAACTAAGCAAAATGTTAAAATTAAGTTTAATAGGTTATTAGTGACAAGTAGGCGAGTCTAATGGACCATTAAACATGTTAAATGACTTAATTGGTCAAGATTTGTTGGACCAAAAGAACCAATGAGCCTGATCAGAGAAACCTCTAAGTCCCACAAGACATCACAACAGCTGAAGAAGACCTGATCAGCTGTTCTACAAAGTCTGAAGAATACAACTGCTGAAGTACGTCTGAAGTACTGAAGACAAAGACTGAGACAACAGCTGAAGATCTAAAGTCTGAAGACTTCAACAAGTACTGAAGACAAAGAGTGAACATCAACAGCTGAAAGACAAAGTCTGATGTTCAAGTACTGAAGACATCAGCTGATGTTAACAGCTGATGACAACAGCTGAAGAGGGCTTCTTCAGTTGTTGTGATGATTTTTCTTCTTCAGTAGTTTTCTTTTCCTTTCAGTAGTTTGTTTATTTTCTTTTCAGTACTTGTAAACAACTGAAGAGTTGTTCTTCAGTGTTGTAGTTTTAGTATTTTATGTTTTTCAGTAGTTGTAAATGAGATGTTTAACACTTAGGAACATTTGTAAGAAGATGTCAGTTGTTGACATCTTCAGTAGTTGTTAAACATCAGTAGTTATAAAACGGTTACATGTCACTTTCACATTTCAAGTGACATCAGCCTACGTCATTCTTTTCTTTATAAAGAAAGATGACTCACCTGTAATCGTGCCTTTAAGGCCGACAATCCTAATGCAATATTCCTTTTGTCGGATATTTCTCTCTCTATAACAAAATTCTTTTATCGTTTTATATCAATTGTTCTTGTTGAATTTGTCTAATTCTGAGCTATTCCGCTGCTATATCTGTTCAATCGATTAAACCAAGGGCTGAGATCCTAACAAATGGTATCAGAGCAGGTTAATCATTGATCGATCTAACAATTGATCATTGAAACTGTTCAATCGCTCTAAGTTTAATCGAATTAGCAAAATTCGCAAGGATCTGTTATAGAGATTGAGAGTGTATCGCTTCTGGCCGTTTTATTTGAGGTCTGTGTGGTTTTGAGCTAAATTTATTGTGTTTTTACTTGAATCTGTCTGATTTTCCACAATGACTACTTCTTCTAATGATCCTTTCAATACTGGATCCTCTACCAAGCCTCCGATCTTGGTGAGGAATGAGTATAACATTTGGCAGAGAAGATTGCTCCATCACCTGTCTGTCAATAGCTCAGGTTGTTGGACATCTGTGGTACATGGACCACATAAGCCAATGGTGAATGATCCGAAACAACCAGTTGGTTCCAAAGAAGAAGGAGCAATACCGATGAGGACAAGAAGTTGTTTGAAATCGATGCAAAAGCCCATGGAATTTTGGCTATGGCTATTCCTAATGAGATTTACTCTGGGCTTGCATTGTGAGTCTGCTCATGACCTCTGGAATGCCATCAAAGAACAATTTGGTGGTACTGATGAGGTTTTAGCAAACAACAGGGAAATCCTCGCCCAACAATATGAGACTTTCTCTCATAGAAAGGGTGAGACTCTGACTCAACAATTTGAGCGGTTTTCATGTTTAATCTCTGAATTGAAAATGGTTAAACATGAATATACCAGGAGTCAGATGAACCATAGATTTTTAAGATCACTGCCTGAGAGATGGAACACATATACCATTGTTCTACGCTCAAATGCTGATGTTGATCGCCTATCTCTCACCCAACTTCATGGGAAACTGCTTACATTTGAGAGAGAGATAGAGCAGAAAAGGAAATTGGTTTCATCTGGCAAACTCACTGAGGATTTTGTCCAAGGGAACACTGCCCTGATTGGACATCAAGAGTCAGAATATGCGTCATCTGAAAGCCAGTATGATGAGCATATTGATTTCTCTACAAACACTTCTGAGCCTGCCTTTGTGAGTGTTGATAGTTATTCTGCTGGTTAATAGTGACAATCTATGTTTCATCATGGATGATCTCAAGGGGATTGCTGATGATGACTTAGAAGAGATGGATATTTTGAGCCAAATGGCCTTGATAAATATCAGATCTCAGAAGTTCTACAAAAGAACTGGAAGGAAATTCCCAGGACTCTCTGGCAAAACCAAAGTTGTTTTGACAAGAGTAAGTTGAAGTGCCATAAATGCCACAGGCTTGGGCACTTTGCAAGAGAATGTAGATCATCTGGATCTAACTCTCCTGCACCCTTTGTGACTTTCCCTGGCAATAGTCAACAACAGAGGGCAACAACTGTCAATTCTGGTTATCATCATCAACCACAATCTCCTGCATATTTTGTTCCACAGGGGCCAATGCCATATCCATACCCCTGCTATTACATGCCACAACCAGGTCAGGTTCAAGCACCCACTGCTCAGCAACCACATGCACTCCCTGAGCCTCAACCATCCCAATCTCATCAACCTAATCAACTTCAAAAACACAGCTTCTTCACACCAGGTGTTGTTGACTGGAGCAGTTTACCAGATGATGTGTCTGGTAATGAACAACTGTTCTCAGGTGCTGGTCAACATGGTGGTGAGCATCCTTTTGGAAATCTAGCTCTCATGGCTTTGGAATCCTCTGATGGATCATCCCAAATACCTCTTCAACACAGGTATCACAGGTATCCTCTGAGGCTAAGGCCAAATTATGTTCTGAAACTTGCATAGCAGCATTTGCCTCTATTAGAGAAGCAAATGTGGCTTTAATCAATAAAAATGTAGAGCTAGAACAAACAATTTCCAAAAATAAAGCTGAGTTTGAGTCTGTGCTAAAAGAGAAAACTGATGAGATTTACAAATTAAAATGCCAAATTTCTGATGATAAGGCTAGGGAGGATGTACTCTTAGAGAAGTACAAAGACCTCAAGATACTCTTGCTGTCACCCAGGTAGAGTGTGATCGATGGGTACAATCTTGCAAGGGCTTTGAAATGCTTCTTAGTAAGCAAACAGCTTCCAATGTGAAGTTGGAATTGGTTAATCACACTGCTCCTCCTACAGTTTTTGCTTCAAGAGCAGGAGCGGATTCTGATGGAGAAAGTAATGACCAATCCACCTCATCATGTGATTCACTACTTGATAAAGCACCATCAGTAGTTGAAGTCAGTAGTAATCCCTCTGTGAACCTAACAGCTGATATTGATGGTTCAACTGCTGACACTCACATGATCAATGAGTTGATCAACCCAAGTGTTATCCCTAGAAGTACTGAGGGTACTGGAGAGCAGGGGATAACATCTGGAGTTCAAATCCTAATGACTGACAGCACTGAAGAGAAGAAAACTGTCAGTAGGAAGGATTTGAAGCCTACTAAGGAAGTTGACAAGAAGGCAAAAAGTGCTTCTAAACTGCGAAGAGCAAGTCTTCAGTAGTTTCATCTTCTTAGTTGATGATCAACAGAAGATGAAGAAGAAACCATGTGAAATATGTGGTCTATTCAATCATCTCACAGATGATTGTTGGTACAAAAAGGGATCCAAACTCAAACAAAAAGAGAAAATTAAAGAAAATTGGCTAAAATGAAAACTGAGTTTGAGTCCAAGTTTGTACCAGCAGCATCAAATCCTGTTACTCCTATGACCAAAAGGAAATCTAAAAAGGAAGGAGTGCAACAGGCAATAGCTGAGGTTGCTCAACAGAAGATGGTGCAACACAAGAACTCATCATCAAACACCAATACCAATGTGTCTGAAGAGCTGAAAGCTCTCTCCCAGAATCAGACACAGCTGGTAATGATGGTTCAACATCTGTGGGGAAGAGTTAACCAACTTGATGGCCCTGTGTTGAAACCCCAGAAAAGGAGATCCAAGCCGAAGGATTCTCTTCTACACCATCTCCTTCACCTCAAGCTATTGTGTCCAATAAACCTGTTAGTTTACCATCTGTTGATGAGACCAGGCCCAAAACCAAAAAGGTTTGGGTCTCCAAAACTAACTGATTGTTTATTTATGCAGGTTTCTTCAACATGCCAAAGTAGCATCTGGTATGTAGACAGTGGAGGATCTATGCATATGACTGGGAACAACTCACTTCTTAATGACTACTCTCCAGGAAGGAAGGGATTTGTTTCTTTTGGCAATGATGCAAGAGGTTACATCATCGGGAAGGGCTTTGTTTCCAATGGGGAAATAAAGTTTGATGATGTCAACCATGTGGAAAATCTCAAGTATAATCTTTTGAGTGTCAGTCAATTGTGTGACAAAGGCCATGTTGCCCTTTTCACAAGCCAGAACTGCAGGATTCTGTCATCCAAAGTTCTGAGTTTGATTGACAAGGTATGGATGCTCACACTCTCCTGAAGGCCAACAGGACAGGAAGAGTGTATGCCTTAGATCTTTCCAAGAAAATTGATCTCAAAGGCCATCCTTGCCTATTTTCCAAGGCCTCTCCTCAAGAATCTAATCTATGGCATAGAAGGCTGGGACATGTTAATTTCAAGAACATGAATCAGCTGATACACCATAGTTTAGTAAGGGGAATGCCTATGAAGGAGTTCAAGTGTGAAAACAACTGCACTGCTTGTTTGAAAGGAAAACAGCACAAGGTTTCATTTCCACCTATTGAAGAACCAAAGTCCACTGCCTGCTTACAACTTCTTCACATGGATCTCTTTGGTCCTGTGAGAGTGATGAGCATGGCACAGAAAAAATACTGTCTGGTAATTGTGGATGATTACTCCAGATTTGTATGGACTTTCTTTCTACATTCAAAGGATGAAGCTGCACAGAAGATCATAAACTTTGTGTTGTATGCTGAGAAGCAGTATTCCTCTCAGTCAAGTGTATTAGAAGTGATAATGGAACAGAATTCAGGAACAATACACTTGATGATTCTACCTTTCCAAGGGAATAAAGAGACAGTTTAGTATTCCAAGAACTCCTGAACAGAATGGAGTTGTGGAGAGAAAGAACAGGACCCTCATTGAAGCTGCAAGGTCTATGTTGGGATTCTGGACTGCCATTGACTTTTGGGCTGAAGCTGTCAACACAGCATGCTATGTGCAGAATAGAGTGCTAATAAATCAGAGGTTGATGAAGACTCCATATGAAGTTCTACATCATTTGGCCCCTCTCATTCTTTAGAGCATTTGGGTGTCCCTGTTTCATTCTCAACACAAAGGATCAGCTCCAGAAATTTGATCCTAAGGTGGATGCAGGGTACTTTGTTGGTTATTCATCAACTTGCAAGGCATACAGAGTCTTCAATTGCAGAACAAAGATGGTTGAAGAGACTTTACATGTCAAGTTCAATGAATCTCCAAAGGACAAGATTCCACAAAGCCCTGTGGAGCTCTTTGATTTGGACATACTGCAATATGTTCCTTATCAATCTCTGCTGTTGCTCCTGTCAACAGTTCACCACCTGGTGTTACTACTGAGATGATGATGATAGTAGTAATCACCTCTTCAGTTTAGTGATCAACTGCCTGAGTCCTCTAAACCTGATGCTCCTGTAGCTCCAGCCGCACCATCCACAACAAATGCTGATGAGATTTCTGCATCCTCAACTTCATTTGAGTTGCCACCATCTTCATGGTTTCAAGAATGCATCAACATCTGCTGCTGCTGAAGACCCTACAAACACTTGCACAGATTTGATTGTTTACCAAGAGCTGAAAAATCACCCAATATCTCAAATCCTTGGTGATATCAATGCTGGTGTCTCAACCAGAAGCCAGTTGTCCAATTTCTGCTTCTATGCTCTCTTCATCAGTCAGCTAGAGCCGAAGAACTATCATGTTGCTTTGAGGGACAATGGATGGGTTGAAGCCATGCAGCTTGAGCTTCTTCAGTTCAAGAAACAGCAAGTGTGGGAGCTTGTTCCTCTACCTCCAGGTAAGTGTGCAATAGGCACTAAATGGGTGTTTAGGAATAAAACTGATGAAAATGGGCTAATTGTTAAGAACAAGGCCAGACTGGTTGTGCAGGGGTTTGCACAAGAAGAAGGTATTGATTATGATGAAACCTTTGCCCCTGTAGCCAGACTGGAGGCAATTAGATTGTTTTTAGCCTATGCTGCACTCCACAATCTTAAAGTTTTCCAAATGGATGTCAAAAGTGCTTTTCTATATGGTACAATAAAAGAAGAAGTTTATGTGTGTCAACCACCAGGCTTTGAGGATAATAAGCACCCAGAATGGGTATATAAGCTTGATAAAGCTCTTTATGGGTTGAAACAAGCACCTAGAGCTTGGTATGAGACCTTATCAAACTTTCTTCTACAGAATAATTTCACTAGAGGCTCCATAGATAAAACTTTATTATTAAGAAGGTGGATCAGCATAAGCTACTTGTTCAAATTTATGTTGATGATATTATATTTGCATCCTCTGATCCCCAATTGTGTGAGGATTTCCAAACCTTAATGCAACAGAAGTTTGAAATGAGTGCAATGGGAGAATTACAGTTCTTTCTAGGTTTGCAAATCAAACAAAAGCTGATGGAATTTTCATTCATCAGTCTAAATACACAAAAGATCTTTTGAATAAGTTTGATTTACAAAACTGTAAATCTTGTTCTACTCCCATGTGCACACCACACAATTGGATGTTGATCAGAAAGGTAAAGGTGTTGATGAAACCCTTTACAGATGTATGATTGGTTCCTTGATGTATTTAACAGCTTCTAGACCAGATATTATGTTTGCTACATGTGTTTGTGCTAGATTTCAGGCTGCACCTAAGGAGTCTCATCTGATTGCAGTCAAGAGGATCTTTAGATATCTGCAAGGCACACAATCTCTAGGCTTATGGTATTCCACTGGACATTCTTGCAAATTAGTTGCCTTCTCTGATAGTGACTATGCAGGATGTAAGTTGACCAGGAAATCAACTTCTGGTGGATGCCAATTCCTAGGCAACTGTTTGATTTCTTGGCAGAGTAAGAAACAAACATTGTTGCTACATCCACTGCTGAAGCCGAGTACATTGCTGCTGCAAGTTGTACATCCCAATACTCTGGCTTCAGAATCAACTTTTGGATTATGGCATTACAGAGACTAAGACTCCATTATTAATGGATAGTGCTTCAGCTCTTTGCATTGTCAAAAATCCTGTCCAGCACTCTAGGACCAAACATATAGAATTAGACATCATTTTATAAGAGATTGTTTTGAAAAGGGTCTAATTAATCCTATGTTTGTGCCTAGTGCTGATGAGCTTGCAGACATTTTTACTAAGCCTTGGATAGTTCAACTTTCCACAACCTGGTGTTAAGGCTTGGTATGCTGCAGCTAGAATAAGTGACAACTACTGATGATCTCAGTAATTACTGATGATCATTGGTAACCATGTCACATATAAGTACTGATGAGTTATTTTACCCTCAGTAGTTTTTATAACTACTGAAGGCTAAATGCTTTAAGTACTGTACTTTATCTGTTCTACACTACTGATGTAGTTACAACTACTGAAACAGTAGAAACAGATAAGTACTGATGTCCTATGAAACTACTGAAAACAGCTAAAAGCTGATGAGTAAGTGTTGAGGACAGTATGAAACAGCTGAAAGGCTATGAATGACGACAACTACTGATGAGTACTCTCTCTTCAGTAGTTCACAAACTGCTGTTTCTTTATAAACAACTGAAGCAATACCATGTCTTCAGTAGTTTCACAACTACTGATGACTAACACCAAGTCTTCAGTTGTTTACACAACTGATGGCAAAACCACGGTCTTCAGTAGTTTCACAACTACTGATGACTAATACCAAGTCCTCAGTTGTTTCAACATCTGAAGTCCAACTTGTCTTCAGTAGTTTTTAAAACTACTGATGCCTAAATCAGAGACTTCAGTGTTTCAACGTCTGATAGTAAAACCATGTCTTCAGTTGTTTTAACTGCTGACCACCAATACCATCAGTCGTTTCAAACGTCTGAAAGTTAATACCACGTCATCAGTAGCTTCAAATACTGATGACTAACACCAAAACCTTCAGTCGTTTCATAACCCGTACCCTATATATACTGATCCTCTTTCAGAGTTTTTCATTCTTTCACGACCTAACTTTCAAAAGCTCTGAAAACCTTTCACCTTCATTAATGGCGACCATGCAACTCAAACCTCGACACAACTGTGTCGCGTACCTTACAAAATCGCCCTTCTGGACCAAATTTGAAAATGCTATAGATCTTATGGTCCAATCCCCACTAAAAACGGCTTTCCTTTTAAATCCAATCATTTATGCCGATTCGCTACGTCAGTTCTGGATGAATGCGACCGTTAATGGAGAATCTATCCTTTCATCTATCAACTCGCATAAGTGGTCATCTCTACTGCTACCATCCGCCAAATATTACTGTTAGATGATGCTGCCTACCCTGTTGGATATCCTAAGCGCCAACTTGATCTTCCTTTGGACAACGATATCAGGGTGATCTTAGTGCTTCAACAATCCTGAAGAAACATTTTCCAGATGCTGAACGATTATTATTTCATATGGTAATGTTTGCCTGGCTCCGAAGACTTCCTCTTGGGATCAACTGTCTTCCAGATGGCAACAGGTATTGTTCTCTATCCTTGAACAAGAACCACTAAACTTTTCTGAAATAATTTTTCTTGAACTCAAGGATATGGCCACAAAACCACTTTCTAACCGTTGGATACTATATCCTCGGTTTATAATGGCCATAATAGAGAATCAGCTTTCTGCTGAGGGCTAGTTGGTCTGGGAGTCCCTGCTTTGGCTGTATTGCCGGAGGTATACTCCCGACACAACACTGACCAAACTCTCAAACAGGCTGCCAAGCTGCGCAAACCCACGCAGCTGGAACCCCAGCCTCCACCTCCACATCCAAAGTCCCCTCCAAACCACAAAGAAGAAGCCTAAGAAAGCTACTCAGGGAATTGAGTCCCCTGTGGATGCTCCTGCTGCACCAACGCAGGTTATCTCTGCTGGAAATAACCCCCCAGTAGAGACTGTGACTCCACCAACTGAAGCCGCTCAGGTTTCCTCTCAAAAGGAACCTGAAGCAACCACTCAAAGGGAAGCCACAATGCTGGGATCCTCCTCACTTGAGGGGATTACCATTGAAGAGCACCACCTGTCCGGGTGCACACTGCTTCCACACCCTCTCCTGATGCAACCGCCCCTCAAAGCCCTACTATCATTGTTGCAAAAGTGCTGACGCAGTTGCATTCCTCACCCCACCCAGACACCAATTACTACTGGGATACCTCAACACCTGAGGGGGAGGATCACGATGCTTCTGTCAACCCACAGCACAGGGGTTATCATGTTCCATCTTCTAGTGTAGATAAGGAGGTGCGAACTTCTGGTGAGGCTGCCACTGCCTGACTCAGCAAATGACCAGGATGCAGTTGGTAACATCTCTAAGTCCTCACCAGTGGCAACAGCTGATGAAGGACATAGTCCTGAGGCTGGAAGTCCCCAGAACCGAGAACAAGGGGCACATGCTACAATGATCTACACTCAAGGCATGTTCATTCTGACTTTGTCAGGAGGTCAGGTGATTCAGCACAACTGATGATGACCTGAGCTTCTTCTTTGATGTAGTTGCTCAAAACACCATTTAGAGGATGAGGTTAGCAGACTCAAAGAGCTGCTGGCCAAGATGTCTCAGGATGCAAGTCCATCTGCCACCACAATACACCCACAGATGGCACTTCTTCTGAAGGTCCCCTACACACTGAGCCAGTATATACTTCCAGCCACCAGCCTTGCTTTCGGCACTGATTCTCAGGAACAGAACCACCCTGATCAATCAGTTGCTACCCTTCAAAATTCCCTACCTCTCATCACTCCCATGATCACAGATATAGTGATCAAAGCCATTGATGAGAGGCTTCCTACAATAATACACCCTTGGTGGAGGAGTTGGTGACTAAATCTCTTTCTACTGCTCAACCCTTGCATCCAATGCAACCAAAAAGGGGGAGAGTCAGTTAGTTAAAGGAAAAAGGAAGAGGATAGATGGGGAGAAGGCGAAAGAATCTGAGGTTGTAAATGAGAAGGAGAAGGAGAGTGTGAAGGGAGCTGAAGTGAATGAAAGTCAAAAAGACTTTCATGTCACATATCAAAAGAGAAAAGGAGAGTCTGAGAAGGAGAAGGAGCTGAAGGATATGGTGAAAGAAGCTGACGCCAACCATAACGTTCAATGGATAAATCATTGAGCAGTTGAAAAGACATTCGAGCATATAGGCAGGGTTTTGACATCAAACAACTAGACTCGAGATCAGAAGGATGGAAAAGAGGAGATCAATTCAGATGGGCTAGCTATGATGCCTTAGAAAGAGAAAGGCTGAAATAATGATCAGATTTATAGCTAAATACCTGGGAAGATCTCTAATGGAAATAAGGGCCTGGACCAGGGACAACATCTTGGCAATAACCACCAAGATTTGTTCGTCTGAAGAATACTCAAAGGTCTAGTGATTGAGGTATTGAATGAAGCTGGGGTTGGGAATCGAAAAGAACTGACAAAATTTACCAAAGCCTCCCTTACAGCCAAAATGCTAAAACAGTCTGAACCTCAATCCTCAAAATCACTATCTCCACAACCCACTAAACAACTCCTTTACCCTCTAAACAACCATCCAACCCACAAAACCAAATCCTTTACCTCAAAAACCCATTGCCAGTGATGTACCTAGCCAAAAGAAAAGAAAGGTACTGAGGCCTGATGAAGATGAAGAGGAGGATGAAGACAGACTGCCACTCTCTGCAGTCATTACTTTGCCTAAGGCTAAACCAATGTCCATCACTCCTGCTTCTCAAATGCATGATGTAATGATAAAGATTGAAGAGGAACAGATGCAAAAACATGATGAGGAAATGCTGAAAAGCATTGACAAAGCATATGCTACATCCTCTTCAATGATCAGCATGAAGAAGAAGTATTAAGATTGTACACCCTTGCTAATACCTTTCAATACCAAAGGGAAGAGTAAGGATATGGCCTGATCCTAGGGTGGCACACCGGATTGTCAAGAAAGAAATTCCTTCAAGATACAAGGGCCAAGTGAAGAGAGTTGTCGACGAAGACATCACTGTGGTGCTTGTAGTGTCCCCTGGGAAATTGTTGAAGAGTTCAAGAAAGCCTATGAAGCCAAACAACCACCTCAAAAGATGTTAGAGAACAAAATTATAAAGAAGGGATTGGTTTACAAACGACTTGAAAACTTCAAACAAGAAGAGCTCAACCTGCTCTTAGAAGGAACTCATCCAGATGAGTTTGCTTATAGACAAATAACACGGTTGAGCTCAAAAATGGAAAACAGGCCAAGTACATATCTGAAGTGTATGGCCGAGAAGGATTATTTGATGGTGTGCCCGAGGTGCTGACAATGGATGAGCAAATCATGTTTTTAAGGGCTTACACCAGGGAATCATATAGGCTGATACACGGGAAGTAGATCTCATGGTTGGGGCAACAGCTCGTGTCCAAGTCCCCAATACAGAGCTCCCAACCATATCATGCCAAACAGATCATCAGAGACTTCTTCCCAGGCCGGTGCTGAAAAAGGGTCACTTCTCATCTGATCAAGAGGATTAAGAGACCAATCTATCTGCCAAAATAAGTGGGACTCGTCAATAACTTAGAGGGTTTGGCTGCATTGGTTCAGGGGGAGTTTGTTGGACCAAAAGAACCAATGAGCCTGATCAGAGAAACCTCTAAGTCCCACAAGACATCACAACAGCTGAAGAAGACCTGATCAGCTGTTCTACAAAGTCTGAAGAATACAACTGCTGAAGTACGTCTGAAGTACTGAAGACAAAGACTGAGACAACAGCTGAAGATCTAAAGTCTGAAGACTTCAACAAGTACTGAAGACAAAGAGAAGATCAACAGCTGAAAGACAAAGTCTGATGTTCAAGTACTGAAGACATCAGCTGATGTTAACAGCTGATGACAACAGCTGAAGAGGGCTTCTTCAGTTGTTGTGATGATTTTTCTTCTTCAGTAGTTTTCTTTTCCTTTCAGTAGTTTGTTTATTTTCTTTTCAGTACTTGTAAACAACTGAAGAGGTTGTTCTTCAGTTGTTGTAGTTTCAGTAGTTTTATGTTTTTCAGTAGTTGTAATGAGATGTTTAACACTTAGGAACATTTGTAAGAAGATGTCAGTTGTTGACATCTTCAGTAGTTGTTAAACATCAGTAGTTATAAAACGGTTACATGTCACTTTCAAGTGACATCAGCCTACGTCATTTTTCTTTATAAAGAAGATGACTCACCTGTAATCGTGCCTTGAGGCGAATCCTAATGCAATATTCCTTTTGTCGGATATTTCTCTCTCTATAACAAAATTCTTTTATCGTTTTATATCAATTGTTCTTGTTGAATTTGTCTAATTCTGAGCTATTCCGCTGCTATATCTGTTCAATCGATTAAACCAGGGCTGAGATCCTAAAACAGATTCGACCACAGCGATCGAACAGTGGGCCAAGCGACTAGTCGTTCGAATGAACTCAATCGCACGATGAACCTGCGATTGGGCCATTCGGCCGAATGAACCACCCGAATAGTTCAGTCGGCCGACTGAACCAATCGAGACTCAGTCGGCAGATGAACTCAATCGCAGTCTCATTCAACCGAATGAACTCAGCGTATTAAAAACAACGAATGACTCCAGTCGCATGATTCATTCGCATGAATATCAGAATGGAAGTGAAACACTACCTTAGAAACTGAATTCTGATGTATTATGTACTAATGATCATGTGTTTTGTGTTTCAGGAAAAATGGCTGACAGATGGTTCTTAATCCAAAGCACAACATATGTGCCCATTTGGACCACACAACTCGGAAAGGGGCCAAGTTCTCTGAGATTATAGCCTTCCTCAAACGCTCACGGATACATAAGGCTATATCTACACCGTGCACGCCTTACAAATCACTACCAACAGCATTCTGGGAGAATGCCTCAGTGGATCGCTCTCGTGAGCCATACAGCATTCGAAGCACCATTTGGGTCAAGCTATCGACATTACCGCTACTGACATCCAGAGAATCCTGAGTTTGGGGATGCTCCATCACCCATAAGTTACATCCTTTGACAGTGAGAGGGTGTTTCCTCCGCAATCAGTATGCGGGGGACATTAACTCGGGGGTGCTAATAAGAGCAACCTGTGCCCACAATACACAATATCTAGCACATGTGATTTTAAGGCATTGCTTCGAGAAGGGGTGGTTTTGATGACCTATCAGATCAGATACAAAATGCCTTCGTGGCTCTAGTGCGAACACCCTTTAGCTTCTCGAATATGATCTTTGCTTATTTGGTAGAGAACATTGAAGCAAAAGGGAAAGAACGTTTTGTATGTATCCAGGTTTCAGATGATTCAATGAGAGCTACCTCTGCTCCCCAAGGAAAGTCACGAGCAGTGACTTTTGGACTTATGGATGACATACTTTGGGTAGGATGGTGGTGTACTGGGCAAGCAAGTGAAGCCCCAGGCAAGAGGTGATTGGCCATTTAGCAGATTGAAAGTTATGTGCACCGGGGAGACGCGAATGGCGTCACGAGGATAGTGACCCGACGTGGAGCCAATTGTCCTACCCATGATGATTCAGATGATGATGATAGTGGGGGTGCCGGAGACAATATGCCTGTTCCACAGAGAGGCACTACGTCTGATGTCGTGCCGGAGACAATATGCTCTTAACTCATAATGGTTCTTGATCTGCAAGGGATTGTCAGAAGGTCAGTGGTTATACCCTTGAGAAGGGGAAATATTCACGATCTATCAAACGAGCAATGGCAGAAATTTTCAAGCTCAATCCTGATGAAATAGTGAAAGATGCTCCGACATGTAATGCTACCTGTGATGACGAGCTAAATGACGTTGATGAAATAGAGATAGAAGATGTCACTGCAGAGCACTATCCTCAGTATGCTGACAATGAGGGCAATGTGGTTCCCAATCTGGGTGAATCCCTTGTCGGTGATACATTTGAGGTGTTAGACAAAATGGAGCAAGAGTCAGAGAAGACAGAGGGAATGGCCCAAGCCTCAAAGGATGATGTTGATATCCGTAAGGCTGAATGGGCTGCATGTTTTAAAGAAGTTAGAGCCCAACGTGCTGCATCGAAGAAGGATGCCTACACCAAGATTATAGAGTCAAGAAAATCTTAGGTGTCAGGCAGGATTATAGCATGGCATATTTTGATGATCTTAACGTTTATGCCGTTAAGAGGGAGAAGGGCATAGAGTACTTTAGATTTCCACATGATCTAAGGACTCTACCAGGTTTTGAGCTCAACCAGCTAGCCAAATTGAAGCTGTTGTATGCTGACCCGAGAAAGATGTCAGGCTGGTTGAGGCTGCCCTAAAGAAAGAGTACCACACAAGGTGGATTAACTTCAGACTCAACAACCTACAAGGTATATTAGAAGGTCTGAGATGGATGCCATTACTGGAAAACCAAAGATAGTGTTGAAGTGGAATCCTCCGCGCACAAGTCAAGAATCCCATTCGGGAAATGACAAAGGATTTCACACCACACTTAAGTGGTGGTACTACGATTGGAGAACAGCAGAAGCGGTCATAGTCCTAAATAAAGAGGGCCAAATGGATACAATCGGAGTATTCGATCCGATGTGGCTTACCAACTTGTCGGAAAATGATGTCTATACACTTTACAAGTGGCCACCGTTCTATGATACGCAAGATATTGTACAGGCCCTCCAGTTCCAAAATGTCATAAGACTTTGCTTCAGGTTGATATTCACGTGGGAGTCACAAAAGAGGACAAGTACAAGAAATATGAGGAGGTAATGAAGAAAACAAGACATTAAGAGATCAGGTCCAAGGGGGAGTTTGTTGATACATGTATGTCCCTAGATCATGATATGTGATGTAATAGATCTTGTTTGGTATGATGATGAAATGATATGATTGTTTGTTAGTTATAATGTTTAATGTTTCATTAATGAGTCGACATTGAATTGGTTAATTAGTTAGTGATTGCTTGAATGATTACACATAAGTTTATTAATTAATTCATTCAAACTTAACATAATGAAGTTCTCATGCGAATGGCTCATGCGAATGAACCATACACATGAATAACTTCACACGATTGACTCAGTCACACGACTGAACCAGGAGACTGGATCAGTCGTACGATTGTAACATAAGATTGGCTCAGTCGCACGACTGAACACTCAGTCGTACGAATGAATCAACCGCATGGTTCAATCGCACGACTGAACCATACTAATGGTTCAGTCGCACGATTGAATAGTACCAACCTATAAATACAACTCCATTTGTGAAAAATAGGGACTCTCGATCAATACGATTCCAGGCGTACCCTAGCCGTCCAGAAACCTCCCAATTCGTTCTCCAAGTTCATAGAACACTTTAGATCGATTCCCAATCGATTTCTAACGTTAGTTTCAATTCTTGATTGATTCTTCGTGTGTCTCATTGATTGGATCGCCAATCAAATAGGATTCCGCACTATTTGATCTGGTTTACACGTTAAAATTTAGGTATTTCGGTCAAATACCAGGTCCTAACAGATTCCCAATCGATTTATAACGTTAGTTTTAATTCTTTATTGATTCTTCGTGTGTTCTCACTGATTGGATCGCCAATCAAATAGGATTCGCACTATTTGATCTAGTTTACATGCTAATCACTAGGTATTTCGTTCAAATACAAGGTCCTAACATGATGATTAATCGTATTCATGAGCGGGCTATGTGCCTTGTAGTGTGGATCAACTGTCGGGGGTTAGCTACCATGAGGATGTGTACCGACAGGGATGGCATCGTTGGTGATTAACAGGGAGTCTTTCTTTGTGCAATCTCATTTATGATGAAAATAAAAGACAATGAAAGAATGAAAGATAATGAACATGCTTTTATGATGCAAGAAATGTTATGTATTATGTTGCGTTGTCATATATGAAGGATAAAGTTATATTTTTTTATTTACCTAAAACTAGAATTCACTCAACAACGTTGACTTTTATGCATTTTCCAGTTGGCAGGTAATGGTTGCTGAGGATGGCACGGGGATAGCTACTTGGCTCTTTTTGGATGGCATCCGTTTTCATAATGTTTTTGCGATGTAATGCAACAAGTGTTTTGTAACCGGTCAACAATGTATTATTTTTCAAAAGTGATTATAATGAAATGGATGTTTAGATGTTTCCGCTGCGATGGTTTATTTAAGTTAATGAAATTATATGTTTTATGTGCGATGATTGACCAACTGTGAGCATCCCGGGAACGAGGCCTTATAATCAACAGATATGCAATGGCCCAAATATGCAATTGAGGTATTGCTGAAGGTGCATTTAGTTAGTTTAGCCACTAGTTGATTAGTTTTAAGAGTTTGCAATACCAACCGAAGGTGGTGCGAATGATCAGCCCAAGAAGAACTATAAACAAGTATATCATTGAAACATACCAAAACAAACTTACGAAAGAATGACCAAAAAACATCATTCATAATTTGATGGAAAGTCGATGGAGCATTAGATAGCCCAAAAAGGCATAAAAAAAATTCGTAATGCCCGTCATGAGTGCGAAAAGCGGTTTTGGCAATTGATCCCTTTTGGAGACGGATTTGATAGTAGCCTGATCATAAGTCCAACTTGGAGAAGAAACGAGCCCCATGTAATTCATCAAATAGTTCGTCAATAGAAAGAATCGGAAAACAGTCACGGATAGTGATGGTGTTCAATGCTCTGTAGTCCACACAAAACCACCACGTATGATCTTTCTTACGAACCAACAGTACCGAGGAGGAGAATGGGCTGTTACTAGGGTGTATAATTCCTTGATCAAGCATTTCCTGCACTAGACGCTCAATCTCCTGCTTTTGAAAATGAGGATATTGATAAGGGCGAACTGAAATAGGAGCACTAAGGGGTTGCAAGGAGATACCATGATCTTGTAATTTTGTAGGTGATAATCCTATGGGAGGAGCAAAAACCAATGGAAACTCGTGTAGAAGTACTTGAAGATCAGTCGGGTAAGCAGGGTCGAAAGAGACCTCAGGAGTTAAAAGGCGAAGGTGTACATATTCAGCAATAGAATCTATTTGAGCTAGGCGTCTTAAACCATTAAACTGAATCGGTTGAGCGGCTGGAGCAGGATCACCTTGCCAAACAACCATTGTACTAGCCAATTGAAACTCAAACGTGGTGGTGGCATAACTAGTTATAATTGGCCCTAAAGTAGATAACCAGGAAACACCCAAAACCAAATCCCATCCTTACAATGGTAGCACAAATAAATCAACAAGAATAGTGGAATTTTGAATTACCAACTCAACCTGTTTGGCCACCCCAGAATGGGGTAGATGTTCTCCGCTACCTACCACACTATAAAGGGAGGAATTGATTCATTACCAATTAAGAAAAGACGCCACCCAAGTTTGTATGAAACAATGAGTACTGCCCCCATGAATAGACTTTCCTTTAATTGTACCCAAAAACCATAGTGTAGAAACAAAACAACCACCGGATAGAGCATTGTATGAGATGGAAGAATGAGTTTTTACATCTTGGAGTTGTACGGCGTCTGCCAAAGCCGAATCAAAAGAAGAGTCAGTTGGAGATGCTACGAGGTCAAAAAAATAACAATTGAGGAGCAACTTTACACTTATGGTCAACAATATATTTTTCGTCACACTTAGAACAAAGGCCCAATGCACGTTTTTGAGCTAATTCGGTGTGATTTAAGCGGCGAAATCCAATGGAAGAAGAAGTATTTTTAGGGTGAATAGATGTGGAAGGTGATGAGCTGTAAGAGCAAGGTGGTGTTTTAGGAGTGGGTAAGATGGGCTTAGAGGAGCCCAAGAAAACACGACCCATTCCATGTTCCAGGTGGATTCGGTTTTCGTGCATTTGAGCAAAAGTCATAGCATTGTTTAACATCACCGACCGATGAATAAAATAGACTGTGTAATGTCCGATCGATGACCCGAAATAAAACAGTGGACCAAAAATGTCTGTGGTAATGGCATTGTCCGATTTGAGGTTTCCTCAAACCAATGACGGTAATCAGCCACGGTAGTGGTTTGCTGAAGTTTCGCCAACAATCCCTCCGGTTGTTTGAGTTCCTTAGCCTTGAAGCGTTGGACCAACTAAGCCGTTAACTCAATCCAACCAAAGAGCATCGATTGACGTTGCAACCAATCGAACCAATCAACCGCATCCTCATCAAAATAAAACAAAGAGATCGTCAATCATTCAGAATCCGGAATAGAATAGAATTTTGAAATACCTATTTTCCTAAGCAATCTAATGCTCAAGATGTTCACCAGAAACACGTGCCAGATGAATCGGCGCTGGTTCGTGGCGGCCGAAGATGGAAACGCCACCGAATTCACCGATGTCAACAAGTTTTCTCGGTGGAGGTTTCGATTTCTTGGTAAAAACACTTAATTGCACCCAAACCTTATTCATCATCTTCTTTTGTTCCTCAAATGATTCCGCGATGCCCGAAACCACCATTCCCAGATCAGTATGAGAAGACTATAATTTAGTTTGAGAATTCTGTATTAACTGAAAGGAATCATGCAACAACTTCTGTGATTCCTGTAGAGCTTTGATTGATTCATCCATTGCCTTAGATCTAGTGCCATCAGCCATGAAGACTAATGGTCAATGAAAGCACCAATGTAATGGTTATAATTTTTTTGAACAATTTAAGAATAATAAGAACAAATTTCTATTCTGAATTAGATGAGAAGAGGATGAATTGTAGAGGAAGATGGGAAGAAAAATACACCACACAAATAACATGAATAATTCTCCCTATTTCTCTTTCTATTTCCACTACTTATAACAAACATATTTTTTAAATGTTTAGGTCGTGCTGAGGTGGAATTGCACAAAATCATCCCATTTCCTATTGGCCTGCTGGGCCCGATTACTGTTCCTTGGTTTGGGTTGCTCCTTTGATCTAGTTGGGTTTGTGGGCACGTGCATCTTGGTTTCATTCATTACAGTCAATGTTAGACATGAAAGAAGTGACTAAAGATTTAGCTAACCCATCACCAATCAATATGATCAATCCAGTGGAGGTGGAAGTATGAATTCTTGTGAAGGATAGATTATTAATATTCTTCGTGGTTAAACAAGATTGAATTTCCCAAATTTAATTGAGATAGCTTATCTCAATAATTATACAGAGCAACATTTTCTTTCAGTTGGATAAGGTTTCGGATGCAACAAAGTTACGATTAGCATCTATCTGGTTTTGAAGATAAGGCTACCTAGTGGTATTAATCTTGATATTCCACCAAATTAGAGTGAACTCCAAGACAACTGAAGGTCAAATTAGGCAATCTTTTTAATGATGCTAAGTCTAAATTAAAGAATTTAAAGCAAACTTGTAGCTCTAAAATTATCATGATGCTTTTCAGTTTATTGTTAGTACATTGTAATTGCCACTCAAATATTCTTTAAGCTGTCTTATTGCTAGGTTAGAGGAACAAATTTGTTGCATGTAAAAATGTTTACCCTAAAATCATTATAAGAGACTTATGGGCTAGTTAAATGGCAAGAGGCTTCTCTAAAGATTAAGAAGACTATAATGACCACTAAAACTACTACTAATAGTGGCCTTGAGAAGGGAATAATTTCATATACAAAGCCTGTTAACATTATGCCTTCTGGAGTGGAGGATAAGGATAATAATTGGATAACTTCAACTATTGAGAAAAGATCAATCGAGTTGTGCTATATGTGTGATAAGAAGTATACTCATAGTCATGTCTTTAAATAGAAGAGGCCTCAAATTATCATATTGTAAACGTATATATATGATGAAAAGGAAGAAGAATCTCTAGCAGTGGCTAGTGTGGAGTTTGCTTAAATATCTATTAATGCTCTTCAACGCAGTGAACTTTATCAATAAATGAGAGTTAAAGACCATGTTGGGAAGACTGATATATAAATTCTAATGGACACTTGGAGTTCTCATAATTTCATAAAAGAGTCTTTGGCAATCAAGTTTGGTTGGTTATTGAGTGCCAAACCCTCTACGACTGTAAAGGTGGCTGACGGTGGGCAGGTGATCTATGATAAAATGATGAGTGGGTTTAGATGAAAAATACAAGTATTGTTTTTTGAAGATGATGCTTATGTAATACCATTAGGAGGTTGTGATCTAGTTCTTGTATTTCAATGGTTTACTAAAGTTGGTGGTATTCAACTATATTACCAAGATAGAAGATAGAACTATTGAATTCAAGTATCAAGTTCAATAGGTGGTGTTAAAAAGGTGGTGTTAAAAAGGTGGTGTTAAAAAGGTGGTTTTAAAAAGGAGTCATTCTAAGAAGGCTTCCACTATGTGTATGCATAAAGGTAGTTTCTCAAGAAAAGCTAAATAAATAGGGTAATTTTGAAGTTGCAAATCTTTTCAGTAGAGGGCAGCATACCTCTACTTCTATGCGATTTTTATATGTGTGTGTGTGTGTAGGAAGCTAAGTGTGATTCAAAACAATCTATAGATATTAGAGAACTTTTGTCTAACTATAACGATGTTCTTTTATAATTTGAAGTTCCTAAACCTCTTAGGGAAGGCTTTGATCATAGAGCTCATTTGAATTCAGGTACTACTAGTATCAACAGAAGTCCTTATAAATACTCATAAACTCAAAAGGTTGTCACCAAGAAGATGACAAATGAATTGCTAGAGCAAAAGATGATCAAATAAAGCAATAGCTCTTTTGCTTATCTTATGGTTTTAGATGAAAAGGATTGCACAATAGTTATTATTTTTCTAGTTGAAGAGTTAATGAATGAATTGAACGGTAGTTATTATTTTTCTAAATTGGATCCTAATTTAGGCTATTATCAAATTAGGTTGAACCTTGATGATGATTATAAGACTGCTTTCAAAACCCATAATGGTCATTATGAACTTTTAGTAATGCCTTTTTGTAACACCCGACTATTTTTTTTGAAGACTCAAACGAAGGAATTAAGTGAAGAAAAAGAAAGAAAAGTTATTTAACCCAAGTTGAGGGGTTAACGTATCAAAAGGACAAAATTTTCGAAAAAGTGGGTGTAAAAGGTGGCATGGCCGCCCATTACTCTCTCTTCACACTCAACATTCGGATTTTCAAGAGAGAGAAAGTGAAGGAGAGCAGAAAATCTCGGATTTTGAAGAACAAGAGCTGAAAAGATCGAATTCAAGGTAAGCATTCGTGTGTTTAAGATGTTCTTAAGCGGTTCATCTTCGGTTGTATGCTTATGTGTGTTTGGGTGTGTTCGGATGTGTGTTTTGGTGGGTTTGTAGGTGTGAACTTGTTGCAAACGGGTTTGAAGGAAGTCTTACCCGAAGAAGCTGCAAAGGTGACTTCTAGAACCCCTCTTTTCACATGTTTTTAACTATTTTCAGGCTGGAAATGCAGGTATGAATATTTTTATAAAGTTGGGTTTTATACCCGTATGTATGTTGCGAGTGGGGTTTGATTTTGGGCTATGTATGTGTTTGATGTTGTTATGGACATATTTCTAAGGCTTAGAATGGATGATTTAAGCTTAGAACATGATAAATTGTGTTTGGGGACCGAATTATGATGCTAAGTATGTCTTAGGCTGCTCATGCGCCCAATCAGTAGCTCATGCGCCCAATCAGTAGCTCATACGCCCAACCATAAATAATAGCCTAAGTGTTCCTCATGCGGATGAAGAGTCTGCTGAAAAGAACTGTTTTGTTCTTCCGCATTAACAAATGCAGAAGACTAGAAATGATGCGGACAAGTTTTGCTCTTGCGCATTGACAAATACAGATGAGTAGAGTAAATGCGGATGAGTAGAGGAAATGCGGATGAGTAAGAGGAAATGCACATGAGTAAGAGTAAATGCGGATGAGCAAGAGGAAATGCAGATGAGTAAGAGGAAATGTGGATGAGCAAGGAGAAATGTGACTGAAGGTCATGCGACTGAAGCCCATACGCCCGAATGCCATGTGACTGAGGGTCATACGCATAGGAGTCATGCGACTGAAGGCTATGCGACTAAGAGTCCATACACATAAGTGTCCATTCGCCCTATAGTGTTCATACGCCTAAGTTTTCTCACGCGCCTAGAAGGCCATGCGACTGAATAGTGCTCATACGCCCAAATAGGGCTCATGCTCCAGAAAGGACTTGTTTATTTTCTGATTTTTTCGGGGGAAAATGTAAAAGTAGGCATTGACTTGGGAGGTTCCTGGGGGCATAGTAAGTTTTTTGAAGTCAGTGATGATTTGATGGGCGATGTATGATTGATGGTTATGCATGATGATGTGTGATGATGATGTGCGATTGATGATGTGCGATTGATGATATTATGCCTATGTATGATATGATCTGTTATGTTTTTTATTACGTATGATGATGTGACTTTACGTGGTGTGACATTGTTAATGAACGTAAGTATTATCTTTGAGAAGTGAAAGATTTAAGATAATTAAAGTGGAACATAATGAATGAATGAAAAGCCTTGCAAGCATATGAACGGAGGTTCACAACTCATTTAGAGTTGTTAGTTCAACTGTGTGTATCTACAACGTGTGATTTTGGCTAACTCATAAGGGTTCATACACACAGTAAGAGTTCAGTCTTGATGACTACTCCAATACGTGTGATTTCCTAATTACTATGTGTCATTCAACATGCAATTTTGGCTAACCTATAAGAGTTCACACACAGGGGGAGTCTGTCCTAGTGGCCACTCCATACGTGCGATATGTCTATTATGTACGAACATGCGAAATGTACTAAACGAATGATGATGAAGATAATAATTATTACCTTGATGTATGTATGATGTGTGATCATGTGCGATAGTAATGAAAATTCTTTAACAAATGGAAGGTAATGCAATGTTTTTATAAAACTAGAACTCACTCAGCAACGTTGAATTTTTATGCATTTTCCAGTTGGCAGGTGAGCATTGCTGAGGACGGCACGGGGCAGCTACTTGGCATTTGTGGATGGCATTCTTTTGTATAACGCTTTTGCATTGTAATACGAACGAACTAGATTTTCTAACGAATGATTCTATATTTTGTAGAAGTGTTTATTTAAAGGAAATGAAATGTCTGTTTAAAGTGTTTCCGCTGCATGATTTTAGTAAAGTTAATGTAATTATATGTTTTATGTGCGATGATTGAGTAGCTGTGAGTATCCCGGGAACAGGGCCTTACAAGTTGGTATCAGAGCCAAAGTTTAAGTGAAATGGGTAAATTTTCAAAATAAACCTAAACTTTAACTGAGAATGGACGGAAAGGAAGGGATGCCAGTCTGAGTAGCTGCGTGCCATCAGGTATTTTATTAATGTTAACCGATATTACGTGCGCATGTTATGTGGTTTATGTGTTGTTTGTAGATTTAGATACTGATGTAGTCGGGATAAGAAATGCTTGGGGTATTAAGAGTAAAGTAAGTGGCTAATCACAACTGGCCACTATAATTAGGGACTTACTATACTTGACATAAACTAAGTTGTTCCTTTGAATGACCGTGTTAGTGTTTGAATCCTTCAGCGTGTGTTAGAGGATGGCTAGTGGTAGATCTTTGAAAGCGTCGCGTGGTGGACGTCGTGGTGGTCGTGAGAGGAAGGCCTAGAGCCAAAGAGGTGGTTCATGATGAACCCGAGACCCCTTGTCCGGAGGCTGAGGACAAGAGTGCTAACTTAAGGGCCTCAGTAAAGGAGGCTGTAGTTGAGGAATTACATCAAGTCATGCAGACGATCCTACTGTCTATGGTGACCGAAGTAATAAAGGCTGTAAGGGAAGAAGAGAGAAGGGAGAGAAACAGGTCCTCAGGAGGACATGAGCAATCGGAAACTGAGACAGTTGTCTCCGATGATGAAGAGAGGAAGAAGAGCCTGTGCAGGAGGTGGCATGAGGCTGTAACTATGGGGCATTTATATGATGCAAGCCCCCAACGTTTGATGGGAATGACACTGCTGCTACTGCTCTATGATGGGTGAGAGAGATGGTGGCAGTACTCGACATTAGCAAGTGCCGGGAAGATCAAAAGGTGAAGTTTGCCGCTCACTCATTTGTGGACTCGGCTTTGTGCTGGTGGGACAATATCGTCCGAGCCGAGGGCAGTCGGGCAATTGGGAAGATGAAGTGAGCAGAGCTGAAGAAATTGGTGATTGAGGAGTTCTGTCCTCATAGGGAAATGGATAAGGTGGAAAGGAAGTTCCTGTAGCTGAGGCGGGAACAATGACTCTTCAGCAATGCACCACGAAGTTTAATGAGATGGCACGGCTGGTGCTTGATCAAGTAACACCTCTGTCACGAAAGATTAAAAGTTACATTCAGGGCTTGCCAGCAGATGTCCATAGGAACATGATCGTTGCCCGACTAAGCACGTTTAGGTCGGCAGTTGACTTGGTGGGGATGGTGTATGATTAAAGAACTATGGTGGTGGCTAAAGGCCAATAAGAAGTATGGTGGAGACCGAAACTGGAATGGGAAGAGGATTGGACAGGATGGTGTCCCGACGAACAATAAGCGTGCACGGATGGGTGACCGACGTGTGGTCACATCTGGTGCAGGGTTGAGGAGATGTGGTAAATGTGGGAAGGAGCATTCGGGGGAATTCAAATGGGAGTCAAACATCTGCTTGAAGTGCGGGAAGCCTGGCCACGTGGCAAGAGAATGTGGGGTTGTAAGGTGTTACAACTGTGGAGAGAATGGCCACATGAGCAGGGACTGCAAGAAGCCAAGGGCTGAAGGTTCGGGAGCGAAGAAGACTAGAGGAGAAGGAGAGAGGGCTAGCGCCAGAGTGTTTACGATGACGCAGGAGGAGGCTAGGATAGACCCTGATGTTGTGTCAGGTACGTTTCTAGTAAACCAAACTTTAGCCTCTGTGTTATTCGATTCTGGTGCTAGTAAAAGTTTTATTTCTGCTGCTTTTTGTGCTACATTGCCAGTTAGTAGTAAGAATATAGATGCGCCCTTTGATGTAGAAACTACCATAGGTAAGTCTACCAAAATTTCTGAGATGATAGAAGGTTGTTAGATGGAACTAGAAGGTCATAAATTTCTAGTTAGACTATTCGAGATGACCTTAGGTGGTTTCGATGTAGTTCCTAGGATGGATTGGTTAGCGGACTACGATGTGAACATTGTGTGTTGCAAGAAGATGATTCGGTTAGCAGCGCCTGACGGGAGTATGGTGACGGTTTACGGTGATCGGGTCACGACAATTCCAAAGGTGATTTTAATGGCGGTGGCGGGAAAGTGCATGTGGCGTGGATGTAGTGCCTACGTGGCTTATGTGAAGGATGTGGACACGCCAATACCACAATTGTCTAATGTACCGGTGTGTGTGACTTTCCAGATGTATTTCCCGAAGATTTACAAGGAATGCCACCTGACCGAGAGATCGAGTTTTAGGTTGATTTGATACCAGGTGCCCAACCCGTAGCTAAGGCACCGTATCGATTGGCTCTGACTGAGGAGCTGCTTAATAAGGGGTTTATTAGACCGAGTATGTCTCTTTGGGGTGCTCCAGTCTTATTCGTAAAGAAGAAAGATGGTAGTATGAAGATGTGTATCGACTACCGTGAGCTGAATAAGTTGACGGTAAAGAATTGGTACCCGTTACCGAGAATTGATGATTTGTTTGATCAACTTCAAGGTTTCAGTTGGTTTTTGAGGATAGATCTTTGATCTGGCTACCATCAGCTAAAGGTGAAAGAGCAGGATATTCCTAAAACAACTTTTCACACGTGTTATGGTCACTACGAGTTCCTCATTATGTCATTTGGGTTGACCAACGCGTCAGCTGCTTTTATGGATATGATGAATCGAGTGTGTCGGCCGATATTGGATAAATCAGTGATTGTGTTTATCGATGATATCTTGATTTATTCGAAGAGCGAGGATGAGCATACCGGTCACATTCGAGAGGTGTTGGAGACGTTGAGAAGGGAGAAGTTGTATGCTAAATTCTCCAAGTGCGCATTCTGGTTGCGCGAGGTCCAGTTCTTGGTTCATGTGGTGAATCTTGACAGGATTATGGTAGACCCAACAAAGGTGGAGGCAGTGATGCAGTGGAAGTCTCCAAAGACGCCATCCGAGATTCGTAGTTTCTTGGGTTTAGCAGGATACTATAGAAGATTCATTCAAGACTTCTCTAAGATTTCTTCTCCACTAACCAAGTTGACCTAGAAAGATGTAAAGTTTGTATGGAGTCAAGCTCAAGAGAAGGCGTTCGAGGAGTTAAAGGAGAGGTTGACTCGAGCTCCTATTCTGTCATTACCCGATAGAAGTGAAGATCTGGTTGTTTATTCTGATGCTTCCTACTCGGGGTTGGGGTGTGTGTTAATGCAGAGGGGAAAAGTTATAGTCTATGCACCCCGACAGTTAAAGGTTCATGAGGTTAATTACCCTACTCATGACTTGGAGTTAGTAGCTGTGGTCTTCGTGTTAAAGATATTGAGGCACTACCTATACAGTACAAAGTGCACCATATTCACCGACCACAAGAGCTTGAAGTACTTCTTCAAGCAGAAGGACCTGAACATGAGGCAGAGGAGATGGTTGGAGCTCATAAAAGACTATGATATTGAGATCCATTACCATCCGGGCAAAGCCAATATGGTGGCGCATGCCCTTAGCTGAAAGGAGAGACCCGAGCCGATTCGGGTGAAAGCTTACTAGTTGATCATGACCTCAGATGTGATCAAGCAAGTTAAGGAGTTTTAGGATGAGGCATTGAAAGAAGATCATCTTAACTCCAAAAGAATGAGAGGTCTGGTAGCGGAATTGGGTGAAAAAACACTTGGTGTTAAGACCCGATTCAGGCGGATGTGAATTCCTTGCCTTGGGAATCTAAGCGTGAAGATTATGGATGAAGGTCACAAGACTCGGTACTCTATTCATCCCGGTGCTACAAAGATGTACCAAGACATGAAGAAAGATTATTGGTGGCCGGGTATGAAGCGTGATGTGGTGGAGTATGTGAGTAAATGCCTTACTTGTTTACAAGTGAAGGCCGAGCACCAAAAGCCGTACGGGAAGATCCAACCTTTGGATATACCAGAGTGGAAGTGGGAACATATCACCATGGACTTTATTACGAAGCTACCGCATACCACGCAAAGGTATGATGCCATATGGGTGATAGTTGATCGTTTGAATAATAGTGCTCACTTCCTACTAATCTGCGAGATATATTCATCCAAGAGGTTGGCGGATCTATTCATCAAAGAAATTGTAACTCGTCATGGTGTACCAGTGTCTGTTGTGTCTGATCGCGACAATTGATTTACATCCAAATTTTGGAAGAAATTCCACGATGCTATGGGGACAAGGTTACACATTGGCACTGCTTATCATCCCCAGATGGTTAGTTGGAAAGGACCATTCAGACACTGGAGGATATGCTTCGAGCATGTGTCATCGATTTTGGGGGAAGTTGGGATGACAACTTGCCGTTAGCCGAGTTCTCATATAACAACATTTATCATGCTAATATTGGTATGCCTCCTTATGAGATGCTATGCGGTAGGAGATACAGAACACCGTGTGTTGGGGTGATATCAACCATTAAGAGTTAGGGATCATCAAAGTGGTCGAGGCTATGACTGAGAAACTGGATAGGATCAAAGCCTTCATGAAGGCAGCCAAAGATAGGCAGAAGTCCTATGCTGATAAACGACATAGATCGATTGAGTTCCAGGTGGGTGATAGGGTTATGTTGAAAGTCTCACCTTGGAAGAGTATCGTTCGGTTTAGAAGCGGGGCAAGTTGAGCCCGAGATACACAGGGCCTTTTTGAATCATTGCTAGAGTAGGAGAGGTGGCTTATAGATTGGAGTTACGAGATGAGTTAAGTGGAATTCATCCGACATTCCACGTATCTCATCTGAGGAAATGTTTGGTAGACGAAGACATGGTTGTACCACTAGAAGATATCGAGGTAGACGAATGGCTCAATTATGTGGAGCAACCGGTCACGATCATTGATTGTAAGAGAGGAGGTTAAGGAATACAGTGGTTCCTCTTGTGGGTGTACAGTGGAAGCATATGAAGGGATCTGAGTCTACGTGGAAGACTGAAGCGGAGATGAGACATCATTACCCATGATTGTTTGAGGAATAATAGGTTTTGGGGATGAAAGCAATATAACGGGGGTGGACTTGTAACACCCAGAAATTTTTTTGAAGACTCAAACAAAGGAAGTAAGTGAAGCAAAAGAAAGAAAAGTTATTTAGCCCAAGTTGAGGGGTTAAAAGTGTGAAAAGGACAAAATGTTTGAATAAGTGGGTGTAAAAGGTAGCATGGCCGCCCATTACGCTCTCTTCACACTCAACATTCAGATTTTCTAGAGAAAGAGTGAATAAGAGCAGAAACTCTTGGATTTTGAAGAACAAGAGCTGAAAAGATCGCATTCAAGATAAGAATTCGTGTGTTTAAGATGTTCTTAACTGGTTTCATCCTCGGTTGTATGCTTATGTGTGTTTGTGTGTGTTCGGGTGTGTGTTTTGGTGGGTTTCTAGGTGTGAACTTGTAGCAAACAGGTTTGAAGGAAGTCTTACCCGAAGAGGTTGCCAAGGTGAGTTCTAGAACCCCTTTTTTACATGTTTTTAACTATTTTGGGGCTGGAAATGCGGGTATGAATATTTTTATAAAGTGGGTTTTATTCCCGTATGTATGTATGTGTGTATGTTGCGAGTGGGGTTTGATTTTGGGCTATGTATGTGTTTGATGTTGTTATGGCCATGTTTCTAAGGCTTAGAATGGATGATTTAAGCTTAGGACATGATAGATGGTGTTGGGGACCGAATTATGATGTTAAGTGTGTCTTAGGCGGCTCATGCGCCTAAACAGTAGCTCAACACCCAACCATAAATAACTGCCTAAGTGTTCCTCACGCAGATGAAGAGTTTGCGGAAAAGAACTGTTTTGTTCTTCAGGATTAACAAATGCGGAAGACTAGAAGTGATGCGCACAAGTTTTGCTCTTGCGCATTGACAAATGCGGATGAGTAGAGGAAATGTGGATGAGTAGAGGAAATGCGGATGAGTAAGAGGAAATGCGGATGAGTAAGAGGAAATGCGGATGAGCAAGAGGAAATGTGGATGAGTAAGAGGAAATATGAATGAGCAAAGGGAAATTCGACTGAAGGTCATGCGACTGAAGTCCATACGCCCGAATGCCATATGACTGAGGGTCATACGCATGGGAGTCATGCGACTGAAGGCTATGCGACTGAGAGTCCATACGCATAAGTGTTCATTCACCCCATAGTGCTCATACGCCTAAGTGTTCTCATGCACCTGGAAGGCCATGCGACTAAAGAGTGCTCATACGCCCAAATAGGGCTCATGCACCCGAAAGGACTTAGTTTATTTTTTTGATTTTTTCGGGGAAACATGTAGAAGTATGCTTTGACTTGGGAGGTTTCCGTGGGTATAGTAAGTTGACTTTTTCAAGTCAATGATAAGGTGATGGGTGATGTATGATTGATGGTTATGCATGATGATGTGTGATTGATGATGTGCGATTGGTGATGTTATGCTTATGTATGATATGATCTGTCATGTTCCTTGTTACGTATGATGATATGACTATACGTGGTGTGGTATTGTTAATGAACGTAAAGTATTATCTTAATGAAGTGAAAGATTTAAGATAATGAAAGTGGAACATAATGAATGAATGAAAAGTCTTGCAAGCATATGAAAGGAGGTTCACAACTCATTGAGAGTTGTTAGTTCAACTGTGTGTATATCTACAGCGTGCGATTTTGGCTTACTCATAAGGGTTCATACACACAGTAAGAGTTCAGTCTCGGTGACTGCTCCAATATGTGCAATTTCCTAATTACTGTGTGTCATACAACGTATGATTTTGGCTAACACATAAGAGTTCACACACACAGGGGGAGTCTGTCCTAGTGACCACCCCATACGTGCGATATGTGTGATATGTGCGAATGTGCGAAATGTACTAAACGAATGATGATGAAGATAATAATTATTACCTTAATGTATGTACGATGTGTGATCACGTGCGATAGTAATGAAAATATTCTAACAAATGGAAGGTAATGCAATGTTTTTATAAAACTAGAACTCACTCAGCAACATTGACTTTTTATGCATTTTCTAGTTGGCAGGTGAGTATTGCTGAGGATGGCATGGGTCAGCTACTTGGCATTTGTGGATGGCATTATTTTGTTTAATGTTTTGCATTGTAATATGAACGAACTAGATTTTGTAATGAACGATGTAATAATTTGCAAAAGCGTTTATTTAAAGGAAATGAAACGTTTGTTTAAAGTGTTTCTGCTACACGATTTTAGTAAAGTTAATGTAATTATATGTTTTATGTGCGATGATTGATCAACTGTGAGTGTCCCGAGAACGAAGCCTTACACTTTTGGGAATACTTATACTCTATGCTTTTTCAGAGTTTGATGAACCACGTTTTTAGACTTTACTTAAGGCGATTTGTTCCGACATTATTTTGATGATATGCTTTTCTATAGCCCCACTTGATTCGCCCATATTGAGCATCTAAGAATTGTTCTTGCTTTATTGAGAGCTAATAGTTTGGTGGCTAAAGGTTCTAAATGTGTATTAGAGCCAAGAAACTTGAATATTTAGGCCATATGATTTTGGATAAAGGGGTAGCTACTAATCCTTTAAAGGTCAAAATATTACGAGGTTGGCCTTTACCTACTATCCTTAAGCAACTCAAAGGATTTTTAGGCCTCACTTGTTTTTATAGGAGGTTAGTCAAGAATTATAGAAGTATAGCTAAATCTTTAAAATCAGATGCTTAAAAGGAGCCTTTTTCTTGGTCTCAAGAGGCTATTCAAGTCTTTGAAGCCATAAAGATAGTAATGAGTCATGTTGGCTTCTCTAGATGTCAATAAAATTGATGCATCAAGTTATGATATATGGTTTGTGTTAATGCAAAATGGGCACCTAGTAACCTTGCTAAGAATTTGCTAAATGAAAGAGAACTATTGGCTATTAACCATAATATAAGAAATTATAAGGTTAATGTAAGGCTTATGCACCTAAAACATCTAAAGTCTTTCCTGCATGCATGCACTGGAAATATTATAAGTATAAAATCTTCCAAAACCAAGACCAACATCTTCCGAAGCCAAAAGTGAAGTCTTTAGAAGCTTCAAAGACAAAGTCTTCCGAAGCCAAGATGTGAATACTAGTAACTGTACCAAGAGAAAGCTATACTCATGGAAGCCCATTCCAAGAGACACTTTCTCTTCACCCTTAAAGATCTGGACTGTATCCTCAGATAACCTGGAATACATGGAGATAGTATAGCAAATGACTCTTATCACTCACAGACCCAAGATGTTCTACAAGAGGACAGGGAGAAAGTCATAAGAATCATAGAACCTGGGAGTTCTTCACAGAGTATGGACATTGAGGACTCATCATCCTCACTTGTAGTTGTCCATGCTGAGCAACTTTCTCAAGTTCACTTTGATGTGGACTTACTAGACTCACTCATTCAGAGTCTCTTTGAGGAGGGAATTCCAAGGGCTATGTCAACTCCACCCCAAGGAGCTTCAACTTATATTATTAGGTGGAGGTATGATGCTGACAGAAGAGCCCTCATACTTCAAAGAGTTCAAGGGAAGCAAGACATTTTTTATTTTCAGACCTTGAAGTTCTATGAAGGTCTTGACCTGGTCAATTGCCACTTACCAATCCAAGTCAAACTAGGCAAGCTACTAGGCTGGCTCAAAGAATTCAAGACATGATTATTGGAGAGTTCAATCAAAGAAGAAGAAAAAGGCAATCAGGTACTGTCATTGGTCAACTGGATGTTAAGGTGGACCCTAATATTAGCTTTGAAGGGAAAACCGTGACTAAAGGCCCAGTGACAGAATCTGTAAGCTCTGTCTCACAACCAGCAACTCCAACAATCCATTCCCTCAATGAAACACATGTTGGTGAAGGTGTATCACCGTTTCTTTCTGGCCGGTGCATGGATGCTTCCTTGAGTGTACCTTTCTCTTCTTCCTTTGTACTATTCCAAAACCTAAAACTTGTAACTGTCTTTTTTCTTCACTTTCTTCACCTTTAAGCTTTCTACAATGGCCGACCTAAACTTCAGAAACAATTGTGATTTCTCCATGCAACTTCACAAGAAACATATTCAGGTTGTGCTGTTGAACTATGAGAAAGATTCTATTTTCTCAGAGGTTTACCAATTTCTAGCTCTATCCAACTATTTCACCTCCCTAACCATTGATCCCTGCTTGATTTCTAGAAGACCTGTCAAGAGGTTATTATGGATGGGGACAAGGCACGGTCTGCTACAGTGCAGGGGAGGACTATCTTCATCACTCCAGCCATGATCAACACTAATTTTCAGCTGGATGATAAGGAAAGTGAATGGTCCTTTTCCAAAGGAATCTATCAACCACTCATTTCAACACATGGTCTATGAAGGATATTTCTTTGCAATGACCTTTAGAAAAAGGAAGGTCTCATCCCAATGGAAGTACCTACTCCATGTGGTCATCCACAACTTGTCCAACAAGCATGGGGGATGGGACTAGAGATCTGAGGATCTCTCCTTTATAGTGCATGGAATGGTTCAAGGGGTCAAGTTTAGGTACTGTCAATTTGTTTACAGAAATTTACATGCTAACTTGGACTCCTTAGAGTATTACATGTTTCCTAGATATGTTCAATAAATTCTCAACTGTGAACTAGGCTCGCAGTTAAGGGAAACAAGTATTATTCCTAAACTGAGACCGATGAAGCCCGACATCTTGAAGATATTGAAGAAGCTAACTATTGGCTTCTCTAGGGTAGAAACAACCCTTGTTCAAAAAATGTTAGAGCTTATTTCTCAAGGTGACAACCTAGCAACACAAGCTAGTGTTAAACCCACACCTTCTACCTCTCAACCACTTAAACAAGCATAAATCATCCTCACCTACCATAGAAAATCCAAACGAACCCGTGCTCAAGCTTTTGAGCTTATGTAGGTCCTCATATCATCGCCCACATAGGAAGAAGTGGACACTCGAGCTCTACTTCTCTTGAGGAGCAAACCACTCCCATCTTACCAAGAATTGATGCTAAGGATCCTCATGCTCAGCCTGATGAGCTCACTAGCCCATCAGCCTTAAGCCTTCACTCTGAGTCTCAACACTCAAGTGAACAACCTTGAGGGAAAAGTTACCATCCCCAGCCTCTAGATCTAAATCAACCGATCCCTAACCTTGAATTCTATGATGATGAAGATATGGGATTCAGTGAGTACCATGAGTCTCTCTACTCCCCCCTACTCAAAGAGAGATGAGTGTTTCTAATTCTCCCATATCTAGCACCACATCATCCACCCAACTGAGGTGGATCTCCTTGAACCTATTTAGGAGGTCTATATGGAAGAGGCTTTCACTTCTATAGGTGATAACATCATTAGGATCTCAACCATGGCAACCCAGTCCATTGACACTTCAATTGAAGTTGTTAGTGAGCAGGGGAAATCCAGTAACAAAGAACACTATACTAGTGGTGAGAGTGAAGACTTTGGTCCAATTCTCTCATCCCCCAATGATTCTTCTGATGAAGATGAAGGGAACTTGAGACTAAAGGTGCATAAATTGTCACAAACATGGTCATATTTAGTCTCTAAGGTTAGTAACCTTGAATCTCAAGTGACTACCTTACAAAATAGGGTCAATATTTAGCAACTTGAGATATCTTATCTTAAGGAACAACTAGCTGGGAGACCTTTAAGGAGAGCTCATCTAGGAACACAAGAACATGTGGATGTGATTGACCTAACTTTTAGCTCACCTATGCAAGTGGGTGATGCTACCAAAAAGGGGGAGAAAGTCATAACAATCACAGAACCTGGGAGTTCTTCACATACTATGGGGAGAAAGTCATAACAATCACAGAACCTGGGAGTTCTTCATAGAGTATGGACATTAAGGACCCACCATCTTCACTTGTGTTGTACATGCTCAGCAACCTTCTCAAGTTCACTTTGATATGGAATCACTAGACTCATTTATTTAGAGTCTCTTTGAGGAGGGAATTCCAAGGGCTATGTCAACTCTACTCTAAGGAGCTTCAAATAATATTATTCGGTGGAGGTATGATGCTAACAAAAGAACCCTCATACTTCAAAGAGTCAAGGGCAGCAATTGTTTTTGAATTTCAGACCTTGAACTTCTTTGAAGGTCTTGACCTGGTCAACACGCCACTTACAAATCCAACCAAACTAGACAAGCTGATAGGCTAGCTCAAAAGATTCAATAAATGATATTGGAGAGTTCAGTCATAGAAGAAGACAAAGGCAATTAGGTAATGTCATTGGTTAACTGGATGTTGAGGTGGACCCTAAGATTAGCTTCGAAGGGAAAACCTTGACTCATGGCGAGTGACGGAACCTATAAGCTCTGTCTCACAACCAGCAATTCCAACAATTCATTTCTTCAGCGAAACACCTGCTAGTGAAGGTGTATCATAGACTCTCTTTAGCCAGAGCATGGATGCTACTCCAAGCAATGAAGGCCAAAGCTCTCTCCACCCTAAGTCACAAAGGTTTGTGAGTGAGAAAGGGAAAAGGAAAATGATTCTTGAGGAGATTGAGAAGGAGGAGAGAGAGAGGAAAAGGAAGCTAAGGAGAGAAAGGTCCACTAGGTCTTCAGGTTTCATGCAAGCTACAATCAAGGCTGCCCCTAAATTAAACACTCAAAATGATGAGTTAAGGGAAGTCAGGATTAATTACCTACAGACTAGGAACTATGATATAGATAAGAACACATTTCTCTCCCCTTAGAAGAACTAAATGAACTGGTAGACACGGAAGTTTCTAAAGAGAGGAATGAAGCAGAAGATGCAAGGTTGCTCCTCCAAATCAAAGAAGAATGAAAAAGAAAAGATTGCACAAGCATGTCCCTACCCTCTCTCTAGTTCAAGAAATCTTGTGCTAGAGACTGCAGCAACTTCACAACCTCATGTAGACAAATAAGCTCAAGGCAAAATATGATCAACTCTACCAGCCAGCTATACTTCTTCCCTTGTCCATGAGTATATTGAGTTGAGTATCTCAAACAACTTGAACTCAAGTACCAAAGAACAAAAGGCCACAAAGAGAAAGATGAGGGAAGAAACAACCAAGTCAAGAGACATCATCCAGAAGAGTATGAAGAAGTCTGCTGATAGGCAGAGGATGATGAGGTTTGAAGCCGTGTGGATTCTCTGGAGGGTGACTTGGTCCAATGTTTTTATCTACAATGGATGAGCACATTAGGGTGATCAAGAAGAAGATCAAAAGAGGAGAGCTCATTGACTTACACTCTTCACCAAGTCAAGCCCCTCAAGAAGTGGAGGTTAAGGTTGAAGAATTAAGACAACACAAGCTGGACCTCCTACTAAGTCTTAGCAAGCTTCATCTTCTAATCCATAGCAGGGTCAAACTACCTCTCCTTTTGAACCTATGAGGGAGGAAGACCAAATTAAGAAAGACAAGACTGAACAACAAGGCGTTGCAGGCCAGTCTTCTCAGTTAAAGTTTATCTGGGATCAAGTCAGGCTAGTGCAACCAAAACTAACACTTAGACAATTTTGGTACAACTAATGAAGGACTTCCGAAGGCAAATCCTGAGCTTCCAAAGGTCAAGTTTGAAAAAGCTTCCAAAGAGGAACTCCAACTTTCGAAGACAAAGTCTTCCTTCTTCCAAAGTTCAACACTTCGAAGACATCAAGAAAATGACTTCCGAAGTATGAAGGCCTGAAGAATGTCTCAAGCCTTAGAAGAAGTAGCATCTTTTGAAGCATAAGTGGATTCGGAAGAACCTACTATGAACCAGTGGACATAAGTATGGTCCTTCTGACACTCCGCTGCAAATTTTTGAGATACTGCATGGTGTTTTTTATGCCCATGTAGTTGACCATAATTTATCCACTATTCATTCCTTATCAGTTAGTACAATTACCAACTTTAGTGGGTGACAAAAGGTTAGTCATGGACATGTCATGACTACCAAATCTTAGAAAGTATTTTATCTAAGATACCTTATCATTAGCAATGTAATATTTACTTTAGTCCTAGGTTTCTAGCTGGTATCAAAGTATATCTGGCTGTAGGTAGTAGTATATATAGTTTCTCATTCTAACTCATGTAACATGCTTGTAAGAGTCTTGTAATACTTTGAGTTGAGAAGCATGTATACAAGTGTCTTGAAAATTATCTTCTTGTTCTTGATTACTTAGTATATTATTAACAACTCTTAAAGGTATTCTTCATCATCTAACCGAGTGTGATTCAATGATTTTAAGAGACAACACTAGTGTTGAGTGTCCAAAACCGATCCTACAATTGGTATCAAAGCTTCTTAGGCTCTTGATTGTGAGATCTTACCATCCAAATCAATCTTTTCTTCACTCATTCTTTCACCAAACTCAAAATGGCCGTTAACCAAAAATCTGAATATGAGATTAGGACGAAGACCAAAGCACCTATCATCACCCTTAAAACTTCAAATCATGGAGCAAACTTATTGAAGGTTTCATCAGATTCCAAGATAGCAAAATGTAGAAGTCTATCACCAATGGTCCTTACAAATTAAAGGTTACAACACCGAGTGGAAATGGTGCTATGATAGAGAAGGAGGTGGAAGATTACTCTGATGAAGACCACAAAAGGCTAGACATTGATAGCAAAGTTATGACTGTTCTGATGATTGCAATACCTAACTCCATCATGGTGGGTTTTGAGCATTGCAAGTCAGCCAAAGAACTGTTTGACGCCTTGACCTAGATGTAATCCGGCTCAAATGACTCCAAGAATTATTCACTGAGGCAACAATTTGAGAATTTCACTTATATTGCTAGAGAGACCCTTAGCCAACAATACTTCAGGTATATGGATCTTATCTCTTCCCTTCAGTCTGTGGGAATAACTCTTGAATTAAGAGATCTCCCAAGTAAATTCATGAGTGCACTCCCAAATGAGTGGACATTCTACTATGTCTCTATCAAGAGGACAGAAAACCTAAACTCCCTCACCATGACTAAATTATATGGCATCCTTGATGGATACCGTGTAAAGATGGAAAACAAGAGAGACCACTTGGTAAATAGACCGTCAAGCTTTCGCCCTCAGCTTTCCTACTAGCAATGGTTTAATGGTTGTTGAAGGCTCAGGACCCCCCAACCTCAACAGTATCTGACTTACTCCCATCAGCAATCTTGTTCTTATAGGGCATACATGACATTCCTTGAGACTCAAGGTCTCAACAGGCTCAGTCGAGTCCTTTCCAGGATAGTTGTGCCTTTGTCTCAGGAAATGGCCATTCTAGTGATTTTCAGTTTTGCTTTGATGATTTAGACTATTTTAGCCCAGATGATGTCGAGTATATGGACATTTTTCAACAGATGGTTTTGTTAACTTACAAAGTAAAGAAGTTCTTCAGGAGAACTAGAAGGCAGTTTCCCCAAAACCCAACCAACAACAAGTTTGGTTTGACCAGACAAAGGCCAAATGTTACGACTGTAACCAACTTGGTCACTTTGCCAGGGAATCCAAGGCTCCCAATTCAAATCCGGGAATCTCTCATGCATCCACACATCCCACTACACCTAAAGCCATCGGGAAGTCAACTGAACAACATACAACTGATATAGCTCAAGACATTAACTGGAGCTTCTGGTACAGGATGTGGCTCTTGCTCAAGCATTGATGGCTGGAACTGATGACATCAACGTATTTGAACACCTCTGTACTCTAGCTTGCATTGCTAAAGTTAAATTGTATTAGGACTACAATATGGAAACTAAATCTGATATTGTCTTTAAATATCCTAAAATATGATTTTAAAAGGACTAAATATGATTATTTAAAGAACACTGAAGAGCTAGAGAAAATTGTGTCCTTGTTAAAACTTGAACATACCAATTATAAGACTCAAATCAAAGATTTAATCTCCAAATTGAGTGAGGCTCAAGCCCAGCTTGTCACAGCTGAGGCTCAAGCAAGGAAGCATGCTATCTCTAAGCAAAATTTCCAAGATATTTTTGCATCATCCACTCACTCAAAACTTTGTTATCAAAACAAGGGTGGGTTGGGAACCAATGAAATTGCTCCACCACACTCTTATGAGTCTCTCAGACAACCAAGATGTGGGACCAAAGAGCAAGAGGTTCCATCTGCTGACCCACCTTCCCCTGAGTTAAAAAGTGATGCAACTATGGAGACCATCACAATGACGAACCAGGTAAATCAACCCTCACTCACCAATGATGATCAACCCTACCCAACAAAGCCAAAAGAAATAAGGATAAGGCATCCATCAAAACTTCTAAGAGTGTGGCTGAGTCCAAGTTGAAAATAGACCCAAAACAAAAGGGCGCGTTCATTTCAGTTGGATTCCAGGTGGTTGGAAACTCTGATCCTAGAAAGGTGTGTATTACCAGCTCCCCTGTCCTGCTCAAGGATTAGAAGTTAAAGGGAAAGACTGTTGATGAAGACAAGAAAAGCAAGAAACAACAGTCCTCAAATTCCCAAAAGACTAAAATTGCATGCATAATGTATGGTCTGCAAAACCATATAGCTAAAGATTGTTACTACAATCTTGCAAGCACACATTATGAAAAAAATGTTAAGAAAGAAGGAGTCAAGAAGGGTTTCACATTTGGACCTTATCACATGGTTCAAGCGATAAAGAAGGGAAGCTTGTTTCTAAAGCAACGTTGCTTTCGGAAGAAACTCATTCTTTGAATGGAATATAACTTGGAAGATAAGGCTAAGAAGATTCAAGAGAACAAGAAAGTTCATTTGAAACCTTCCGAGAAAAATACTATTTTAGAAGAAAAGGTGGTGAAGGCTACTTCCCAGAAAAGAGAAGCTTCGAAGAATGCCATGCTACTTAAGCTTCAACAAGCATATCTATACCAATCAGCCAAGGGATGGAGCGGAAGATCAAAGAAGAGGCTGCAGCCCAAACCTCTTCTTCACAAACATCTATTGAACCCCATGCATACACTTTGATTCAATTAAATCCTCATTATTGGGAAAGTGCAAGACCAATATGGATTGGGTTTCCAATAAAATTAACTTTTTCACCTTATATGTAGGGACATCCACATGACAAGAATAACAATGTGTAGATTGTAGATAGTGGATGCTCCAGGCACATGACTGGGAACAAATCTCATCTTCAACAATTTTAACATTTTGATCGAGGTCCTGTTTAATTCGAAGGTGAGGCTAGAGGATACATTTCTGGCAAAGGAAGTGTGTCCAACAACAAGTTAAGAGTCGACAAAATATACTTTGTCAAATAGCTAGAACCCAATCTGTTAAGTGTTTCTCAGTTTTATGATCAAAAGCACCAAATGCTCTTCATAGAATATGAGTGTATTATCCTCAAACCCGAGATGACAATTCCTCAGGAATTGGTGCTTTTTAGATCTCCCAAGGAAGGGGATATGTATAAGCTGGATATGAACAATGTTTCCTCATTGGGTGAAGTATCATGCTTTCCTTCCAAAGCTGATAGTGATGTGTCAACTCTGTCGCATAAACGAATATATCATGTCCATTTTAAACCATGAATAAATTGGTTAAAAATAACTTGGTACATGGTTTGCCTAAAAAGAAATTTTTCTGCAAAGATAACTATGTTGCATGTCTAAAAGGAAAGCAGTATAGAGCATCTCATAAATCCAAAGTAGTTAACTCTATTACCACTCCATTACACTTATTGCACATGGATTTATTTGGTCCCACAAATATAATAAGCATTGGAAAGAAATCATATTGCCTTGTGATTGTTGATGATTTTACTAGATTACATGGGTATTCTTCTTTAGAACTAAAGATGAAACAATTGAAACTTTAAAATATTTTATTCTTAAAATAGTAAATCCAATTGATCACAAGGTTAAGATAATTAGAAGTGATCAAAGGACTAAGTTTAAAAATCAAGTTCTTGACTCACTCTATAACTCAAAAGTGATTACCAGACAATATAGTGCTCCTAGAACTTCTCAACAAAATGGTGTTGCCAAGAGGAGAAACATGACACTTATTGAGGTTGCTCAAACTATATAGTTGATTCAAAGCTGCGTCTAACTGTTAGGATCAAGGTATTTGACCAAACACCAACTGATTAACGTGTTAAACCAAACCAAATAGTGCGTAATCCTATTTGATTGGCGATCCAATCAGTGAGAACGCACGTAGACACAATAACAACCTGAATCTAACGTCAAGAATCGATTGAGAATTGATCTATCGCGTAAACGTTGAGGTGTGCAAAATGTGCCCACGCTTTGATCCTGCCTGCCACCTTTTGATGTTTCTTGACCTGATACAGTTTGGTGTAGACAGTAGACGTTGTAGTGCTGCGTTGGGCTCTTATCTCTTCAAAACATGCTGCCCATTGAGCCTTTTTGATGTTTACTTCGGCGTTTGAGGCTTGGGCCTTCTCTTTGTCCTTTTCTGACTCTTTCTCCATCCTGTCCAGAGTCGCAAAAGTGTCACTGACAGAGTGTCTCCCAGGTTGGGAATGGCAGTTCCCTCCTTGTCAGTGTACTCAGGATAGTGTTGAGCCATGAAATATTCTATCTCAATCTCATCTACATCCTGAAGCTCATCGTCACTCTCAGTTTGCACAGTTGGAGCATCTTTCACAATCTCATTAGCATTTAGCTGGAACATTTCGGCTATCTACTCATCAGTGAGATTGTGAATGATTTCTCCTTCTTCAGGAGTATACATTACCGATCTCCTGACAATACCCTACAGATCAAGAATCAATGTCAGTTGAGTCTTGACCTGTTGGAGGGGAGCAATGTCATATTCATCTCTTTGGGAACCAGGCTCTACTTGATTTAAACCTTCAACACAACAATCGTTAGCTAATAATCAAGGCATAATCATTTACATTACATATAAACATTCATTTCATTATTTTACTCATGATCCAAATACAAGTGATTTTAAATAACAATAAGACATTAAGCATTACTCTTGTCCTGGAGCATCGGCTCTTCTGCTGGCGGGGCTGATGTAGAGGCACCTTGATCTTGTGCTCTTTTGGTCCTCCTTTCACTGGCAGATGTGGCACCTGCAGCAGGTGAGTCGTCATCATCATCATCTCTAACATCATCTCCAACATCACCAGTAGCATCAGTATCATCATTACCATCATTATCTTCATCATCACTATCATCATCACTATCACCCCCATCCCCTTCCTTGATCTTAAGTGGCTCTTCCTTGGATCCTTTTAGGCGTAGCATAATGGTTTTGTTAGTAGTCTCCAACCCCTCAATCTTCTTTGCTGATAGAACATTCTGCTCGCGGAGTTAGGACATCTCTGCACGTTGAATCTCCATCTGTTGTGCCTGCTGAGATATCTGCTGAGCTTGGGTAGCAGTAATATCTACAAGCTCTCGCAGCTGAGCAGTCTTCTCTTCGTTTGCCGCCAACAGCCTCAGCACCATACGGTTAAGTGCCGAGAGTTGTTCCTCTACCCCATGGGAGGCAGAGGTGATCCTAATGGATATGAAGAGAAAGAGGATGGTGCTGTAGATGGCTAGTGGTGGTGGTGACTGTGGTGAAGATTGGAGGCGGTATTGATGATGGTGGTTGTGAGGTAGGTGTGAATGATGTGGTGGTGGATGGAAGGGTGGTACTGGTGGTAGGTGGACTGTGGTTGTGGTGGTGGCTGTGGTGGTGATAAAGGTGATTATGCGTTTCTTCCTTTTCAAGCCATGGGGCTGAGCCATCCTCTTCTTCCTCGATCCTGTTGAGGAGGATGCTCCCCCTAGTACACAGGTTGGTGGATCGGGAGCATAAGTAGGGTCAGCAACAGTCTCTCCCGATCCACCTGGGCGTTCACCAACCGCCTGGAGCCCTCGTTCTGTAGGAATGACTTTACTTCCCATAGTCCGAGTCAGTGGCTCCTCATCTGACTCCTCCTCTTCCTCACCAGGCATGAAATCCTGGTGGAACCCAGCAGTCTCCGCTCCTTCTCCAGTAGGGGCACATGCAGGAGATGGAATATCAGTAGTAGGTCCTACATCTCCTTCATCCCCGCTATCATTGTCATCCGAGTCATGCTCTGGGAGCAGTAGCTGCTCATCATCGGAGTCACTATGTGTGTGACGCCACTTACGTCTCCCCGACGCTACATAACTCTCATTCGCCAGATGGCCTATCAGTCTCTTCACTTGGGGCTTTACTTGCTTACCCCTATAAACTCTCATACGACCCAATGTCATATCCACCATGATCTCTAGAACCACAGCATGGTGGCTTTCCTTGGGAAGGGATGGAAGCTTCTCATTGAATATCAGCTGTAAGAATCTAGGGTACATGCAAAAACCCTCCTTACCCTTAGCTTCCAGATTCTCCACAAGGTAAGAGAAGATCATGCTCGAGAAGCTAAAAGGATAGTTCAGCACCAATGCCATATAGGAATTCTGGATCTGGTCTGAAAGATCATCAAATCCACCTCCTCTGGAGGCGATGCACTTCAATATAACATGTGCTAAGTACTTGTACTGAGGACACAGGTTGCTTTTATTGAGCACACCTGAGTTGATGTCCCCAACATACTTAATCCTCATAAAGCATCCCCTTACGGTTAGTTGATGTAGCTTAGTGGGATGATCAGTATCGTTCCCCAGCTCAAGTACTCTCTGGATATCAGTAGCAGTGATCTCGATAGCCATCCCACAGATAGAGCTTCATATGCTATATGGCTCTTGGGATCGATCAACAGAAGCATTATCCCAAAATGCTTGATGTAGAGACCTGTAGGGCGTGCAAGGAGTAGAAATGGCCTTGTGGATACTTGATCGCCTAAGAATGTGATGATCTCTGTAAACTCGGCGCCATTCCGAGTAGTATGATCTAGATGAGCACATATGTTGTGCTTAGGGTTGATTGACGATCTGGCAGCCATCAATCTGAAACACAATACACATAATCATCAGATACTCATATAACACAAATCTGTTCTAAGTATCTTGTTTGATTTCATTCTAATTCATTCATGCAAATGAATCATGCGACTGTGGTCAGTCGGTTATCCTATCCTGCGACTGGACACATTCGGGTGAATGAACATGCGACCGATTCAGTCAGCCGACTGAGCTCATTCGCATGTCCAATTCGGTCGATTGAGATATTCTTCCGGCTCAATCGTGCGATTGGAGTTCATCCATCTGACCAGTCGCATGACTTAGGTTTGAGTCTTGACATAATCATGAAATTAAACATTATGAAACGGTTCGTTAGACTTGCAATCCCATAACTAATAACCTAATAACCTTATTTTTAACATTTTACATGGTTTTAGTGGGTTATTAAGTCATTTAGTGGTTCAGTTCTTGTTTCATTCGAACATCCCAAAATAGGGCACCATTTCTCCTAATTTCTGTGAGATTTCATTGTATTATACCTTTATAATTACACACAATCGTCAGAAAGTCAATGGAAGTATAAAATCTTGGTCTGATGAAAATTTGGCAGAGTAACGGTAGGCTATGCGAATTAAGGGCGATTAGGAGTGATGAGAAGAATGCGATCGAATGTGGCCCTTTATATACTGACTCTGCGTTCAGTCAGCCGACTGGACTCATTCGCTCAGTTCATTCGGGCGAATGAAGCTCAGTTGGGCGATTGCCTCAGTCGATCACATTCAGTCGGCCGACTGAGCTCAGTCGGTCGACTGACTTAGTCGCACGCTCCCAATCGGACGAATGACCAATTCTGATAATCCATTCGGGTGAATGGGTCATACTCATGTCCATTCGGCTGCTTAATGTAGAGTATGGTCCATTCTCCTGATTGGTCCATACTCATGGTCCAGTCGTGCGAATGGGTCATACTCTTTAAAGTTTTCTAACTTCATGACCATTTGACTTTTAGACCCATTTAGACTGTTGAGTTAACATTATGAACACTTGATCATCTCAGACATGATCATTTTAACTTGAAAAACCTTTGATCACCTCAGACGTGATCCTTTTAACCAATTTGTCGCCTCAGATGTGACCCAATTGTTGTTTGAAAGCACTTGTGGTCATCTCACAAATGACCTTTTAGATGATAAGGACCCTTATCAACTTCCATGACATAGTCCGATACTAACATACAGAATATGACAAACTTTGTACAGAAATAAAAGAAATAATACTGAAAACTTAAAAAATAAGACATGTTTTTGTGTTTTTGTGAGAGTTAATTCCTAAGATGTAGTTCTAAGGAATAATTATTCTGAGAGAGCAGCCTTAATCATTTAAACCATATATGGATCAATTTAAGTTGGAATCATACAGGATATTCAAATCATTCAGTACAAGTTATTAAAAAAATAACTTTGATGCTCTTTCCTTGTTTTTCATCTGGAGTCATTTAGCAAATTTAGGATATCATACTAGTACTCTTAGGTCTCCACACTGATTTGAACTATCAAGAATTGTAGCCACAGTGATTGTCAGTATACTTGTCCTCTTAAATCCATACACATACTTTCAACATAGTTAAGTGATCGTTTTAAGGTTTTTTCAACAAGCATTTGTGGATCCCACACTCATATGGTAATCAACATTCCTCAGGGGATTTTTGAGCGGTCTACGGTAGTGTTCAAGAAGCGACTATTCATAGAATTTTCAAAGAGAAGCCAATCCTCAGGTCAGTGCCATCGCACAGCAGAGAGGCGGCAAACAACAATGAGTTCTAGAATATATAGGTTATGCTTATCCTCAGGTCAGTGCCACCGCACAGCAGAGAGGCACATAATCTATCTTCTTGTTTGAGCAAATTTTCTCCTTTTAGCACAAATCTCACCAACAACCTAGGTATCAGCTTGATTGTGTTTTCATTTTTTATGTGCTTTTGCTCATGCTTTGGTCTTACGCACACTTTTGTGGCGTTTATTTTGCTCGTCACCCCTTATTGGAATCCTGTTGATTGTGTTAACTAGGGATAAGGTGTTTCCCACAGCTTGTCAAACATTTTAGTTTAATCTTAAGATCACCAACCGATCTAGTCATATATTGTGTTCGATCTACCAACATATCAGCTGTGGTCTAGCAACCTCTAGGTCTACTTTCTTTGTGTTACCTTAGTAGTAGCTAGCTTAACTATCATATTTCCTTTTATATTGCTCAGACTACTCAGACTTATACTTGAACTTTGCATCTTTTTCAATTTGGATTTCTAAAGTCCCAAATGGTTTGTACCTGTCACGTACGATCTTATTTATTATCGGCTTGCCACACCTTTTCCCTCGTTTTTTTCTCGTTTCTCCCCCTAAAATACTAAAACCTATAAGGATTTGCGTTTCAGAATTTTAATGAGCAAGAACTGACATGAAGTGTAATTAACGAACTAACACTACACAAAACAAGAGAATTAAACTTAAAAAATACTATAATTTAAGAAATTTTAAAAGACACTAGACGCGACGCATCGGACTATACATGGTCATCTTCAGGAATGACCTCACTCTTCTTTTTAACACCATTGACCTCTAACAGATATAGAAAACATGGTTTATCAAACGCCTTGTATATAGGTCTGCGCGTTGAAAATCAGTGTTTATTTTTATCACATCGATTAAGTTCTTTTCAAAACAGTCACGTATGAAGTGATATTGATCCTGATGTGTTTGGTCTTGGGTGTTGGACCTGGTTCTCAGTGACTGCATGTTGATACATGTATGTCCCTAGATCATGATATGAAATGTAATAGATCTTGTTTATCTGATTCTGGTGTAATTTGATATGACTAATGAAATGATATTGGGTGTTTGTGATTTGTAATGATTAATATTTCATTAATAAGTTGATATTAAATTAATTAATTAGGTTAGTGATTGGTTGAATGTTTACATATAATGTTTACTATTAATACATTCAAACTCAAAATAATAAAGTTATCATGCGAATGGCCCATGCGAATGGACCATAAGCATGAACACCTTCATACGAATGACTCAGTCACACGACTGAACCAGGAGACTGGATCAGTCGTATGATTGTAACATAAGATTGGCTCAGTCGTGCGAATGAACACTCAGTCGTGCGAATGAATCAACAGCATGGTTCAATCGCACGACTGAACCATACTAATGGTTCAGTCGCACGATTGAATAATACCAACCTATAAATACAACTCAATTCGTGAAAAATAAGAACTCTCGATCAATTACGATTCCAGACGTACCCTAGCCGTCCAGAAACCTCACAATTCGTTCTCCAAGTTCATAGAACACATTAGATCGATTTCCAATCGATTTCTAACGTTAGTTTCAATTCTTTATTGATTCTTCGTGTGTTCTCACTAATTGGATCGCCAATCAAATAGGATTCCGCACTATTTGATCTGGTATACACGCTAATCTCTAGGTATTTCGTTCAAATACCAGTCCTAACAAGTGGTATCAGAGCTTTGGCACTAAAAAGTTTGTGTAGAAATCGAAGATGTCACTGCCGAGGAGTACCCTCAGTACGCTGACAATGAGGGTAATGTGGTCCCCAATCTGGGTGAATCCCTTTTCAGCGATACTATTGAGGTCTTGAACAATATGGATCAAGAAACAGAGAAAGCAGAAGACACAACCCAAGTCTCAAATGATGATGTTGACATTCGAAAGGCTGAGTGGGCTGCATGTTTTGAAGAAGTTAGAGCCCAACATACTACACCAAAGAAGGATTCCTACACCAAACTCTAAAGAGTCAAGAAACATCATAAGGTGTCAGGTAGGATTATAGCATGGGCATATTTTGATGACCTTAACGTCTATGCAGTTAAGAGGGAGAAGGGCATAGAGTATTTTAGATTTCCAAATGATCTAAAGACTCTACCAGGTTTTGAGCTCAACCAGCTGGCCAAACTAAAGCTTTTGTATGATGTCTCGAGAAAGATGTCAGGCTGGTTTGAGGTTGCCCTAAAGAAGGAGTACCACACTAGATGGGTTAACTTCAGACCCCAACGACCTACGAGGTATGTCAGAAGGTCTGAGGTTGATGCCAGTACCAGCAAGCCTAAGATAGTGTTGAAGTGGAATCCTCCACGCACAATGTCGAGAATCCCACTCAAGGAAATGCCACAGGATTTGACTCCACATTTTAAGTGGTGGTACTATGATTGGAGAACAGCTGAAGCGGTCATAGTCTTAAGCCAAGAGGGACAAATGATACTATCAGGGTATTCGACCCGATGTGGCTTACAAACTTTTCGGAAAGTGATGTATATACGCTATAGAAGTGGCCACTGTTTTATGATACGCAAGATATTGTACAAGCTCTTCAGTTCCAGAACGTTATACGACTCTGCCTCACGTTTGAGATTCACACGGGAGTCACAACAGAGGAGAAGTACAAGAAATACAAGGAGGTTATGCAGAAAACAAGAGATTAGAGAGATCTAGGTCCAAGGGGGAGTTTGTTGATACATGTATGTCCCTAGATCATGATATGAAATGTAATAGATCTTGTTTATCTGATTCTAGTGTAATTTGATATGACGAATGAAATGATATTGGGTGTTTGTGATTTGTAATGATTAATATTCATTAATAAGTTGATATTAAATAATTAATTAGGTTAGTGATTGGTTGAATGTTTACATATAATGTTTACTAATTAATACATTCAAACTTAAAATAATGAAGTATCATGCGAATGGCCCATGCGAATGGACCATAAGCATGAACACCTTCATACGAATGACTCAGTCGCACGACTGAACCAGGAGAACTGGATCAGTCGTATGATTGTAACATAAGATTGGCTCAGTCGCACGAATGAACACTCAGTCGTGCGAATGAATCAACCGCATAGTTCAATCGCATGACTGAACCATACTAATGGTTCAGTCGCACGATTGAATAATACCAACCTATAAATACAACTCAATTCGTGAAAAATAAGAACTCTCGATCATTACGATTCCAGACGTACCCTATCCGTCCAGAAACCTCCCAATTCGTTCTCCAAGTTCATATGTCACATTAGATCGATTTCCATCGATTCCTAACGTTAGTTTCAATTCTTTATTGATTCTTCGTGTGTTCTCACTGATTGGATCGCCAATCAAATAGGATTCCGCACTATTTGACCTGGTATACACGCTAATCTCTAGGTATTTCGTTCAAATACAAGGTCCTAACAAGTGTATCAGAGCTTTGGCTCTTGATTACGTGTGATTCAATCAGATTGATAAAAAGTTTGTGTTTTTGCACTAAAAACGCAATCTTTTGTGTCAAAAGTGATCTTGGACGTTCCCTGCTCATCAAAGTTTGGTTTCTACGGACTTAGGCAATTAAACCTTGCGAAAGTTCAAATTTTTACGGCTAAAACACGTTTAACCTAGAAATTTTCGCATAACAGCAGCTTCAGTCGCACGAGTGAGCCATTCACACGACTGGACCTCATTCGCATTGCTCAGACGCACGATTGGACATAGTCGTATCTCCATTCGTACAATTGAACGTTCGTCGTACTGTTCATACGCATCAGATTCATTCGCACAACTGAGCTAATCACTTAGTTCAGCCGCACGATTGAACCAGTCGTAGAGTTCATACGCACGACTAGTCCATTCGCACCCTTCAGTCGCCCTAGTGAAAATTGTTTATTAGACTTAAGTTATTCACAATGGAAGATCAAATGTCAGCCTTTACTGCTGGGAAGGACTCTAGGATCCAGAACCTGCTGTTACTTGAGAGTGAGGTGGGTAATCATAATAAACCACCAAGCTTTTAACATTAGATGAGTTTCCCCACTGAAACAACGTTTTGAGATCTACCTCAATGGAGTGGATCCGAATCTGTGGGAAGCCATCGAGATTGGATATAGTACGCCGTTGGAGCCGAGGAGTAAAGTTAACCTTAGGAGGGATGACAGACGCGCAGAAGTCAATATAATGCAGAGAAGAGGGTCTATGCATTGATTACACAGTCTATCCCTAAAGATATATTCCACCAGTACTCAGAGAATAAGCAGTCCAAGAAACTATGGATGAGCTAGAAAAGAGGTACGAGGGAATGCCTCATTGAAGGCAATCAAGGCTAAGGAGTTAAAGAAGGAATTCGACAACTTCTCATCGATGGGCAGTAGTGTTTCATTCTTATGATGAACTGGTTGCTGGAAAGATTGGAAACTGCCATTTGGCAGATGACGACTATGAGCAGGTGGACGAAATGGAGCTTGAGAGAATGGATATAATGTGGGCTTTAGCTAGTGCTGTCCGGAGGGCAAAGAAGTTTGTAAAACAAACCGGACAGAACTTAGTAGCTACTAAGGACACCACATTCGGCTTTGAAAAGAGCAAAGTGACCTGCTTCAACTGTGGAGAGAAGGGGCACTTCAAAGAGAATGTGTCAAGCCTAAGAGACGGGTAACGGGAACCCATTCTCGTCCTTCACTCGTCAAGACAAGCAAGCTACCAGTTCTACTTCATCAAACAAGATCCAAAAGCCTTGACTGCTCATGATGATGAAGGACAGGATTGGAGCTTTAGGTTTGTCCTCACCAGGGGAATCAAACATTGCAAGTGTAGAAGATATGACAGTGATTCCGCTAGTGAAGGAAATCTAGCAGTTGAGATAGCGATGTCACATAGTGAAGAAGCAACTACAACCGAGGTCAGTTACCAGCCTAAAGAGGATACTACCACGTCAGAGACAGAAAGACAGAATTACTAGAACATAGACATCTGATGCTGCGTTGATGGCTAACTATTTTGAATCAACTCAGGTAAGTACTACTGACCAAATGTTTATAATCATGCTTGTTCTGATTGTGATACTTTTAGGAATAGCATAGATGAAATTTTACAGGTTATTAGATCATAATGATAACTTAGTAAAACATTTGCAACTGTGCACTGAGGCTAATAGGGTACTAAAACAAAATGAGCATAGTTATAAAGAAAAGATAGACCTTTTGACTAAACAGCTTAGGGAAACCGAAGTAGTTGCATTTAACCAAGCTAATGACATTAGGTACTATCTAAACTCCTTAGAAGACACTAAGAAGAAAAGGCAGTTCTACAAGTAGAAGTAAATTCATTAAAACAGAATTGCATAGTTGGACTAGTTCTTCACACATAGTCCAACACATAGTGAGAGACAGGAACAACGGGGAGGGATTGGGTTACAAAGTGGTTCCACCACCATCTGAGACTTTAATGAACACTAAGACTAGACCAGTAAATAGTAATCCCATCAAGGATCATGTAGTGTCTACTCCTCTTGTTAGTGATCCAGATTCCTTATGTTCATCTATTGACTCTGGAAACAAACAAAAGGAGGCCACTTCAAAGGCAAAGGGTAAATTGCCTTGTGTTAATCTGGAAAAGGATTTGAAAAGGTTAACTTAAAGTCAGGGTCAAACAGAGTCAAATCAGCACCTAAAAGGGCTTTTAAGGATAATCTTTCACATACTTCAAGTCAAAGACCTATTAACCAAAAGGAAGGATGACAAACAGGTTAAATCAGTTAATTTTGTTAAATCAGTGAATACATCAAAAGAACCAGAGTCAAAACCTAAAGTGAGTGATGTTACTAGAGTGTCACACACCTCTCCACAAAGAAAGTTTAATCATAAAGTTGATAGCAGGGCGTGCTACAACTGTGGAGAATGTGGACACATTGCTTCCTATTGTTCTTATTATCAGACACCTAGGAAGAAGATTGAACTTCAGACTCAAATCCTAAGTCTTCTAAAAGGAGCTCTTTAACTCCACCTAGAAGAACTAGTGAACAGAAGGTTCAACCCGTTAGCCAGTCGACTGTTTATCACAAACAGGCATTGCACAAATCTGGCTTATGGAAAGAGAAGTCATCTTTATGTCTGATAATGATGACAAGAAGGAACCTGAGCTACCCTCACCTTCTAAGGGTCAATGGTTGAATTTCTGATGTGTGATGCCTCTGGGAAACCCAGCCAGTAAAGGCTTGGGTTTCCTAACCTAAACTAATCCTTTACCTTGTATGTGCAGGTTGTTCAATACAGTGCTGAAACTAACACTGGATAGTAGACAGCGGAGCATCCAGGCACATGACAGGAAACAGAGCTCTTTTATCAAATGTCAAACAAATAAAAGGAGGGCATGTTTCGTTTGCTGGAAACAAGGGAGGCTATATCACAGCTCAGGGAGAAGTTGGAAATCAGAAAGTTAAGTTTGATAGGGTGAACTATGTCCAGCAACTTCAAACAACTTACTCTCTGTTTCTCAAATATGTGATAAGGAATTTAAAGTCATCTTCGACAACAAGAAGTGTTACGTACTGAAGAAAGACTACGTGATCCCAGAGGACCAAGTTTTGATGACGGCTTCAAGATATAAAGATCTCTTATGTCTTGGATCTGTCAACAGCTTCTACAATGGATCATGAGGTTCAGTGTTTTCTATCTAAAGCTACTGAAAGGATTCCACTCTGGCATCGGAGAATGGGACACATTAGTCAGAGGAAGATGAATCACTTGATTCAGAAGGACTGGTGAGGTAGGTAATGTTAAGAAACTTTCAGCTTCCTGATTTTTGTGTAGCTTGCAAGAAAGGCAAGCAGACAAAGAAGTCTCATATGGAAAAGAAAGTTAATTCAATAGAACTTCCTCTTGAACTTCTTCACATGGACCTGTTTGGTCCAATCAGTACAAAGAGCATTGCAGGCGACTTGTACTGTTTTGTGGTCACCGATGACTACTCAAGGTTCACTTGGGTAATGTTTCTGAAATCCAAATCAGAAACATTTGAATCATTCAAGGAGTTGGTAACCACACTGGAATCTCTCTACAAGCTGAAAGTTAGACAAGTACGCTCAGACAACGGAACGGAATTCAAGAACCAGTGGATGGAGGCATACTGCAAGGAAAAGGGAATTGTGCATCAATTCACTTCGCCTACACACCTCAGATGAAGGCATTGCTGAGAGAAAGAACAGAAGCTTGATAGAGACAGCACGGACTATGCTGGCAGACTCGAAACTACCTATCCAATTCTAGAATGAGGCAGTGGCGAATGCTGTTATACACTGAATCGAGTCCTGATAGTCAAGCGCCATGGTAAAACATGTTACGAGCTACTACAAAGACGCAAACCGAACTTGGAGTATCTCGAACCATTTGGGCACCGTGCACACTTCTGAAAAGACACAAGAGGGTAAATTCAGCGAGAAGGCAGATGAAGGCATCTTTCTAGGATACAACATACCGAACAAGCGAGTTTACAACAACTCAACGGGTCTAGTAGAAGTGTGGTGTAATGTTGACGTTCAGCGATTACCACACCACCTACTGGCAAAGGACCCGCCTACTTCTTCGACTATGATGGATTCTTCAAGTCGTTCAACATTCCTCTCTCTCCCTCGATGACGGAAGAATTAGCTACACGAATGATGTATATAGCTTGAATCCACCAACATAGCTCACAGGGAGAATCATCTACTCAGTCAGGGGGAGTAGTCGACCCAGTGACTCCTCCTCTGAAGATGAAGCTGAAGAAGATAACCAGAATAGTCAGAGGAACAGGTTCCAGTTCCTGAAAGTCCACAAGCATCTACCAGTGATGCACCTTCGACTTCAGAGCCTCAAACTCCAACTACTACCTCAGATGCAGAACCAATGTTCACCATCTTGGCTCTGAGGTAGCTATTCCTATACTCCGGATCACGACTAATTTCTATCATCCCATAGACAATGTCATTGGAGATGTCAGATCAGAGTACAAACCCAAAATCAGTTATACTCAGCTGATTACGCCTCAGTTATGGAGAAAGGGATATATTCAGATGGTGCCTATCGGTGTTTTGTCTCACAGGTTGAGCCAAAATATGTCAGTGAAGCACTAAATGATGAGGCGTGGGTGAGTGCAATGCAAGAAGAACTTCTTCAGTTCAAGAAGTTAGGTGTATGGACTCTGGTTGATAGACCTAAAGGTGCTAAGGTCATTGCACCAATGGGTTTTAAAATGCAAGAAAGATGACCAAGGGGTCATTATCAGGAACAAAGCTCGACTGGTGGTTCAGGGTTTTCGCCAAGTCGAGGGAATTGATTACAATGAGGTTTTGCACCCGTGGCAAGGATGGAAGCCATTCGTATCTTCCTTGCCTATGCATCGTACATGAAGATTAAAGTCTATCAATTAGATGTGAAGAGTGCATTTCTTCATGGGGAAATCAGAGAAACAGTCTATGTCAGTCACCGAGGGATTTGAAGATCCTTATCATCGGGATAGAGTCTACAAACTCGACAAGGCTTTATATGGCTTCATCAAGCCCAAGAGCTTGGTATGAAAACTCTCTACTCATCTTGTGAAACACGGCTTTCGCAGGGGAGTCATTGACTGCGCGTTCATTAAAGAAAAAGATGGCGACTACTGCTCGTACAAATCTATGTTTATGACATAATTTTCGGTTCAAAGAACGAAGAGTTTGCAAAGAGTTTGAAGCAGTTATGAAGAAAGAGTTTGAGATGAGTGCTATGGGGGAGATGAAGTTCTTTCTCGGGCTACAGGTGGATCAAACACCAAATGGGATCTTCTACATCAGACCAAGTACGTAAGAGACATTCTCAATCGCTTTGACATGGAGAATGCATCTGCTGCCGGTACTCCACTGGCTACGAATCACGACATAGCACCTGATGAAAATGGAGATCTTGGATGCCATGATGTACCGAGGAATGATTGGATCCCTCATGTATCTCACTGCCTCTAGACCTGATATCATGTATGACGATTTATTTCTAGATATCAGGCTAAACCTAAGGTCAATCATCTGATCGGGTCAAAAGATTTTTCACTATCTAAAGGGTACACCCACACTTGGGTTGTGGTATCCTCATGATGATGATTTGAGCTCACGGCGTATAGTGACTCGGATTACGGAGGCTGCAAGATGAACTACAAGTCTACATCAGTAGGGTGTCAATTCTTTGGGAGAAGTTGATTATTACGTGGCAGTGTAAGAAGCAGACATCGGTTGCATTGTCAACCTGTGAAGCCGAATATGTTGCTGCTGCAAGTTGTTGTTCACAAATCATCTGGATTCAACAGCAAATGCGGGATTACGGTTAACGTTCTATTCTACTCCTATTTTTGTAGATAACTCTGCTGCAATTGCAGTAACTAAAAATCCGGTCCAACATCCTAAGACCAAACATATCGGTATTAAATATCACTTCATAAGATTGTTTTGAAAAGAACTTAATTGATGTGGTAAAAATTAATACTGATTTTCAACGCGCTGACCTCTATACTAAAGCCTTTGATAAACCACGTTTTCAATATTTGCTAGAGGTCAACGGCGTTAAAAGAGAAGTGAGGTTATCCTGATGATGATCATGTGTAGTCTGATGTAGCTTAGTTATTCTTCATTTATTTGAGCTATTTGGTTAAATTAGTCTGTTTAAATTAAACTTATGTTATTATGCTGTTTATTAAAATTCTAAAATAATGAAACCAGTTATGATTTTAGTATTTTAGGGGGAGAATAAGTCAGCAAGCAACATTAAAAAAAACTAAAAAAAAAAGGGAGAGGAGTGATATAAGGTAGATCGTACTGTGATACCGATTCAAACCCTTTGGAATATGATAGTACACAGGAAACATCAAGAGGGACTTTGAAATTTTAATTAGAAAAGGTGCAAAAAACATTCAAAGTATAAGTGGTAGTCTAAGCAATATCAAAGGGAAGATGATAGAAAAACTGGTAACTCTAAAGGTAACACAAGGAGAGTAGACCTAGAGGTTGCTAGACCAATTGATATGTCGGTAGATTCAACACAATAGATGATTAGACCTGACTGGTGATCTCAAGATCAAACTAAGTGGTTCAAATGACTGTGGGCTCCCATATTATCGCTGGTTAACACAATCAACAATATCCAATAAGGGGCAATGAGCATGTAAACGCCACAAATGTGTGCGGATGACCATAAATAGAGCAAGCACCAGAAAAAATGAAGAAAAATGCTATCAAGCTAATGACTTATGTTGTTGGTGCATTTGGTGCAAATAAAATTAAGCTGCTCTAACAAGGAGATAGGTTTGCGCCTCTCTGTTGTGCGATGGCACTGACCTGAGGATAAGCAAACCTAGATATTCTAGAATTCATTGTGTTTTGCCGCCTCTCTGTTGTGCGATGGCACTGACCTGAGGATTGGCTTCTCCTTGAAAGCTCTAAGATAGTCTCTTCTTGTAAAATAACTGTAGACCGCTCAAAAGCTCCTGAGAATGTTGATTACCATATAGTGTGGGATCCACAAATGTTCGTTGAAATAATTAAACAAAAAAATCACCAGTTTGTGTCAAGAGTCTGTGTATGGATTTAAGTGGACAAACATATTGACAATCATTGTGGCTGCAATTCTTGAAAGTTCAACAATGTGGTAATCTAAGAGTTCCAGTATGATTTCCTAAAGTTGCTAATGACTCTGGATGAACACCAGAATTGAGCATCAAAAGATTTTGATAACAAGTCCCAAATGATTGATGTGCCTGTATGATTCCAAAATTGAATTGGTCCAGGTGTGGTCAATCTAAGTTGAAGCTTTCTATTCCGGAACCAAATCCAGTAGATTTCCCCTTAGTTCTATCTCTCACAAAAAGCCAAAACAAAGTCTTAATTTTAGTCTTTAGTTTAAGTTTCTAATTTAGCGAGTCGTTTTAGTTAATTTGTTTGCCGGACTACATCATGAAAATCGATAAGTGATCAACTCACTGAATGGGTCATGTCTGAGATGACGACATGAATTTCAAGTTTAAAGCAGTCACGTCTGAGGTGACTAAATGTTTAAAAATGATCATGTCTGAGATGATCAAAACTCTAATGTCTATTTCAAAAGGTTAAAATGTTCAAAATGGCAGAAAATCTACTAAGTGTGACCTATTGCACGATTGACCATGAATATGGACCAACCATGCGAATGGATCCCATTCGCACGACTGGACATGAAATTTAGTCATTCACCCGAATGGCGTTTAAGAATGATCTTTCGACCGAATGACAGGGTGCGAATGAGTCAGTCAACCCCTGAGACTCAGTCGGTTAATTGAGAAAGCAATGAAAGGGCACGAATGAGTCAGCGACCGACTGAGACTCAGTCGGCCAACTGAAAAGCGACTGACTGGGCCAATCGCACGACTGAACCTCAGTCGCCCGAATGAACTGAGCGAATGAGGCCAGTCGGCCGATTGAAATTAGGGTCAGTATTTAAAGGGCCTCAGTCGATCGCATTTCACTCATCACTCCCAATCGCACCCAAATCGCTTTCTTTCCCGTTACTCTGCAAAAAATTTCTGGAGATCGTGTTTTCACATTGCTATTGATCTTCTGACATTCGATTGACAAGTATACAGGTACATTGCAGTTAAATATTATAGAAATCAGAAGATCTTGAGTCAAATTTGTGTTATTCGAATGAAACATTAACCGGATTGAAAATGCCCTAATAACCTACATAAACTAAGCAAAATGTTAAAATTAAGTTTAATAGGTCATTAGTGACAAGATGGCGAGTCTAATGGACCATTAAACCATGTTAAATTACTTGAATTAGGTCAAGATTCGAACCTCAGTCGATAAACAGTGGGTCATGCGATTGGTCGTTCGGATGAACTCCAATCGCACGATTGAATCTTGCGATTGGATCAATCGGCAGAATGAACCATGCGAATGAGTTCAGTCGGCCGACTGAACCAATCGCAGACTCAGTCAGCAAATTGAACTCAGTCGCATGTCTCATTCACCCGAACGAGCTCAGTCGCACGAAAGAACAAACGACTGACTCCAGTCGCATGATTCATTCGCACGAATGTATCGGATTGAATTTAAACTATACACCTTGAACTGAATTTTGAATGTATGACTTACAAATGGTTCTGGTCTTGTGTTTTAGGTCAATGGCTGATAGATGGTCCATAAATCCAAAGCACAATATATGTGCTCATTTGGACCATACGACTCGGAATGGAGCCGAGTTTACAGATATTATGCATTCCTTCGACGCTCTCGGATACATAAAGCCATATCCACACAGTGTGTACTCCTTACAGGTCGTTACATCAGGCTTTCTGGGAAAATGCCTCCGTAGATGTTCACATGAGCCTTACAGCATACGGAGCTCCATTCATGGTCATGACATTGAAATTACAGCAGCTGACATCCAGAGAGTACTTGATTTTGGGGATGATACTGATCAACCCACCAGACTACATCCACTTACAGTCAGAGGTTGCTTCCTCAGGATTAATATGCTGGGGACATCAACTCAGGTATGCTCAACAAGAGCAACCTGTGTCCCCAGTATAAATACTTGGCGCATGTGATCCTGAAGTGTATTGCTTCTCGAAGGGGTGGGTTTGATGACCTGTCAGACCAGATTCAGAATGCCTATGTGGCACTGGTGCTGAACCACCCCTTCAGCTTCTCGAGCATGATCTTCTCGTATCTGGTGGAGAATCTGGAGGCCAAGGGAAGGAGGGTTTTGTATGTATCCCAGATTTCTGCAGCTGATCTTTAACGAGAAGCTGCCATTACTTCCCAAGGAGAAACATGATGCGGTTGCCCTAGAGGTTATGGATGACACGACTTTGGGTCGCATGAGAGTGTTCGGGGCAAGCAGGTAAAGCCCCAGGTAAAAAGGTTGATCGGCCATCTGGCAAATGAACGATATGTGGCACCAGGTAGACGCAAATGGCATCATGATGACAGCGATTCAGATGATGAGAGGTTGTTGCTCCCAGAGCATGATTCAGACGATGATATGTGGGGATGTTGGGGATGATATGCCTGCTCCACGAGGGGCACAGCTTCAGATGTTATACCCCAGTGTCTGCCCCAACAGGCGACATAGCTGAGTCTCTAGGCTTCCACCAGGACTTCATACCTGGTGAGGAGGAAGAATCAGATGAGGAGCCCTTGACGAGGACCGTGGGAAGCAAGGTTGTTCCCACCGAGTATGGACTCGGGCGGTTGGTGAACGCCCTAGGGATTCGGGAGAGACGACTGTAGATCCAGCTATGCTCCTGAGTCTACTAGCCGTGTTCTAGTGGGAGCATCCACCTCGACTGGATCGAGGAAGAAGAACGGATGGCTCAGCCCCACGGCAGAAGAAGAAGAAGAAGAAGACTCACCTTCGTACCCACCACAGCCACTACTCTACACCACTTACCACTTCTACAGCCACACCATCCACCACCACAGCCACCACAGCCACCACAGCCACCACAGCCACCACAACTACCACTACCACTACCACACCTCCCACCACTGTAAATATGCCACCACCACCATATCTTTCACTCCTACATCACCTCCAATATCTCACAGACCCACCCAATCTTACACCACCACCACCACCACTAGCCACCAATCAGGACCCTCATCTGATCCCGCACGTATATATGGATCTCATCTACTCAATTGGGGTAGAGGACCAGCTGTCAGCGCTAAACGTATGGTGATGCGACTGTTAGATGCTGATGAAGAGAAGACTGCACAGATCCGACAGCTTGCAGATCTCACTGCTGTGTGCAGTCACATCAGATCTCGGAGCAGGATCGGCTAATCAAGGAGCAGGCCAGCAAATGGCTGCTCAGAGCCTCGAGATCGCCCAACTCCAAGAGCATAGAGTCACTTCTGCTAAGAAAATTGAAGAGTTGGAGAATGCTAAGAAGACCATCATGCTCAAACTTAAAGGATCTAAAGATGAGCCTCTGAAGATTAAAGAGGGAGATGGTGATGATAGTGATGATGATGAGTGGATGAAGATGAAGAGAGTGACGATGATGAAGAAGCAGAAGGAGGGATGCACCTGCATCGGCCACTACTACAGGTCAAGAACAGGACTAAGAACAGACAAGATCAATCAGCCTCTACCTCTCCCCTACAAGTGATGAAACCTTGATACAAGAAAAAAGTAACGATTAGATGATTATGTATTTATCTTCTTTTGTATTGATCATGTAATTGAACACAATGTACTTAATGTTTATATTACTTTAATGCCTTTCTGTTTGATGAATTACTAATGATTATGTGTGAAATGTTAAATCAAACAGATCAAATTTACCAAAGAGATGAGTTTGACGTTGCTCCCTTCAGCAGGTCAAGTCTCAGCTACAAGATTCTTGATCTGCAAGGATAGTCAGGAGTTCAGTGAATTATACCCTGAAGAAGGGGAAATAATTCATGACTATCAAATGAGCAACTCGCAGAGCTTTTCGAGCTAAATCCAGATGAAATAGTAAAAGATGCTCCAACATGCGATTCGACTAGTGACGAAGAGTTCAACGATTTGATGATGTAGAAGCGAAGATGTCACTGCCGAGGAGTACCCTCAGTAC